>CM074808.1:2771104-2814897 GCA_037447605.1 Zygnema circumcarinatum
CCCCCCCCCCCCCCCCCCCCCCCCCCGGGCATGGCGCGTGGCCCCAACCGTACGCACGAGGAGGGCGGGAGGGCGTGCTTGGGGTCGCGTGCAAGATAGGGAGGGCAGGCGTGATGCGGCGCGGGACGGAAGGGAGGCCTGCAAGCGAAACCACGACGGTCTTCCGCACTTATATCAGCATAATTACTCTTTAAGATAAAAAACTGAGTGTTGGCGCTTTTTTGCAAATGTTTGACGAACTTCACCGACTTCCGGCTGTGTCGAACAAAAGCTCCAATTCGAATACGATTCAATTAGCATAGGAACATATCCATTTGTGGGCACAGCACCTACTGTATTAACAATTGTGTCAATTAATGTACAGCGAACGCATACAGCATAGCCAGCAGCGGCTGCTCAGACCTTTGCAGCAGCGCAAGTCAAATTTCCCTCATGAAGTGAACACCGGAGAACGCATACGAACTATAGTCCTGATTGACAACGAACCTGGCCAAGGGTTATGACTAATCAAGTAAGCTGCTGACAAAGACCCAACCTATAAACTAAAACCTAGCAACTAGAACTAGAAACTAAACTTAAAAACTAAGCTTAATGTGGGAATCCATAGAAAATACCCTCTTAAGCGGAGGCCAATCACAAATCGCCACGTTTGCATTTTGTGTGACATGGCAGGCTGTGATTGGTCCAGTCCAGTCAACCTTTTTAGTTAAACCAATTTTTTTTTTTTCCCCCTGCGTCGTGCTGTCCTGCACCTTAACGCCACTTTGGACCCGCTCGTGCGCTCACGCTGGGAGGGGTCGCCCGTCGTCCTCTCAGCAGCAGGGGGCAGGCCCGCCATGGCGACCTCCCGTCTACTTAGCAACCTGCTTCATGATGATGGTAACGCGGCAAGTCCTCTTGCGAATTGGAAACCCCCGGCCCTGTGCCCTAGGCTGAAATCTCTTAAGGGTCGGCCCTGCATCCACCAGAGCTTCACTGACGTACAGATCGCTCTTTTTGAGGCCCAAATTGTTCTCGGCATTCGCAGCGCAAGAGAGCACCAAGTCGTACACAGGCAAGCAGGCGCGGTAGGGCATGAACTGCAATATCATGAGAATGTCCTCGTACGTTCTTCCGCGAACCTGGTTCACAACCCGGCGAAGCTTCATTGGGGACATGCGCAAACCCTTAAGGAACGCCCTGGCACTTTTCTCCGTTTCCACCTCTTCCTCCCCAGTCAATAAAGCCATTGCAATAGGGGAGGCGTGTGACAGAACCTGGCGCTGTTTCATGATCTTGCAACTTACGGAGCGGCATAAAGCCCTTGATGAGCCCATGAATTCTGAATGAGATAATTGCCCACAATTTACAATCAAGCTTTGTGATGGCTTGCTTGCAACTCTAGTGAACTCGGCTCCAGGTGCAGCCGCTCTATCTTGCCTCAATGTGAGCCCAGAGCTAGCTGCAGGGCCAGCACAAATGGCCATGGATGCCATGCCTGCGACTAAAGATGTTGTCATGTGAGGAGAGGAGGAGAAGATAAACGTAAGGAGAACCTGTCACCAAACACCTGCACCAGGAAGGGGTCTCAACTTGGAATCAAAACCAAGCTGTCGGCACCCTTACAACCATAAATTCTACAAGCAAGAAAATCTACTAGCTAGACGACCAGAACACAGCAGCGTTCATAAAACTCCTACCAAACCCTAACCTTAAACTTAGCACTAATTTCTCCCCAGACCTTGCATCCCATTATCCCAACAGCTGCTTCTTTCCCCCACAATTGAAGAGTACCGAGCAGCATAAATCATCCCTTTCACAGCCAATCCGCACCTTTTCGCTGCTGTGCATGCGAGTCTCCTCGGAGGGGCCGCCCTCCTGCCGAAGCGCTCTCCGTCCGCCACGTGGAAAGCAGAGAGGTGGCAGGGAACCCTTCTCCCCTTTCGCTGTTGCCGGGCGGAGGGCGGGTGCTGAAGAGCCGTCCGATGCGGATAGGCAACATCGGACGGTCGACGATGCGCGAGACACGCGGGAACGGTGGCATCCCAGCCTCCTCTCAAAAAGGGAGGGCGACAGAAATTTTATTGAGAGCTGCCCTCGAGGTCGGGCCCTTCGGTCACTTCGAAAAACATGGAATCGGGAGTGGTGATTGGCTGCCGCCGACGGGAAAAACGTTTTTGTGCGCGGTGGCGAAGGTTCCGACCTGCTGGAGTTTGATGTGTGAGAGAGGAACGGATCATTTGGGGAATGGACAAATGAACACTCGATAAGCGGTTTTACTTCTTCACAATTTTTCAACTATGAGGAGAAGGAAGTGACATTGATTGAAGTGGCATGTAACTATCCTTTCGTTCCAATTGGAATTCGTTCCAACAAGCAGCAGCTTTCAAGAGCTCAACGCAGAACTGCAAAGACTCGCAGCTGGTGAGCACTGCCCATGGAGGGCTGCTTGGAGCGCATGCCCAGATGAACGTCAGGACGGACTATCATTCACCCAACAATGGGCTGCCTGACAAGAATTGAGGGCTAATTCCCTCCCACTGCTCAGTAAGTTAAGGGCCCATGGGCCAAATGCATGAACCCTTCTCAATCGTCCCAGGCAGTGGTGCTTTGTTCACTGGAGAGACTTGCTGAGACCAGACCCCCTCCCTCACAAAGCCTTCCCGGCGGAGCCGAACATGCGCAGCTTCTCTGCCACAACTGCCTGCATGGCCGCCTTGGCCTTCACCATGAGGTCCAGCAGGTCCTTCCCCCCTTCTTTCAGGGCATCCACATATGCCGCACGCACCTCCGTGTTCACATTGAACTTACGAACACCGATCGCCACACACTCCTGCAAGGGGGGGGGGGGGCATGGTGGTACACACATCATCGTATTACGCCTTCAGTCAAGGGACATTGCCGTCATGCTTTGGGCTAAAAAAAAAGGGTTGGGGGGGCGGGCAGCAAAACAAGGATTGAGGCCACGCTAAGTTGACAAACGACCCTCGTTGCATTGGTGAACAGCAGGGTTCAAAATCACGGTATGGACTCTGATTACACGTGTGGAACTATAGGAAGGAGCATACCTCGACAAGCTCCCGAGGCAGCCCTGATGCTCCATGCAGCACAATCGTCACTCCGTTTTTCAGTGCCACCTCTTGCAGGGCCTGCAAACAACACAGTCATGGAACCCGTTCACCAGTTAGCCCGCTGCGACTCGCTACGGCAAGACATGGAACCGCACATCACCACACTTCGCCTGTGTGAAGCATTTAGGGTTCAAGGAGGTAAACATAGAAGAGGGACAGACCCTGAGACGCTCCAAATCGATCTTCGGCCCGCTGGGAGGGTACTTCCCATGCACATTGCCCACGCATACGGCAAGGGCTGATATGCCAGTTGACTTCAAAAAATCGTCAGCCTGCACAAAGCCATTTAGACAGGAAACGTGAGGATAGGACCGAACCAAGATGTCTCTCCCCAGCCCAGCTCCGATTCTCTGGCTAACTCAAAGCTCTTCGTTTGTTATTGACAATGCGAAACTAGACAAAGCGCGCTGATTTGACCTGCAAGAAAGACGTAATCGACAGGAATTGAGTAATTTCACCAGAAGGAGCTTACCTGAGATACATCCGTCAATTTAGCCTCATATTCCTCCACCGTAAGTCCATCCTCAGTTCCAGACAACCGCCCCAACTCTGCTTCCACCAAAAGGCCACCGTTCTTTGCTGCTGCAGCTATCTTTGATGTGAATGCAACATTTTCTTCATAGCTGAGGTGTGAGCCGTCCACCATGAGCGAGTCGAATCCCTGCTAACAGCGGAGGAAATAGGTCAGAAACCATCTGAAGCCGACGTTTCAGCGTTTCCTTGCATGGGTGAACTGAACTGCCCAGGAACAAGCACTGTCGTTCAATCTACCGTTTTTTGCACTCCTGCTAGGTATTGTTTATCCAAATCTAAAGCAGCCACGAGTGGATTCAGGACAACAAGGCAGGAAACCAGGAATTTCAGAACCTTGTGCACCGCTGCCAAGAGCTCGCCTTCATTAGTGCCATGATCCATGTGCACAGTGACAGGAACCTGATAGGCCCAACACAGAAAATTATCCTTAGAATGGGCCTGCAGCATCGCATTTCATTTTATACGTATGGACTAGATTAAAGGGGATGGAAGCAACTGCTCTCCAGAGTCTGCAGATCGCAAAAGGAAAGCAGCACCCGTTTATCTCAGGCAGCTTCAGGCAAGGGCAATCAAAAAAGCGATTGGAAGGATTGGGAAGCGCACAGAAGCAGTGTCAGCAGCCGCTCTGCAGGCTGCGATAAGCAGGGAGCCGCCCTCACGCAGACTGCTGGGGTGAATCTGCAAAAAGCAACAAAAAGCAGAAAAGCAAAAAGCAAAGAAAGCAGAAAGCAGGGCTTGTGTAAGGTGCTTGCTTCAGCGTTTGAACGACTGGGAACCATGACAGCAAGGACAACTGCCTCCTTTATCAAGCATAAGCAGTGAGAGGCTTTCTAATGGCTGGCAGAAATAGGAAAAGAGAGACATTTGCACAAGCATTTACAAGTTCCGGCCCACAGAAACATAGAGATGTGAGAAAGTCTTTCTGAGATGCAATGGAAGCTTGATGTATTTTGAACACCAATAAGTTCACAGCAAGCATAACTTGCACCTGACAACTGCTTAACCTGTCATCGGAGTCATTGCATGGAACACAATCAGAACAATGTGGCTACATTCGCTTCAGGTCTCAGGTCTCGCAGATCACTGATCTACAAACTAATGACACCCCAGCTGCGCTTTATTTCACAGCTGTACAACAGCAGATAACCACGCAATAGAGATCAGCCCCGAATACTACATTCGTTGCCGTGTTACCAGCAGCCAAAATCACGTACAAACGTGTGAGAAAAAATGCATCTAGATATTAGTTATAGTGTAGGAGATGAGCACAGAAAGTATCCCCACCTGCAATATTGCGGGGCTGCGCTCAGCCTCTGCTGCAGCTACCACTGCCTGTATTCCTTCCAAGTTGTACACATTAAAGGCCCCCACAGCATATCCACCAGCTTGAGCAGCCTGCAACAGGCATTCAACAAAGATACCCACTTTGATGAACAAAGTGATCCGGAAATGACATGGTTGACATTTGCGTGCTTCATTAGACGGGAGAATCAAGGGTTCCCTCTCTGCACTAAAGCCATGTCCACATCCTCTCAACATACAAGAAGAGGTTGCATCACTTCGAACCACGAAAGATCATTAGCTTCCCAATGGATTATTACAACTGAATGTTGGGAAATCAAGGATGGAGCGAGCATATGCCGCCCTTCACAATATTCCTGCTCATAAAACCCACCTGCAGAATGCCTGCAGTGGAAGAGCGAGGCACCTTCGACCATTTGGCAACCACCTCTGCGAGAGCAGCCGGACCGCCAACATTCCCTGAAGGCCCCCCAACGAGCTCTGCTCCATCACTCGTTTCAAAGCCCAAGAGAGGCCGCACAATTCCTTACACTAAAAGGCCAATGGATAAAGCAACATAACAACAGTGAAAATTTATGGTGACAGAACACTGCGGCTACCTGGGAACACGATGTATGGTACACCTGGATATCTGCTGCCATTGCCCAGAGCCCATAGAGGGACTCCCGGGAGAGCTTGCCCTAAGACCAAAGCTCTCTTAGCACCAAGTGCTTTAGTGGCCGTGTCTGAGGAGGTGATGCCGCCCTGACAAAAAGGGGCAAGAAGGGAACAAATCTATCCAGATCAGATCACTGAACTTGCACGATTGCTACTGCACGAGTGACTACGTGGATCGATGGTCTCTTACTGATTGGGATTCAACATATAAGTGCAAGTGGTAGTCTGATGCTTCTGCCGGGAAGATAGAGTGGGCTACAATGCACTCTCATGAGGCGTCTGATCTACTGGAAGCAAGGGGTCCTAAACGGAGCAGTCCTACAAACCTTGGCCAGAATGTAGCGAGGACGAGTCTGAATACGCTGCACTATTTCCACGAGGCTTGAGCTGATCCGCCCCCCAATGGCCAGGCTGCTTGCAGGATCTGCACAGGTTGCAAAGTTGCAGGATAATGAAGGGTGCTGCAACGAAACCTTGCAGAAGGAAACTACTCATAAACACTTTTTACGGGTTTGGAGACATTGCAGCGGGGAGGCTTACTTGCTCCAAGGAGCAGCTTGCGACTGGTCAGCACCAAGGTGTCTCGACCGGCAGCAAGGGCTGCATCAGCCGCACTTGCAGCTCTACCAATCTCTGCTTCTCGGACAGTGACATCTTCGGAAGCAACAGCTTCTGCGTTCACCTGGAAACAGTGTATTTGCAGAAAATGTGGTCATCCATGGAAGGATTGTTTGATAGTCTTCAAGCATGTCTTGTCGACTTGAAGTGGCGGAATGCAAAAAAGCACACGTCCGGGTGTAATCATTGTATGGCTTTTGGAACATGTGGTATTATTTCTCGGAAGATCACAGTTGGAAAAGGGAAGAAAAACTACTCTAGGAAAAACTGCTCGCCAAGGCAGGAAAGTTTTAAATCTCCTGGACACGCTCCTTCACTTCGTTGTTAATGGAGAGAAAAAGGTATAGAATGAAGAGTGGAAGACATGGGCTTTACATAAGCAAACTGAGTCATGATGAGTTCCAGTACATCTGACGGAATAGACTGCAACACGTAGGCGGAGCTGCAACAAAGCTGACTGAAAAAGTATTACTGAGAAATGAGCTCCTTTTTTGAGGTTCTTGCCAAGTGGGCTTCCTAACAGCTGTCAAGCAGATGGACAGTACTTACAGTGATGGCCTCCAGGGAATCCCCTCGCTCTGCCAAAAGTGTTTCCACCTAAACCGAACAGCAAACGAATGTGGACCAAACTTAGTCAGTATGCAGAGCTCATCTCTGGTTAGACTTCGTTTGCAAGTACACACTCTCTGCACTGACAGTCACTATAGTTTTGAGGGAAAGCACATGGTCCCGAACAAAGGAGTCTTCACTCGGGAAGGTGAGACACTCACGTGGAATTTGGTCGACCACACAACAATCTACACCAGAAAGGCAGTCACTAGTAGGTATTGAATTTGAAAGAGATAAAGGAGACGAATCCAATAAGGTTGAGTCTCTACGGAGCTGCATACATTGTAGCTTCAGTCTAGAATACCGTTCAATCACCATAAAAAAGCAGGTAAAAACTGCATTCTCACAAGGCAAAGTTATCTCTAACCTCTCTATACAGGAGTGTTACCTGCTTGCTGGTCTTGGGAACATAAGAGCCGACCACAATGAGCCCTCCATGGCGTGAACTCGCGGTATTCAGTGAGAGGCCAACCTCTGCAGGACCAAGAGGGGGCCGAGCCTTCATGCCCAATCTCGCAGATACGAATGATGCGGCTGTACGGCAGAGAAAACGCTTCCCTTGCAGCTCGGCCTGCAATGCAACTCAGAGGAAGGTTAGAGCCCGCATTGTCGCAAAGCAAGCACATCTCTTTCCGCAGAGTTGGCACTTCTGATGAGGTTGGCTTGTGTTGTGTGTGTACCTGCAGCATGCCGGCCGCCACCACTCGCATGTCTCCATCGCTGGCAGCGTTAATTATGCAAACCACTCCCTGAACGAAGAAACAAAAAAAGTTCATGAATAGAACTTATTGAGTGGCAGTACAAATCTCGTGTATCTCTGCAAACATGCAGAGATACACGCTCTGCTGCTTTCCAACAAGCGGGGTATTCTGCAAACTTGACCATTGATGGCAGCAGCCATTTCCTCATTTAACTCTGCTAAAGCGCCGATAGGGATTTTTGGCATCGTACAACAGGAAGAACTGTACCCTTTGGCATATTATCATACCATCAGGTTGCGATGGACGTTGCCTTCTAAGCTTACCTTGGAAAAGCCACAAAGCTGCTTGGCCACCATCTTAGGTCCTCCATTACGAATTGTTTCCAATGAGATCGACGCAACATCCTTTGCCAAGACTCTGCCTTTCGTCTTTTCCTCCACCCACTGCGAGCAAAATTAAAAAAAAAATCAAAACAGTTTCGTGATAGAAGTATCCCAATCTGAGCGTTACTGATCGATGATCAAGAAACGATCACGATTGCTGGAGTTCATGAATTTCTTATCCGAGGAGCAGAGGGCATATGCGTTTACACAGTATTGCACATACTTTATACACATATTCACATATTGCATGCACGCAATAACTTAACCATAGAGAGACCTAAGGTTTTGAGGAGTTTGCATGCCCAATGAAGCAGAAGCGCACCTGTTTGAGGTCTGAGGATGTGTACCCGAACGCGGCATCCTTTGCAAATTCCGTCAGTCCTGCAGGCACTAGCCTGCACTCAGCAAGGCCTCCACTTTCCATGAGCGGAAATACAAGGCTGTGTGATCTGTCAAGAAGTGCACTGAAAATGCATAGAAAATCAAACGAGTGTTACCTGGAAGAAGGGGTCGTGTAACGGGAAAAAAACAGACAATTTAAGGGGGAAAAGCAGACAAAGAACATGCAGCCGTCACCGGTCAGGTTAATTCATTAAAAATGACTTTCTGAAGGGTGCAATCCTTAATGAGAAAAGCTTGTAGGGCATTTTATTTGAAGAAATGCATTACAAGCGTGATACACTCGACACAGGGCCTAACGCTCCGCATTTACACTCAAGTCGTCCCAATTTCCGTCTGAACAGACTGATGAATGTTGCATCAAAGCATTCTTAACAAGCGGCAGGGTTCGACGCGGAGATTACGAGATATGGGTTTACACCCAAGAATGTCCTATTCGATGACTAGCAAGAAGACTGATAATCGCAGCTAAACATGGTGAGGCGAAAGTCAAGGGAGCTGCGGGCAACACAAACACTCTAGGAATAGCAGTCTGTCTGTTTTCGAAAGCTAGGGCGAGCCACTCCACTCACCTGTCGAATGAGTGGCTGTGAACTCATCCAACACCATCCCTCATATGGCAACTAAGAAATGAAACGTATTTAGACCTTCAAGATATGGTCTCCAAAGGGGATTAGAGTTCATCCACTTTTCTTGGTTTCCACCTTTGACCGGTCTTCTTTTGCTCCGGCACAATAAGCCATTCAATTTGTGCAGCAAGTCAGCCAATGAGAGGCAGGTAAGTCACATTGCCAGGCTATAAACACACCAAGTCTCAGGTTGGCTCCGAACAGTTATCGCCTATGCAAGGAACGGAGGAAGGACGCTCACATATCGCCATCGGCAACATAATGTATGTCGGAAATGGTATAGCGCCCGCCCTGCAAGAAGAAAGGGCAAAGAAGCCACGCATCCGTCTCTCCTACCACCTCTGCAGCTGCATCAGCCTCCTGCCATGGCCATAAAAAAGTAAATCAAAACGATTTAACCTCACAGCCGAGGTCAACTCAGCTCCACCGCACACCCAGATCAACAAAGGTGGATGGATTGCCACTTGGTCTGAAGCAAGGAGAGTGCATTTCCTCACGGGAGAGAGATGCCCACCTGCGGAAAGTGACCCCTTAGGGTGGAGTCGCCCCTTAAGACTATGGTGAAACCTCGCCCACCCGCTCTGCCTGCCGCCTCTGCGATTGCGCTGCAGATCTCTCTCGTCAATTTCACAGCCTGTCACCAGAAGGGTCTGAACACCATCTCAGGCTGCATATATAACGAGCCGGGACTGACTGCCCGACAACGTTCTTCAAGAGAGGAATGCAGAGTGCCTCGCATGCTTCAAGAGGCATGTTCAGAACGGGGACAATGCGTTCAAACTTCACTGTCTATGGGACGAGGCAATAAGAATGACTGGGAACACGAGACTACTTCTGGTTTTTACTCTTGATTCTTGGCCATAGACAAAAGTCTCAGATGATAAGCCCGTCTCTTCCCATGTGTAAGGTTAGTAAAATAAAAGGTTTTTCTGGACCATGAAGCAAGAGCCCCCCATGATCGTATCCCTGCTTGTGTGCTAAACCCCACAAAGTGCTTACCCACCTCTTCAGTAGGAAGAGCTCGCGAGTTTGTGAGAATAAAGAAGCATGCAGGGTTTTTCTCCAGCTCTGCCTGAAGGGACTCCACACTCCTGCAACCGGGGAATCTTCCAGCATGAATCAGTGTCTGCCACTTCCATCTTGGGCAAGCTCCATGGATGCTAAACAAGAAGGTCCGGTGACTCCGGTAGTTGGGGCATGCATGACAGAGGTCAATAGGATTTGGTGGTCTAAGAGAGAGCTTCTGTGGGACTGAAGGGCAAACACACGAACTGCGCTGCTTCATGCGTGCAGTGCGTTTCCTCACCAGCCATGACTGTGACGGAACATAATGACTGCAACCATCAGCATGTCATCAACACATCTTTCGATCCGAAAGATAAAACGGCAATAAGTCACTGAATCAAGCTGCAATACGAACAGCACTACCATCTCATCTCTGAGAGTCCCTAACGTCTCAGTTGAAGACCACGCGCCATTCCTTACCATTCCGTCAGTACGGACACACCATGCACAGTCTGAGTTCCTGTTGGGTCGTCATCCAGCACTATGAGCACATCCGCCTTGCCAGACCCCTCCGTCTCAGCAATCTCAGCCGTTAAATCATGCGGCCATTCTGGAGGGAGGGAGTGAAGGGTTGCTTCCAATGGCAGAGGCTTTATCCGTCCATCCTGAAGGGACGGTGCTGCCTCCGTCTCCGGCGAAGCAACGGAAATTCCTGCCAGCTTTTCGAAGACCTATCCATATGATACCCAGAGAACGTGATTTTTTTAGCAATTTCTGCAGGTGAGATTGCACAAGGCTTCGTGCACAAGAAACTTTTCATGTGCTTTCTGATGCAATTTCCAAAACGTCTACAAACGAGGAACCCAGTCAGAACTAGAAAACGCTGATTTTTCCACGTTGGCCGTGCAATAACAGCCTTGCAGCGTTGTGGTTACCGAGTTCACCCCAGCAACATTTCACGGGACTGAAGAAGTCGATACGATATAAAAGCCCTAAAATCACTCTCTCCTGTAGTTGCAAATGGGGCAAGCAAACCACGAGGAAGAGGCTGGCACACCTTCACAACCGCTGCATCGTCTTCACGGCCCATGCCTCCTGCTGCCCCTGCATTCCATGGATGCACCAATATGCCCTCGTTATAGCCCACGTGTACATCCTGCTCGAGAAAGAACCATGTATGAAGGGTATGAACTTGCAACATACGAGACCAGCTACACAATAGAAAATCGAGACACAGTGGGAACTAACAGACTTGAGTGATTTCAAGCGCAACGAAAGAACAGTTGTGAGGCGGTGGGGAGGCACAAGGGCCTGACAAGAAGGGTTGCTGTCAAAGTGCACATGAGCTTAGGTGTTGGATGCAACCTACCATAGAGGAACTGCTGATGGGCAATAGCAGCCAAAGGCAGTGGGAAATAGAGGGCCTGTGCCTGACCAAGAACGATGGCCTGCCATGCCAAAACTGCAGAGTCAAAACATTCGAACACTAGTGTCTATAATTTCGATAGTCTAAGGTGCAGGTTACGCATTTCTATCAGGAGTTTGCAAGCAAAAGGAAGTTACTGGCATAAGATTAACAGCTCTCTCAGTACAGAGTCAATCATCATGAGACAGCCAGAATGCAAGAAGCGTGGGCCTTTTTTAAATATGTACACTCTCACAAGAGTTAAAGTGATGACAATGTTCGTCAAAAGACTGCATGCAAATAGGAGACATAAGTAGCAGGTGCAGAGCGTACAAGGTCCTTGACAAAAATGTTGAGGGCAGACCGAGGAGTGTAGTCGGCATCCAGCATGTGCGGTACACGGTTTTCAAACATCCTGCCACATCAGAGTAAATCACACAGGATCGTCAAATGCTGCTACACTTCGCTGTTACGTTGCCACGAACTCAAAGCAATCAGAGCAGCCGCATGACAAAACCCAACAATTGCAGCGAGAGAAGTCAACATGAACGTAAAAGAAAGCCACCCCGCATCTTCCCATAGCATTTGAAGAACGCCCGAAACACTTGTCTACACACGTTTCTGGACCAATGATGTGTTGTGAAAAGTCTTTCCCCTCAGCAACGAGACAAAACACTTGTCTACACACGTTTCTGGACCGATGATGTGTCGTGAAAAGTGTTTCCCCTGACGAAAGGGAGCCCCACCAGGATGCCCCCGCCGCGTCGCGGATGACGGCGTAGAGGGGCCGCGTGGCGAGGCCCGCCCTCGCGCCCAGCGCCATCGCCTCCGCCGCGGCCGCAATGTGCACCCCCGCGAGCAGCTGGTTCACCATCTTCACCGAACTGCTCCAATAGCCATACATACACCATACAACATACAACAGAGACCATTGGCATTCATGCCCTGCTCCTAGACCCATCTTCGTCGTTGCTTCGGAAGGGTTTATCGTTTGCAATTAAGGAGCGGCCTATAGTTGGACAGAAAAGCCATCCAGTTGAGAAGGAAGGGACAGAGAGTTCACTATCAATAATCAGTCGACCATGGAAGTCTTTAGGGACAATTCGATAGAATAAGTAGAGCCAGAAAACAAGTGAGACCGTAGCTTATCAACCATCAGACCCCCAAAGTCCTGAGCAGAGATAAAGTTCACATGGAATTCATACGTGAGGCTCCAGTTTCGGTGAACCGCCTCAACCGTTCCTAAGGTTGTCGTTTCATTATTTCAAATAGAGTTTTAAATAGGGGTGTGAACCTACCAAAACAATGCCTTTTCATCTTCATATCCTTCTGAAATATAACTGTGGCATCATCAAGAGACTTATTGAGGACTCGAGAGCCGCACACTACTAACCAACATCCTGGTGCCCTTTAAGGGCGGTTTTTTCCTCCAAAGCAGGACTTACCTGCCCGCTCCCACTCCTCCCGAAATGACATAAAGTTTCTCCGCCATTGCTGCCCCAAAAGTCCCAAAACAGACCAACATCAGTTCCATCGTACTCCGTCAGGGACCTCGAGTTGGGTTGCAAAAAAGGGCGACCAACGGGGAATTGAGCTATTTCAGACCTCGTAGGACCTCCACCACTTAGATGTTGACAATCACTTTACACAGCCATCAGGCTGTTTCAAAGTAAAGAAAAATTTGGTCAGCCTGACAAGTTTAAATGCAGACCTTTCAGAGCGGCTCCAGCTCTTGCAAAAGCGTCGTTGCTGCCAGACGCCATTATCTGCAGAATGATGGCCACATGCCAAAGCATGAGGAGAACAATCTATCTTGGTCTTAATGCATTTCAGAGTACGATCGTTATTGCGACTAGAAAGAAAGGTAATGCATAGGATGAAAAGTGGCAAGCAGCTGTATATGAGATGCACCGTGAGTGAGCCCGCTGCCGCTCGAGCTACTCCGCCGGACACCGGTGCATCCACTAGAAGAAGACCTCTTCCCTCCTCTGCAGACCCGCGAGAATCAAGGTATGACACTTATCCTCCACAGCTGCTTCTACAATGGACTGCAGATTAATAGTACTCAGGATTCATCACTCCAACACTTCAGGTTGACCCTAGGCGTGCTCGTCACAGCTTAAAAGAAAGTTGATGGTGTCGTTGATGCGTTAGCAAACAGCACATTTATGGTCATATTTCTCGCTACAAGCCACTCATCACCACCACACGTCTTGATGGTACTTAGAAGCAAGTTATGGAAAGGACGTTACGGAATAGGCACCTGCCAAACGCTTCTCCAATGTACGTACAAAATCTGGGGAAACGGTAGAGCAGAGTACCACCACAGAGCCAGGCTCGAGCTCTGCTTGCCAAAAAAACGCTACGATCAAATTGCTGAAAATCTGATCAACAGATACGGCTGTGAATCGCCATTCTAGATTACAATGTTGCAATCATTCAAGCTGCCTACAGCACTTGGAACGTCAAAAGCATTCCATAGAACGAACAAGTAAAACCGAGGTCATACTTTACAGAGTACTCCGATCAACAGACAAGAGAAACGTGCCATAGAGTTGTGCGAATAACAGAAGCCTAGTTCATTCAAGACTCGCACACAGAGGATGCCGCGGTCCTATGATAGCAAGCCCTCCAGACTATCTCACATTCCGCCTAGCATTCTAGTGAGTGAGTAGAGCTGACCATGAACTTGTAATTCCGATTCGTATTCATCTAAATTTCTTCAATCAGCAAACGGAGCCCCTTATCTAACACACATTTGCAGATGTTCTTTCCGTAAATCAGAATTAGATAGGAAGCGGATTCTGTCCATTAAGTTTCGAGTCCGACCTGCAGCCGCCTTGCCTGAGCCGAACAGTACATCGTCTGCCTGTTCCGCATTTACCACCATGAGCACCAAAATTCCAGCACCTGCACCATCAGATTGCTTCAATGAAATATAGTCTAAACTGCATGTGTGATGCCGATACTCCTCTGTTCCCTTTTTCCAGCAAACACAGTAAGACGACAGACGCATACCCCTGTTACCCCTTTATCAAGCCTGAACATGACCTTGTCCTAAAGAATACATCGAGAGATTCTCGCTCCGTGGCTTGCACGGATCTTCGCCCTTTGGCCATTCACTGCGACTGCTCGCTTCGAAGCTCACTTGGATGGAATCTTCACTGACGACTTTACTAGAGCAACATGAATGCAGCGGGGTTAAGATGTGCTCATATGGCAAACACTACAAGCACTGCTCATCCCAAATAGGCTCTAAACTTCACATAGATGCAGCAAGTCCCCGTTATGCACGCATGTCCAGATTTTCATTACACTATATGATACTACTTCAGTGAATCCACACTGCACCATCTTGCTATGCTTGGAGCTGGCGAGTGAACTAGATGAATTGTTCTTCCTCTCACAAATGACCATTTGAATAAGGAAGCAATGGAAAAGAAACTTTTGTGTATATTACCACGACTTCAATCTCAAGGTCCAATGCAAGTAGCTATATGAGTCCCATTATTCCCAACCTTTGGCAGCCTGTGCAGGAGAAGCCGCAGTGGTCCCACCCACTTGGCGAAATCGCGTCATGGCCGGCTCATAAACCTGAACCACGGGAAATAGAGTCAACAGCAACTTTGTTAAGGGTGGAATTCAGTGGAGGAAACCGCTTAACCTTGCCAAGATCTTAACACTTAACAGTTTTGGGGAAAACATGCTGAAGGTTGCACGCCTACAGGAGTTTTTATACAATGTAAGCACAAGGCTGATGGCATGAGATTCATTTCCATTGCAAACATGCATAACTTTGAGAGAGAGAATACTTTCAGCCTGTACTGATAACAAGAACGAGACAGAAGAAAGATGAAGGTTCTGTATGATTCAAAAATAACTGCAGTTGAGGTTGCTACTTTGATTCATCAAGCGGCTCGTTATCAAGCAGGAGTCTAGCTTTTCTAGTGTAAGGAAACAATGGCGAGATGGCATTGCTGTGCGATTAACCAGAGTTGTGTGTTCAGTTAAAATACCACGGTTTTTAGGCGGACTAGGAACCCTCGAACACTACGGTTTCAGCAAACGCCTCACCACTTTCATTAAAACAGACACTTTAAATTCATTGATGAAAGCAAATTATTGAAGTCCTGTTCCTTCACATTCATCAAAGGCGCCATAACCACTTCAGGTACCAATAACAGTAGCCATGAGGGCTTGAGCCCCTTTGCTATGAAAACAGAGCTGGCTATTCTAATCCCAACTGCACAATTTCCCGGACGAACAGAAGGCAACACCAATCAGCGATGTCTCCCCATAACCTGCGGCCGATTTGACTGAAAACTGCCGGACCCAACAAAGTGTTTTATAAAAGAATTTCACACTTTCTTTAGTTGGCTAGAAAGAATGAAGTACTCACATCGTAGCCACAAACAGATATCCCAGCTCTGAGCAACGCCGTGGCCATGCCACTGCCCATTGCTCCGAGGCCTATGAAGCCCACGCGAGTTGGAGGAGGAGCCCCGTCAATGGCCGCCTGTGCAGCTTCTGCTAAGGCTTTTTCTGCCGGGCTATCTTCTACTGGTGAAGAGACAGATACATCTCCCAATCGTTCCCAAATCTGCAAGTAAGTCATAAGGACTTTCACTGACAGGAGAAAAGGGCTACCAGAAAGGAGAAAGGACGATGATGACTGTCAGTCTCTCCCTGCTCTATTATGTGGAGGGGTTTCTATCAGAGAACTTCCATGTAAAAGTTGAAATCTGCACCAATGAGAGGCAACCAAGTATTGCCTAGGCATAGCCAGCAAACAAGACTAGAACGCTATTTATTGTGCAGCAAACTCATCACTCTCGTAATGACAAAAAAATCTGGCTAGAAAAATGTGAGGGCACAACCTTCACGACAGCAGCATCGTCCTCACGCCCCAAGCCGGCATGGGTACCTGTCAGACCAGTCATAATTTTCGGTACTCATCAGACCACTCAAGTTTATCAGTTCAGATGCATGGAATCCTTTTCGTGTAGCCGTGATAATTGCTCCCAAAATCAAAAGATAGAAGAAAGGTGTTAAAGAAATCAAAACTTTTGCATTGACCGCAGTCGACAATGGATAGCCTGAACCACTTGAACAATAACCACAGAACCTATTCAACCCTAAATGGCAGCACATATCACATGCTAAAAGATCACAGCTTGTAAACACTCTCCTGCTAGTTTGGGTATACTGAGAAATTGCTGCTAAAAACTGTCGTGATGGGAATACAACTCATCTACCAAAAATTTCACGTACAATTATGGACGGGTGTTTGTCGTTGTTCAATCATGCCCATCGGGAGATTTTCTTTGACGGCATGACCAAAGGCCACGAAACAAAACATTCCATCTGCAGAAGAGTCTCCTATTGCAGAATAAAAGGAGAGACAGAGGCTGCCTACCAAACAAGAACTGTTGATGCGCTGCAGCTGCAAGTGGTGTGGGGAATGTGAGCAGCTTGGCCTCCCCCAAGACAATACCCTGCAGGGTGCGATGCAGCAGACGAGGCAGTCCATGAGGAGCTGCCACCTGGCAAGCAGCAGCATAGCTCGACAATTCTTCTTGCCTGGCCCGCAGATGCCCTTGGCAGGGCTCACTATTAGAGTGACTGCGAGCAATTTTGGCGGCCTAATAATGGTGTCGCTGTACAAGCTGATGCGCAACATGGCATGGCAATTCGCCATTGACATCTGAACTGTTGTCAACAACTGGAAACATGAAATGTCGAAGTCCGTGTCCCAAATCATGCAGAACCTCCAAGTGGGTCATCTAAGCCTCTAATTATCAGGGTTGAGGTTAGGTAGATCGCCACAGCCGCTTCTCAGAGTAGACATTAATGGGACATATTAAATAGATGAGATGAGAGAAACAATGAGAGTAGGCCAAAGAAGGAGCAAAGACTGAGTGACAGAGCGCACCAAGTCCTTCACGAAAATGGACAGTGCAGACCGCGGGGTATAGTCAGCGTCGAGCATGTGTGGCACGCGGTTTTCAAACATCCTGTCACATAGCGATAAAAATTACAAAAGTGAGAGTCACATCATAACCCGAGGAGGAGGCTTGTACCTCTCAGTGGGATTTATTTTACCGAGACTCCCTATTTCGAGAAAAGCTTAGAGATTTGTTGAACCGCAGAGAAAAAGCCAACTTTCCCAGGGAGAGATTGACATGTTTCAACATCCAAAGCATGGTACACTGACTTGGTTGAGGTCAAGCACAGCTTCGAATTTATGAGTACAGATGATCAGTCAACATTGCTTTTTGCATTCACTTCTTGTTGGGCCTCAACAGAATCAAAGTCCGTGAGTCTCACAAATCAATGGTCTGGCAAAGGAGCCAACACTGTTCCTGTTTATCAATCGTAGTCGGGAAGTAAGAAAAAGTCAGGAGTAAAGAGTGGGTCAGGAGGTAAAAGTATGTCTTTGCCCGGAACCTGGTGCATACAAATAGGTGATCTGGACTAATGTGTCGTCAAAAGTCAACATAAACGTAAAAGAAAGCCACGCCGCAATCTTCCCATAGCATTTGAAGTACGCCACAAACACTTGTCTACACACGTTTCTGGACCGATGATGTGTCGTGAAAAGTGTTTCCCCTGACGAAAGGGAGCCCCACCAGGATGCCCCCGCCGCGTCGCGGATGACGGCGTAGAGGGGCCGCGTGGCGAGGCCCGCCCTCGCGCCCAGCGCCATCGCCTCCGCCGCGGCCGCAATGTGCACCCCCGCGAGCAGCTGGTTCACCATCTTCACCGAACTGCTCCAATAGCCATACATACACCATACAACATACAACAGAGACCATTGGCATTCATGCCCTGCTCCTAGACCCATCTCCGTGTTTGCTTCGGAAGGGTTTATCGTTTGCAATCAAGGAGCATTGTTTCCATAACTTTCCCCATGACAAGGAAACTGAAGTGGATACTGACAATGGAAAACGTTTTGAAACGACATCTACTGATCACTCTAATCACTCACCTGACCAACGCCACTTCAGACAGAAAAAAACGAAGCAAGGCCCCTAGACAGCTGACATGCTTAGGATATCGGAAGAACATAGGGAGTTCGAGGGTGCCGGAACCGGGTGCCACACCATAGATCTTAGATTTGCTATAAGGACATTCTGAGTACAGGATCCATACAAATCCTGGTTCACAATTTTTAATCTTCGAAACTTCGGTGTTCGTGAAGCCGTATATGAAATCCTAATGCTGTCTGAAACCATCCATCCGTGTATTGTTTCCTGAAGCATGAATGAAGGGCTTGTGTTGAATTCTAACACATGTTTTCTAGCTAGTGAGTCTTCAGAGGTGAAGCCACTGCAGCTCTGAATTCAGCCCTCGAAAATGAAGGAGAATACTCAGAAAGTTATTGTGACTGGCAATCCACCAGATTTTCGTTGTCATGTCTATCGCTAACAGTCATGCGAAAAAGGACCACTTATTTTCGCACCTTTTTAAAGACCTTGACAGTACGATTCCACTCAACTGTCATCAGGAACCAAAAAACACAGATCCTGCTGCTGCAGCTGAAGCTGCTGAGCTCTTCAGCAATGCAAAAGCACACCCGAACATGGCGGATAATGCAAAGTTGGAAAAGTAAAAAAGGAAGGGGGGGGGGGGGTCACTAAAACCGCGACTTCTGAGTAGAACTTTGCACTGCAAGGCTGTTCTGCTGAGAGGTAATCATCCCCAACACTAGCAGGGCAGGAGTCACATGCCAGTAATGAACTCTTACCTTCCAGAGCCTGGCTCCTTGCCGATAATGTACAGCTTCTCACTCATGGCTGCATCCACAAAATGTACCGACAGTTTGGAAATGCCACATTCAAGTGATGAAATGATGAGATAAAATGATGTAATCATAGTAACATGAGATGAGATGAGATGATGATGATGATGGGATGAGCATCAGGGAAAATTTGTAATGGACAAAGGTACTTCTCTGTCTGAAAGGTACGTCTCATGACAGGTCTAGGTTGGAACACTCTAGCATCATCCCAGCAAATGCAAGCAAATGATTGTCTGGGTTCATTGATGATAGAATACAGTGGGGCTACTCTCAAAAAATCCTTATGGATATACGCTTCGAAATGTATCCGCCATCTGAAAATCACGGTGAAATTCCTCACAATGTGTTACCCAGTACATTCGCTTGTAACCCTTGAAACCAAAGAGAATATGAAAGGGTACCCTACTGTAAGGGTCCGCCCTTACCAGATAGAAAGGGGTCGGCTCGATCCAAAGCTTCAGTTGAACCTGAAGCCATGATCTGACACATGCAAAAACTCACGTCCAGTTTTTTAATCCAAAAGCAAACTTCAACAAGAGTGGCAGAGAGATAAAATCAGCAGCTTCATAATGTCAGGCATACACAGTGAAAAGATGAGGCAATTCTTCACCTATCCTTGGCAGAACTTTTAAAAACATTTAACCTTTGAATTGAACGAGCCTGCAAACAAGCGACAGACCGCTGTTATCTATCATCAGTGGGACAGACAAGCCGCAGTCCCATGAGTAATTCAATTCAGTTTTATCAACCGCTATGCAGCCCACGCCAAAGGAGCCAAAGGCGACGACCCTCCAAAAAGAGACCAGGGTCGCACAAGAGAATGAACCCACTACTTACAGTAAGAGAACCCGCAGCAGCGCGAGCCACCCCTCCTGAAACAGGCGCGTCAACCAGCTGCAAACCTCGTCCCAGCCCTGGCACGAAATCAAGCAAAACATTGCTCGTCGGAAGACAATAGATAGTGCTTGAATACTGTTAGAGCAAGAGAGGCAAGTGCACACACAAGCATAAGGAGGAGTGTTCATGTAGTGGGGAAAATATTAGAATAAGCATTTATAAACCAGCCTCGAAAGGATGGAAAAAACATCCCGGTCGGTGGAGTAAAGTCTGAAAGGCTCAACTTCTTTCAGTCAAGCGACGTGTTGGATGCAAGAGTTGATAATGTAAATTCCAGCTTTTTAACTTCTTCAACATTCGACAATTTTAGGCTTAATATAGAGGTCATTTATTGGACAGTTCGTTAATCAATTCACCAGCTCTTCTCCCAGTTGAAAGAAAAAACAAACTGCTCTTCTTGAAAGAATACAAGTTCGCTCTGAGATAAGAAAGCATGCCCAATTCCTTTCAGAACACTTCTGAAAATCAGATACACACTAGTTACAAGCGTGGCATTAGATAGATCAGTCTATGAAAGACGCTACGATAGCAAAAAATCTGCTCTTTATGTAGGAGAACTCTTTAACTATATTTCACATCATGCAGTTCGATGAAGAAGTGGCCTACCATTCAAGCGTTGATGGAGAGACCGGGCATAACTCGGAGGAACAGTTGAACATAGCACCACCACAGCATCATTCGCCAGGCCTGTTCTGCATCATGGGTGAATCTTCAGTGACAAATCATACTGCTCTGCAGAGTAAAGAGCTAATGAAAGCTGCTTGACTAGATACAGGGAAAAGGAGACCTTTTTTCATTTCAAGATTGCTTATAAAATTAACTTGCAGTTCCTCAACCCGTTTATTCGCAGCTTTTTTATATCAGCGTTGCATGCTTACAAATAGAATCGAAAGGGCTCCTGTAGGATGGTGATTTAATTCCAAGGATGTGGGCAACGGCCATACATCTTTCCAAAAAAAAAATCTCTGAATCCGTTTACCACCTAAGTTTCCAACTTAGACCAACACTGTGTGAAAAATGTCTAATCGCATGAGTAATATCTCGTTCGGTAGTCAAAATGCGACGGGGTGTAGCAGATTCGGCCTCACCAGTAGCCGCTCCATTTGTTCCCCACAAAACGTCATCAGCTTGTTGAAAATTTGTCACCATAATGATTAAAGCAGCCGCACCTGGCTTCCAACCCCAGAGTTGACTGCTCAGGACTTCTATTCATGTTTAAGAATGAAAAGCCTTAAGTTGGCAACCTAATGAACTGCCAGAATTTGACCCAATGCTTAGTCCCCCAAACACTCAGGGTACTACTCGAGTCTCTAAACTACAACAGAAATAGAAAGGCGAGTTACAAAATGTGCATTACTTAAAAAAAACATGAAGTAAACTCTATTTTCATGCCTTGACAAGGGCAATTTTTCAGGATTTTTTTATTCTTATATGCTATCCAAACAACACTCGTGCACCATCTTTGCATTTTAACTCAAGTTTACAAACGAATGATGATGAAATAGAGTTATTGAGCCTCTACAGAACGACCCTAAAGAAATCTATAAGTTGGCGACTAAAGAACAGAGAAAATGAAAGTGCAAAATGTGTGCAAATGACACAGCTATTAGTGTACAAGCTGACAATAAACGAATCTTGGCTCCATTCTTATGATTCCTTGCTGCTAGTCACGCAGCGGATTTTCAGTGGACTACTACTAACATTGGTTTCTTTCTCTTGCCAATCCGCCACACATTCAGCTGTACTTCACGCGGGATGCTTTCTTCTAAGTAGTAGCGTCGTGTTACCTTCCGCAGCATGTGCAGGGGAGGTTGAGGATGTAGCACCAGCACTTGCCAGCCGTTCCATAGCGGGTGCATACACCTGATTCAGCAAAATGGATAATTTCTTGTGACGCTCATTTTGCGCAAAATTTGCAGCTCAGTCAGCAAACGGCAATTCAGCAAGTAACATTTCAAAAAAAAACATATACTTTATGTAAATGGACAGGAAAAGATGTTTGGACTTCGTGTGGCTGCTTGAAATAGAGCCTTGGATAACCTTCATGTTTGGTAAAAGTTTAAAAAATGCCAAATTCTAGAAAAACTCTGATAAGTTTCTCCACTTTTGAAAAAAAAAAATTGCCGCCATACGACGTTGGTCTGTGTGTACAAGATATTTAACACATTTGAATAGAAAAATGAATTTATGGTGATTGCGAATGACTGTTCTTCCGAGCAGCAAACTTTCCGGTTCAACCAATTCCACTCTTGAAAATAAAAAACTTGAGTTGGTGCAAAAACTTCTCTCTCAATCGCATAAAAATAGCCCTTCCATATAAAATCACAAAATAAACCTCTTAAAAATCGTCGTTTCCAAGCTCACATCAAAGACCCGGACGTGAAAGCCGCTGTTAACCAAAACAGCTGCCATTCCACCGCCCATGGCGCCCAGCCCGATGAAAGCAATGTGTCCCCCGCCATGCTTGGACGAAGCCATCCCGGCACTCTCTCGTCCAGATATATGAGCGCTGCGCCTTACAAGCTCCTCCCTGCAAGCTCCTTCAGTCATATATGGCGACGCCTCTGCAGGCTGCTGGTAGCCCCCCTACTAGCCTCCCTGCAACAGTTGGCACTTTGGGGCCCTCCTCAAGTGGTTGAACGCCATTACGCAGTTCCGTCCGCCGCTGCTTCGGTTACCGCACGGCGGAACTGTGTCTATGTCCCGATCCATGACAGGTCGTCCGTGGAAGCAGCTGCTTACGTGACAGCCTGAGATTGGCTGCGATTTTCAACGGCACCCTCCAACCGAAACCCCTGTAAACCAGCAAAAAGTCAGAGCCGGTCGGCGGCTTGGACGGGAGAGTCAACGCTAGCGACAAACGCGTGGTGACGGAAAACGGACACGTCAACGTTTTCCGTCGTCTTTTTCGGTTTTCTGGCGGTACGGTACGGTACGGTACCGTCCTGTACGTTCTCCGAACCTCTCCACTATAACTTCAAACCTGCGATCGCAGATGCCGAACCCATCCGACGTCTCCGAGCCTCTGCCTAACCACCGTCCCCCCGGCGGGGGGCTGCAGTTTCGACTCAGCTTCTGACCCAAAGCTGCCTTAGTTTTTCGGTTTTACGGTCTCCGTACGAGGTGGCTGGCGGGAGGCGCCCTCCCCTCTGTTCGTTCGTTCGAACAGAGGTGCAGGAGAGGGGCTGATCGTTTCGCTGCCCTGCCCTGCCCTGCCCTGCTCTGCCCTTCACTGCTGAGCTCCGCCCGCGCTCCGAGCTCCGCGCTGCTGCGCGCCACTGCGTCGCCGGGGCCCGGACGGGGGGGGGGCTTGCGGGAGGCCCGGAGAGCTTGCAATGTCTGCTTGAGACGCGGCTGAGGTCGCGCTCAATACGCGCAAGGCATAACATGTATATTGCCTATGGCTGGCCAAAGCTCTTGAGAGTGATTGAAGGCGGGGAGAAGGAGGCCATTGTTCATGTCAGTGTGGGAGGCAGCTTGCTCGTTGTTGTGTCGTCAACCTACGTGCAGATTTGGACTGCTTCACAGGTAAGCAGCAAGCTGGCTGGAGGCTTGCTTTTGCGGTAGGACTACCTTTTCTTGTATCTGGAACAGTGCTTGTCTGTCGTGTGGGGCTGGAGCTTACGAGGATACTTGTGGGGTTGCCAAACGCGATGCTTTCTCGTGCCATTGCCATGCAAGTTCTGAGAGGCGTGCAAAATTAGGGTTCCATGCCAGCTGTTGCCATGTTCATTATCTATAGTATGCCCTGGTAAAGAATATTCGCCATAAGTGGTATGTGCAGCATCGAATTAGGGTTGGAGAGTACGAACGGGATATCAAATCGCTAATCGCAGACGGAGCTAACGTACAAGCCCTTTGGAATGCTCACATTGAAACTTTAGCTGTTCTGGTAAGTTGACCGCCAGAACCTATTCAGATAGTCCTTTCAGAAAGAGATAGCCATGCAATTGTAATGACTGTGCCCCACTTGAACTTAGCAGGGTGCATTTGATGTTTGCAAGGGGCTTTGCCGCGTCATGAGCGATCTGCTGTGGCATGCTTGAAAGCTGGATCAAAATATAAGGGTTTACAATGGATGCATTCAATTCACTGTCTCCGGCCTCCATTAAATGCAACCATGTACGCTGATAGTCGAGTTTTGGGAGCAACTTATCCAATTAGAGCAGTAGTTTTGCTTCTTTTGTTGTAAGGACGATGGCGCTTATTACGATGGATTTGCACTTGCAGACTGCGGGGAATGTCGTTCACTTTTATGATGTCAACACAACAGACCAGCGATTACGGCTTGTTGGCCAGGATTCTCCAAGTTTGCCATTCGTGAGAGTGAAATTCAGAAACAGTACCAATATTCCTCTTTTTGGTGATGGTATCGTGATGTAAGTTTGAATGTCCCACTTGAAGGACCTATCTGGATGATGTTTGAGGCCACGTCTTTCCAAAGCCTCGCCAGATCGTATCCTTTCTTTTGAGAATCCAGTGCGGGGATATTTTGTCAAACTGTCATAGGGAGGGTGAGACAAAGACGAGGAGAGTGGTCGAGGCGGGGAGAAGAGCGGAAAACAATGGAGGAGAGAGAAAAGTTAGGGTAAAAGGAGGAATGAGAGGAGAGGTCAGAGATGTGGGACGGGGGTATGGGCGGGGAATAGCTTATCCAATAACTTATGCAACACTTGGAAGTTATTGCAGTCGGTTCCTTGCAGCACTGTTGAGCTGTCCTCCAACTTTGCACATTATCATAACGTCTTTGCAATCCTGAGGAGGTTTTGCATTTATGAGGAGGTTGGTGGGATTGGTGGATTCGGTGCTTGCAGTCATGGATTTGCTGCTGACGATGACAACATCCTCTTAGGTCTCTCTAATGGACGTCTTCACCTCGTTTCATGGCGAGGCCAGGTATGGACTTTCCGAGTTCAAAGGAAGGCGAAAAATGGTATAATGATGCATACAGAACTAGAATCGTGTATACTTCGACTTGCTGAAAGTATGATTCGGCTGTTGCTCAGCAATTGCGAACCTCTACGATAAAAGTGAAGAACATAACAATCAGTTTTGAGAGGTTATGGATCGTGGAATTTTCTGGTCGCTTGCTTCTACTTTCACTTTAGCTGACCACCTAGAGTTCCTTTGTGCAGCTTCGCGGGACAGCAGACTCCTGGAGGCAAAATACGAAAGGAGTCCTGGGGCCCATGTATTTGCCAGAGGCCAATGGGTTCCCAAGCACTCCCATCTCGCCTGCCCTTGCTGTCATTCCTACCTTCCCAACAACCGCAAGCAATGGGCGTAGTGGGGATTTTGGTGCAGCACAATTGGAATATTCAGAATCATTGGGTTTGCTGGTAGTTGTGCTTCTTGATGGGCGTGTGCTTCTCTGCTCAAATGCGGAAAAGGGCTTGAGACCAGTTGAAGACATCACTCCAGAAAAGTGGGTGGGAGTGGTGGATGCTGTCTGTGCTTCAATCGGCAACAAGCAGCATTTTTTGGCGGTGGGGACCAAGAGGGGAACAGTGGAGCTGTTCAATCTTGCAGAAAATGCCGCACATGTTATGACCATTTCGTTGGTGGACTGGGGGTAAGCAAGAATGACCTTCGTGGTGCTGAAACACAATGGTTTTGCCATAGTCAGCAAGGCCTCATTCTCATTAAGGAAGTTTGTGTAGCTGCATCTTTCTTGATGTCTTTCATCTTTCTTGGCTCGTAGTATAAAGCCTTTCGACAAGCAGATTGTGGCTTTGCCACAGTTCGTTCCCGATTCTCTCACCCCCTTATGTAATGGAGCTGGAGCCAGTGCGCTAGCCAAGGAACCTGAGATCGCATTAGATGTTGAATTTCTGGCAGATGAGTGCGGTGATGATGGATTACAGGGTTTTGGGCATGGGGCAGCTACTCCTTGGAGGACACAGGCCAAGTGAGCTGCATCGCGTGGTCTCCGGATAACTGGGCATTTGCAGTGGGTTGGAAAGAAAGAGGCTTAGCAGTTTGGTCGGTGTCAGGCTGCCGCCTTATGTGCACAATACGGCAGGGCAGCTTAAGTCACCACAGTATGCAGTCTCCATCTATGAAGCAGAGCAGTTTGCTGCTAAAGAATTCAGAGCCCATGGCATGTGGAGTAGCTACACTAGCTTGGGGTGAACATGGATATCAGTTGTTTGCAGCAGAGCAGGGGAACGCCTCCAATCTAGTACAGTTTTCTTTCGCCAGGGGCTGCATGAACAAGGCTGTGGCAGGGAGTGCCAATTTGTGGCAACTTATGCTAGCAGAAGATCGCATACTCTTGATTCAGAGCGATGAAGAAGACGAGTTGAAACTGCAGCACCTGGTTATTCCGGTGAGTGTGGGTTAATTCTAAATATGAAGGAGAGCAATTTTCGGATACCTTGTTTGAAATGATTTGTTGCACTGGAGAGAAAGGTAGACAGTCATTCAAACGCACCTCGTTGTGCAACCGGAACGCAACCCTTTGAAATACCTTCTGTCAATGAAGTTAAGCTAATCAATTTTCTCAGAGGGTCGCCTTTCCCGCCTTCAACGCGCCCTTTGTCATTGAACTGCTTAAAAGTTCCAGTTCTGGGTCACTGAGATGTTAGTGCTTGTTGATGAGGGCTGGGCACATGCATGCAGCAAACGTATATGGCCATGAACTGGCCAGTGATGTATGTCACTGCGAACGATGACGGTTCATACTTAGCGATCGCGGGCAGGAGAGGCGTGATATTGTATAATTTAAAGTCAAAAAAATGGCGCGTATTTGGAGATGTGATGCAAGAAAGGGCTGTCGAGTGCACTGGACTTTTGTGGCTTGGGAAGATTGTGGTCGTATGCTGCCATCGGGAAACAACCAACTCGTAAGTTGCACATCCCTCCATTTCGGTTGATATAATATCTTATGGTACTTTTTGAAATGTAGCAGTTTGCAGGATGGGTAACTGAGATGATGTTTTGCTTAAGACCTTCCACCAGAAGTATGCGTGCTTGGCTTATAGCTCACTTTGAGACGGATCTTGCAGGGTCGTCTTCTGCCTCTACAAGTTCTCCTTGCTTGAGCCATGATTCATGAGCTTACTGAGTTTTGTGTCTGTTATGTTTACTTTTACATGGTGTATTTCATAGCACGTATTCCACTGGAACATGTATCACTTTTATTTTCTCAATTGAGCAAGGAGCGTGATTTCACAATTGTTGGAGAAATTCCACAGGCACAAACTTTTCCAAGTTTGCTTGTTCTAAGTGGGCTCTCCAGTTAACAAGTTTTCAGCGTTGCTGCCAAGTCCAGGCCAAGTTGCACTGAAGAATAAAGACCTTAATCCATTTGGGCCCAACAGATCTGATGTGTGTAAATCTGTGTCGGTCGATGTATGGACTGGGTCCCATAAGAACAAGGAACCAGGACATTTTGACATCTTGTTCGGGAAGGTTGCTTTCGACTTCTTCCATTTTGAATTTATGGGACATTCTCTCGCATTTGGAAAACAGAATTGGTGGCAATGAAATTGGTGGGAAGTGAAAGGGTAGGGGGGTAAGGCTTCAGTTTATTGCTGAATGCAATTTCAATTGAAAATTGATGACTTATCTGGTTGTTGTATCCCTCCTCCTTGCCGTCCTTCACTCCTATTTCTCAGATATGAACTCAGTCTCTATCCACGCTACCATCTTGACGAATCCTCCTTGCTCTATCGACAACTGCTCCCTGCGAAGCCATTGGCATTGGATTCCTGGCAGGATTACATCCTTGTTGCCACGCCTCCATTCGAAGTTCGTGTGTTCCATTTGACTATTGATGGGGAGCTTTCACCACTGAAGCATCCTACTGTGCAGGTACAGATGCTTGGTTGATCTCTTCATCCACCGTTGAGCAGAATGCTTAGAAGGTTCTTTGGCTTTCCTGTTACCTTCTTATCTTTTCAAATGTTAGTGTTGGCTGGTTTCCAACCGGCGAAGGGTGATTTCGAGAAGAAACTATAGTTTGCTTTATTTGATTTCTGGACAGTTGCACACTGTTCGAGAGCTTTCAATAATGAGTGCACGGAGGCCAGTCGTCTCCATGAGGTTTGTGCCCAAGTCCGGAGAGGAGGAATGGGATGCTTCTCGACAACCGGGTTTGACCCGCGCAGGGGCTTCAACAGATGCATTGCAGAGGCAGCCCACCAGGTAGGCCACCTTCCACTTTTGTAACCTGGGAGATTGACACCGTTTCAGCATCTATGGTGCCCTATATCACTACATAGCCATCCTCATTTAAAGAATTTGGACATTTTTTTGGGAGCGTAGCAATCGACCCTCTGAATTCCTAGATCTATGCTCCCTTTATTGTCGGAATATTGTGTGGTTTTTTCCTATCCTTTACTTCACGGGACATTGAATCGATAACTTGTCTTATTGGCGTGTCACAGGTGTATGATTCTTAGAACAGACGGGAACTTATCATTGCTAGACCTGGACAGTGGAAGTGAACGACCGTTAGTTTCAGAGGTAGAGCATTTTTGGCTCACACAGGGGAGGCCAAAGGAGGAAGCAGCTCTAATAGAGGAGGTCCCATGGTGGGCTTATGGACATCGAGGCATGCAGGTAGGCTTGCCGTGTCTCTGCCTGTGGCAGTTTTATCAATCATTGAAGTTCTCGTCGCTGTTCGTTGGATGACTTGCTAACTCGTCGTGAATTAGTCATGTCGGCATCATTTCGAAGAGCTCCCACACACTTCTTTCCACGTGTCATAGAAAGACGGCAAAAAATTAGTTTCCAGTTATGATGTGACGTTAGAAGTATGCCCTAGTATTCCAAACACATTATGCAAATTTGGGGAATCAGGAACGTAAGTCATGTGATGGGACATTCCTTATCGTCCAAGTACTCGTTTTTTTTTTTTGTAAAAAAATTAACGATTGATCTTATTGTTGAATTGAAAGAATGCTTGTACTTTCCGAGGTCTGTGCTTCTACTGTTCTCTGATTCTGCGGTTGGTTATAAAACCATTCGTAAAGAATGAACACGGAATGCTTTGAACTGTATGGCCAGAGATTTTGGCCATAAGGGGGCATTCATATGTTAAGAAACTGCTGGAGAGAATTGGTGGGAACACAGGTCTGGTATCCTTCACAGCAAACTGATGTCTCTACGCCATCAGCTGATCCTCAGCAGGTTGGCCTTTCCTTACTTTCCTCCTGGACTCTTACTGGCTGGACATCGGTAGGCTTGGGCAAAGCAATAAGATTAAATGATGATGACTCCAAAATTATTGTCACTCAATTTTGGACTTTGACCATTGCTGGTGCTTTACCTTGAACTCTTTTGACATTAAAGAAGGTGTATTTGGTAGCCGATAGTATTTCGACGCGTACTAGTTGTGAATTCTGGCCGTGAGAGGCTGGGGATTCGCCAATGGAAAGAAGGACTCTGTCGATTTGACTGAATTTCTAATCCCGGTGTTTCATATTTTTTGAGGTAGGTTTCTTTTGGTGGAGATGTGTCGAAGCATGTGTGTGTGGGAGCATGTGTGTGTTCCCCCTCTTGAATGATCGGGGCTGACTGTCCTCGCGTGCTGGTTGACTCTTGAGCAGCTTGACCCTGAGCTCGATTTCGATCGTGAAGTTTACCCATTAGGAGTATCTCCAGCTGCTGGAGTCATTGTAGGAATATCGCAAAGGCTCTCTATTTCCCTCTGTTCCGATTTACCATGCTTCGAGCCTACTCCACAGGCTCAGCCTATTCTACCGTGCCTTCTACGACACCTCCTGCAGGTAAGTCGGCTATTTGGTCAAAGCCATACTTGACGGCTGATTAGGTGCACAGAGGGTTGCGTCATCACATCGCATTTGAAGGCGTTTATGTAGCTTAATTGCTAGAACGAATTCTGTGAATAAATAATCCTCATTGGAGTAGCTGCTGAACCTTGGGAGAGTCTTTTTGAATAGTTTCAATAACAGCGATGGCTGAGAGTGTATGTAGTGAACTTGACTTGGGAGCGAAAGTGAATTTGAGTGCCTGTATTTTACAGTGACCTCCACAGCGTCGTCAGGCAATAAGCAAGTGATATATTTGACTTACGCTGCTTACCATAAAATCGTGATGCGACAAATTTTCACATGTGATTTCTGTCTGGTTTCATGACAGAGAAACAAATTAGAGGAAGCAGTGAAGTTAGCAGGATTGTCAGCAAGTCGGCCGCACTTTTCACATTCTCTTGAATGGTTGCTCTTCACCGTCTTCGATGCGGAGATGGCTAGGTGAGACTCCCTTTCCAAATTTCCTGTTACTTGAGACACTGAAAAGAGCTGTGGGAGCAATATTGTAATGACACTTGACTCTACTTAAACAGGCTTCGTTTATTCACCAACACAAGTAATGGAGGTACTAGACTATATTTGCAATTGCTTGTACCCAGACTGCAGTATTGAGACGAGCTTATGTCTCTCCAATTCTGAGTAGGTTGAAAAGCTTGGGTTGCGACGTTAGAAAGCTTAAATCTCTGCCTCCTTCTACGCTTCATTTGTTCAGAACTTGAGTTATGCTCAAATGTTTCCCCATTACATGAATATAGAGACTCTTCCCTTTTGCGTGTAGAAGTATTCACATTGAATCCTAAAGCGAGCGCGTTTGTTCTGCTGCATTTTTTTTTTTTACAGCTCACATGGTAAAAGGAGACCAAAGGAAACGTCGGGATCCTCAATGCTTGATAAAGCATGTGAACTAGTTAGACATTTTTCGGAGTATCTTGATGTGGTCGTCAGCGTCGCACGCAAAACTGACAGCCGACATTGGGCAGAATTATTTGCTGCAGCAGGCGTTTCCTCACAGTAAGAGCTTTCTCCTTTCCTTGAGGCTTGTTGAGGTCCTCCTCTTGTAAGGCTTACTAGAAAGAGTCTGTTGCCAATCTTTTGTGGTTTCTTTCTCGTCTCGACCATTGATCTTGATTGCTTTGGTGTGCTTATGATGTGAGATGCTTTTTGGAACTTGTCTGTGAATGGAGACAAAATTGTTGTTAAGGACTTCGTTATACGCCTCTGAATACTCGGAGCTTGACCATATTGCAGGCTTTTTGAAGAGTGCTTTGATCGAAAGCAGTATCGAACAGCTACTTGCTATATTTTGGTGAGTTTCCGTCAGTCGGGGGACACGCTGAATTTAGTTTAACATTCGATGGTTTTTGCATGTTTGAAAAGAATTTTCAACCCCCTCTGCTGATGTAATTGCAGTGCTTTGATATTTGTAGTAACCAAACAAGTTAATGAAAGCCAAAATCCATCTGTATTACATTCTTAACGTTGCTTGTTAGGTTGGGAATTGTGGTGAAAATTGGTGGAAACCTCAATGGGTTGGCTACATTTAGCCTTCCTGAAAGATGGCGGGAGGTGATGGTTGGTTGTGGGTTTAGTTAAAGTATAGAATCTTTTGTTATTGTATAGAAATAATTCCTACCTACTTGCGGGAAATAGACCACCATATAATGAAGGATGTCTATGAATATAGGAGGGGCTCAGCAGTGTCGAAAGTTAAATATGTCCGATGAACAGGTCTTCTGTTGTTGAAGGAGGTTTCACATACATACGGGAAGTATGGGGAGATAGAGATTAGTGTTGATGCCCTGACGGGATATCCCCTTATCTAAGCGTAAAAGTCACAAGTTGTTCCTCCCTTCCCGCCTCGTCCTTCTCACACAGACATCATTGCCGCCTTATATGTACAGGTAATTGACAAGTTGGAGGGCCCCACTGTGGGGCAGCAAAATGCGCTGCGACTGTTGCAGGTGACAAATCCCTTTCACCTCCTGCAATTGTACAAACCTTAGGCTTCAGATTTTTTTAAAACGTTCAGAAAGTGCGATGGAAGTAGTGTATCTTGTCAACACACCCCTTGTGAGTTTCCGTATATAACTGTGGCTGAAATCAAAACTGTTTGTTTCAGGCAACTCTTCAAGTGAAACTGTACGAGTTGGCAGGGGAGCTGGTGAGTCATCGGTTGCCCAGTTACTTTAGATAGTGCTGCATATTAATTATCACAACCTGGCTGCTTTTCTCCCAAAGAAACTTTCAAGATATGTTATGAAGAGGTGGTATAGGTTGCCATGAGTACGGAAAGTCAGCTCAGCCAACTGCAATTAAAGCATTTCATTGTTATTGTTTTATTCCAAGGTCGTCTGGAGAGAGAGGGAGTGAGAGAGAGGGAGTCAAAGGCCTTTCAACCCCGCCTTTTATCTCTGAAGAGCTCCATACATCAATAAAGATAGCTTTAATTATGTTCATGTGATTAAGAAGCTTTGACTGATCCTATTAGCGAGGTGGGATAAAGAGCTTGGCCCTGTTGCTGTGGTGGTTCGGTTTTGCAGGTGAGGTTTCTCGTGAGGTCAGGTCGAGAGTTCAGTAGCATGGAGGGGGAGGAGGAGAGCGGCAAATCGGAAGGGCTACTTAAGTCCTTTTTCAACTTCGGCTTCACCTCCACGTAAAGTGTTTGGGCTCCCTGTCTGATATAAGGGCACTGACATTGCTGGTAAGGATTGGGAATGTAAGTGAAGGGAAATCCCTGATGCATGTGGTAAGGTGTGAGGTGCAGGGCCCCAAAGGCGCGTGCAGATGTGTTGCATACCACTGTGAAGAACATACTCGGAGATCATGCACTACATCTCTTGGCCATGAAGGAGCTTCGGGAGCTTGTGGCGTTTGCAAAGGAAACACAATTTGACTTGAAGGTCAGCTGAGATTCGTATTCTACTCTTATCACTATCTCGTTAGTTGGAAATGGAAAGTTTGGCTACTATTGCACGTGTTCATACTGGGACGTTTTGGTCATTCTTTGAAGTTGAGGCTTAACTCTGTGAAGTGCGTTGTCCAAGTTTTTAGTCAAGGGGCTCTAATGGGTAACGGTTGGTTTCTTGTTGCCTGTAATCTATCGGTTTCACAAGACTTAGGTTATTTAGGATTGCTCTGAATGACACATCTCATTTTTTCTGACTTTGCAGGAATTTCTACGAGAGCACCAGGGAAGTGCAGTTAGGCTGGAAGACTTCCCTACAGCTCTTAAAATCATGCGTCTTAAGGTGTGCTTCCAATCACAGCTGGAAGTTGATAACCTACGTTTCTTACTTTCTCTTCTTTTCCTTAGTCTCTTTGTTGGCTCTGCATTGTGTGGTGGGAGCAGTTGGGATCAGACGGTGCCAGTAGTCGCGCCGATGCGGAATTTCTATTGGCGCAGATGCAGGCAGTTGGATTTCACGAGTGGACGGTGGTGCTGGCGACCTTACTGCAACGGATTGATGTAAGAGAGAGACAACAACTACTCTCGTCACCCTATTACTCACTCACTCGAGCATTTGTTTTCCATGCGGAGTATGACGAAGTAGTCGTTTGTTTCACAATTCTTCACCATTCTGGTGATTATGCATTATGTGAACTAGACGACAGATGCACAGCTGCTGAAGAGGGTAATGGAGGAGGTGTGGCAACTATTTTGTAAAGCGGGAGCTGATGCTGTCCTGTTCTTGATAAGTACTTGTTGGTTAAACATACTGTTTAAGGATAGAATCACCAAATGTAGCCTTGTTTGGAGCGCTTCGATGAAACAAGAACCTATTCTTCCTCCAGGCTTGCTTATCTGTTGTAATAGAGACTGAAAAACGATTATTTTGCAACATGTTGAGAATACGCCGTTGTATGGGCAAAATTGTTCCAGAAAGGTGACTTTTGCCAACCTGGGTGCAGAATGTGTGACGCGTAACATGAGGTGCATGAGTCAGACAATCGATCAAGGCCAATTGTGGGCCGGCCCTTTTCTGAACGTATGGATGGGATGTATGGGTTGCAGGTGCTCCTTAATCTTTTCCGCGACGACCTGAAGCTGTGGCTGGCCTATGAGAAGACCATCATGGTGAGGCTGCATCGCCGCCCTTGTTTGTGCATGTCTCTTCTTGTACCTCGAACTCTCAGGAAGAAATGTTTGAAATCTGCTCTAGTTAAATGTCCAGAAGTTGTACTTCTCGCTTATGGCAAATGGACTAACTCTTTGGATATTCCTGGGGTATCTGTTTGGAGCTGTTCTGCAATCCGTCTTTTGCTTTGATTGGGTTACCATTCACTTTGATGAATGCTCAGGTTGTAAGGTCAGAAATAATGAAAGTCCTTCCGGCGTGTCTTCTTTTAAGGACTGTTGGAAGGTTCAATTTTTTTTTGGGGGGGACAGACGCCCTGAAAGAAACAGGTGAAGCCAGTGCGATTGTTACTGTCAGGGTATAGAGATTGCGGAAGGTCTGACTATTATGTGTGGGTTGTTGAGATACAGGCCCAGTTGAACGCTTACCAGTATGAAGACCTCCTTCAAGCATTGAGAACGGAGCTAAGCGACCATTTTGATCACCACTCAATTCCAATTGTGAAGGAGACGCAGGAATAGGAAGACTGCGTGGTCAGCCTTTTCCTGAACTATCGGTCGCTGGCAGAAGACTTGGTTACAAGTCCCTACTCTTGCAGTGCTGCGATGAAGGGCAGGCAATGCAGGCAGCTGCTCAGCTTATGTCGCCTCCACAGCTGCACCAAATGCAGCTTTCGATCTTCCACTTCGTGTCAAATCGTCGCCAATTGTCACATTTTTTTTCCGTCAAATTTTTGCAGAGGAGCAGGAGAGTCCGTGCAGTATATGTAGTGGCCACGGTATTGGAAGGGCCTGCATTCGTTGCTCCGCGGCTGGTCTCGAGACCTGTCATTAGAAGTCAGTGTGGAAGCCACCGCGTTGCTCGCTACTTGTGGCTCCCCAGGAGAGGGAGGGGTGGGTCTGTGGGAGGTGGCAGTAGGGGTGCGCATATTGGAGGGTAGTACCGGGCCTGCCATTTAGGCACCGTTTAATAATGCAGTGTTAGCGTTGTGCCCCCAAGTGGGCGCAACTCGTTGTTACTTCAGCCTCTATTGAGTGATGGCCGAGTGCGGCCCTTTCAGTCGCTGGCATTGCCTGCTGATTCTGATTAGGAGCTGCATACTTTTGTCCCTTGGTGTTTGCTTTGTTTTGTGGCGTTTGTGGGTAATCCAGCTTTGAGTGACAGTAACATGCGGCGATACGTCTGAGAGAGATGAAGAGGGAGGGGGCTGTCTACTGGCATCTCCAAGCAGTGGAAAGCTCAGCATAAAGGAAGGATTGATACACTCTGCAGCATGCATGTCAGCAATCATCATTAGCTTGAGTAGGCCCCTCCAATTGGAGGAGGCTGCGGCTAACCATCACAAAAGCAGTCTTTCCATTCCATCGTTGCAAAAGGGATATGCATTTTTGTTTATTGCTAAACTCAGTGGAATTGCATTTATAGAACCTAGAGGGTTAAAGTTGAGAGTTTAGACGTATCAAACATGCCCATGTTGTTCAAGGAAGTGGCAGATTTGAGTGTGAACAAAATATCTCGCACATAAGCATCTATGCAATGTCTTTCAAAATATTTTGCTTTACTGAAGTGTGCCTTCGTTTTTCTTTTTGACCAACTTGCCTCCTTAATTCGATGGCTCTTCAGAAAAAGGCCATCACACTCACACTCTCTTAAACTCATCGCATATTTTCTCTCTTGGCGTGAAACCAAGAGAGATTATCGAATCATTGTTATTATTATTATTATTAGTGAAATTTTTCTCGTGCGCTCAAATGCAGTCCCCGTCCTTTGGCCCAGAGCCTCCAAAAGTGTGAAAAGGGAAAGGACCCTCCATTGCGAACTTACAATTGATTATATCCAATCGCAACTCGTCACGTGTCTATTATCACACGTGGCAACCCCTAACTGGTGACGGTCTTAAATTTGTACACGTGGCGAATTTCCATTGGAGGTGCCTCACTCTGGGCTCCACTCTCCAAACGGAGTGAATGCTTTCCGACGGTCTGTCTGAGAGAGCGCCCCTCTCCGGCGGACGCTGACGGCAATGGCCATGGCCATGGCGCCCGCCTCCCTCTCCCTCGCATCCCCTCCCTTCCCTTCCCGCCGCAGCCTCCTGTTTGAAGGCGCTCCCCTGCAGGCACGCGCGCAGGTGGCTGCGCTGCAGGGGCCCTCGCCCGCACGCGCGTTAGGGCGACAGGGAGCTTTGCGCTCCCTTCTCGTTAGGCCTAGAGTTCAAGTGCAGGTAAGTCGGAAGCAGTGTAGGAGATGCTATATTATGCCAAAGGGAGAGAGAGAGAGAAGGGGAGGGAGGTAGATGAGGGGGAGAGGAGAGGGAGGGGGAGAAGGAGGCGGAGGAGAGCGGGGAGTGGGAAGGAGGTGGGGGCGGAGGGGGGGAAGAGAGAGAGGAAGAGAGAAAATGAGAGAGAGAGCGGAAGAGAGAGAGAGCGAGAGCGCGATTTTCGTCCTGCATCGTGTAGGTTTGGAGCTTCAAATGGAAGCCTTCACTGTCAATAGGAATGAAGCAAGTTAGTACATTTGCAAGTTAGTTAGCAAGCTAGTACATTTGATCCGCAGAAGCTTAGTTTAAGATTGAGTTTGAGTTTGGAATTCGCATAGGCAGAGTTGCATAGGAATTAGCAATGCGTGTCCTCCTCGCAAGCTTGTGACAAATGGGTAAAGGCCGATGCAGTTCTACATTGAGAGAGATCTATTATTTTGAAAAGTTTCATTCCTACTGAGGGAAATTGCTGAGAAAGAGTGAAAAGTACGTTAAACTTCAGCTCATTTTGTATGCCAATGTGTTACTTTTTTCATAAACTATGTTTTATAGTCCACAACCTGCAATCCTCTTTTGACACAAAAATGGAGGGTGAGCATGCAGTAAGTTAAAGTTGAAGATGCCAAGTATGAGAGGAGTCACGTTTGATGAATTCGCCGTTCTCTGTGGATTTACAGAACAGTCTGGTTAGGAGGCATTGGCTGAAACTGCAGTCGCATGGACGAGCGTTTTGCTCGAAGGCATTTTGGAAGCAGCACGAAGATGAGATCTAGAAACTTCAGCTACCGGCTAGAAGGAACAGTTACAATCACTAAACTGAAGCTCTCTTAAGCGAGGCAAGCAAGAACCATACGGGTTCTGAGACTTCGTGCGTATGTATTGTCTGGAAAATGTGCAGCGAAACCCTTTTTCCGGCGGTGGACGTTCCTTCTCCTCGGTTCCACTGTCATCCTCTTCTTCCTGCAAAGGCTGGACAAGGGTTTCCTCCAGCTCCAGCTCCAGCTCCAGATTTCCTGCCGAAAGGCCTTCTCTTCCTGTGAAGGTCCCTCATGTGGACACATCCACTTCGCCTGCAGCATCTTCCTTTACTCTCTCACCGCTTGTCTCAGCATTGCTGCTGACCGTCTCCATCCTCCCCCTCTTTGGGCTCCTCTCTCCGCCTGCTTCTGCAACAGTGGCTGCAGACTCCATAGCAGCCCTCAGTTTTGGTCAAAAAGTTGCAACAGCACTTAGATCTTCGGGAATTTCGGATGAAGTTATTATTTTCTTAATGGCTATGCTCCCCGTGATAGAGCTTCGAGGGTCCGTTCCAGTGGCGTATTGGATGAAGCTGAATCCCTTCAACGCCTCGGTGCTTGCAGTACTTGGGTGAGTCTTCGGGCATTCTTTCTCTCTATTTCGCTCGCTCTCTCTACGCGTCTCTCCATCCATGCTCCCCTCGCCCTCTCCTCTCCTCTCTCTCTCACTTTCTCTCCCACCCCCCCTTGTCTACCTTTCGCCCTTCTTAGCACCCGTCTCATTTGGTTTGAGCATCTAGCGTTCTTCTTGCTTGGAAAACAGCCGTCAATCATTGTATCGCTGCGCTCGCCCCTTCCCTTTCTTCCCTATCACTCTCAACCCTAAAACCTTAGAAGCCCTAAACACCCCTACGAGCCCATGGCGTGCAGCAACATGGTGCCCGTGCCCTTCATTCTATTGTTCCTGGGACCCATTTCGTCCTACATCATCAGAAGCAATGAGACATTGGGGCGCGTCGTGACATGGCTGCTGGAAACCACTCGCAAGAAGGCGGGCCCCATTGCCGAGTTCAGGTGGCTGGGACTGATGCTCTTTGTGGCAGTTCCGTTGCCTGGAACGGGCGCCTGGTCGGGCGCCATCGCCGCCTTCCTTTTGGGCCTGCCCTTTTGGAGCTCGCTTTCTGCCAATTTCGTGGGGGTCCTCCTGGCGGGGCTCATAATGAACATCCTCTGCCAGTTGGGGCTCAGATCCGCGCTGCTGTTTGGGCTCGCCCTCTTTTTGGCCTCCACGTTCGTTTGGAGTTTCTTGAGATGGCTGTCAGGGAGGCTCTCTCTCACAAGCGGCGGCAGGGTGGGACAGGATGTGGACGGACTAAGTTAAGAGTTATTAATAATATTTTTATTAGTTTTTTTTTTTTAAACACACGTGCTTTTGCTGTTTAACCAGAGGAAATTCTCTGCCCCTGAAAATGTGATGCTCCCCACTCAAGAGTGTGTAGACTTTTGAAGTATCAGAAATATTCAAGAAGTTGTCAATGGGCAAATGCACGAAGGTAAAACGCACCGGCTCCTGCTCTGCCTTAAACAAACAGAACTGTGTCACGGCCGTACACAATGTACGGAGGCCCCGGAAAGCATGGCGTTCCATGTACGGAGGCTGATATCCGTACGGAGACGACCGCATACTTTAGCTGCCACGCCGGCGTGGCTTTCCACGTGGCATGATGTCATTGGCTGCAAGGAAAGCCTTGCACAAAAAGGCGCTGACACGTGTCATACTGACACTGCAGGTCGCATTGTAGGGCAGACGTGGCCGCCTGTCCAACTGCGATTCGCTGCAAGCTGCAACCGCGACTCGGCGGCGGCAATCACTTGGCAGCGAGCCACGTGGCAATACAACGGTGCGTGACGTGGCATCCGAGACTGATCGTAAGCGTCCAAGCCGCGACGCGATTGGAGGATCCCACATCTTGTAATAGGAAAGTCGCATACGTGTCAGCCACGTCGGCGCCACGCCGGCGTCACGTTGGTGCCATGTCGTTAAACTGCTCCGACATGGAACTCCGAAGCGCGTCGCACAGGATGCCCAAACGCGCCATGGAACGCCGCTCTGAGGTAAAAAATAAAGAATAAAAGTAAAAAAAATCCCCTTTTCCCTTGAGCCAATTCAAGTGTTCAAATAGGCGCTGCTCTCATAAAACGCCCAGAATCTAATTTTTCCTGAGGCATTTTTTTTTTTTCAGTGCGGCTGAAGTCAGGAAATTCCCCTCAAAGTGTGCTGTTGAACCAGACTCTGGTTAAATAAGGTGCCGCGAGTTGAAAAAGCTCTATTTCTTTTGCTTAGCTTCTGTTACTGCAGCTGAGTTTTCACTGTAGGCTTTTTGGTGCTGGCAGACAGCAGCCAAATCTGCCAACCGAGCAGACATATCAACAGGTGGGTCGCCCCTTAAAACATTGGCACTAACTTTTACTGAAAACCTGGAGCCTCCTGCAGCCTTTCCCGGGTGCAAGATTTCGCTTGCAGAGGACATTTTCGGAATCCGGAAATCGAACTTGGGCATGTCAGATGCATCACAACACAAAGTCTTTTCATGATGTCCTTGAACAGCCGTATTTGACTCTCAACGAACCCTAAAAATTCTGCTATTATTTGTGAAACATAGAGGGCTGTCCTTGCAGCAAGTAAATTCTGATGCACCCACCTATCCGTTAGTGTCTATAACTGCTTAAAATATCAAGACTTATATATAAAAACCCTAATAAGCTCAATCTGAAACTCCTAATCTGAAAGGGGAACCTGCTAACTTTTCCTTTGCACCGTTGGTCTATGAGCAGGAGATCTAATCTGATTTTGAAGAAGTATCGACGATTTGTAGGCTTGGCGGCATGGCTGGGGGTGATATTGCGCCGACATCAAAAGAAGTGTCGCCAAATCAGGGAGAAGCAGGTGCGGTCAAGTTAGGGTTTCGGAAGCAGCATGCCTTGTACTTACCATTTTGAATCGTTCATTTCTCTGTTGTGGTATTTTCTCGTTCCTAACCCTAAAAGTATCACTTGTTTAGGTTTTCACAAGTCTAACGAATGCGTTCTTACTTCCAACATCCGAATTGCGGCCACTATGCAGGAGGAACAACTCTCTTTAAAAAGCGCGGCAACGTCAAGAACGTGCGGCGGCGCCAAATGGACGATGCAGAAGTTGAAAATGCAGAAGATGACGGCGGTTCAGCCGTTGTTCGAAAGGCGAAAGCTGCTCGAAAGAGTGATGGAGTGTTAGGTTTCAGCACAGGAACCGCGTCTCAGCCTAAGACTGAAAAGGAGGCTCCCAAAATTGGCTTCACATATGAATCCAATCGGCAGGTACAGACCGCTAGCGACAGCAAGGCTACCGCAACCCTAGAAACAGAGACTGCATTTGACCGAGATGCTCGAGCCATCAGAGAAAAGGTGCTGAAAAATGCAGAGGCTGCTCTTAAAGGAAGCAAAAATGACGATAAACTGTACAAGGGGCAAGCAGCCTATATGGATCATACTGCAGGATTCCGCCGGGAGCACACGGTAGCAGGAGAGAAGGCCTCTGGGGCCCACGGCCCCCTTAGAGCTTCAGCACATATTCGGTGGTCTGTGAGATTTGACTATCAGCCAGACTTATGTAAAGATTACAAAGAGACGGGATACTGCGGCTATGGTGATGCCTGCAAGTTTATGCACGATCGAGGAGACTACAAGTCCGGATGGCAGTTGGAGAACGAGTGGACAGCGAAGGAGAAGAGGAGGAAGGAGATGGCGGCTCGGGGGATCACGGAAGAAGAAGAAGACGGGGGAGGGGGAGAGGAGGGAGAGGACAGCGGCGATGAGGAGTTGCCCTTCGCGTGCTTCATTTGCAGGCAGCCCTTTACGGATCCCGTGGTTACCCGATGCAAGCACTATTTTTGCGAGCACTGCGCACTTAAGGTGAGGAAAAAGGCGGAGAGGGCTCTCTCCCCCTCTCCTCCTCCCTCTCCTCCCTCTCCTCTTCCCTCTCCCCTCTCCCCTCTCCCCTCTCCCATCTCCCCCCTCTCCCAACTCCCCTCTCCCCTCTCCCCTCTCCCCTCTCCCCTCTCCCCTCTCCCCCTCCCTCTCCCCCTCCCTCTCCCCTCTCCCCTCTCCCCTCTCCCCTCTCCCCTCTCCCCTCTCCCCTCTCCCCTCTCCCCTCTCCCCTCTCCCCTCTCCCCTCTCCCTCTCCTCTCCCTCTCCCCTCTCCCCTCTCCCCTCTCCCCTCTCCCCTCTCCCCTCTCCCTCTCCTCTCCCTCTCCCCTCTCCCCTCTCCCCTCTCCCCTCTCCCCTCTCCCCTCTCCCCTCTCCTCTCCCTCTCCCTCTCCTCTCCTCTCCCCTCTCCTCCTCTCCCTCTCCCCTCTCCCCTCTCCCTCTCCTCTCCTCTCCTCTCCTCTCCTCTCCTCTCCCCTCTCCTCTCCTCTCCCTCTCCCCTCTCCCCTCTCCCCTCTCCCCTCTCCCCTCTCCCCTCTCCCCTCTCCCCTCTCCCCTCTCCCCTCTCCCCTCTCCCCTCTCCCCTCTCTCCCTCTCCCCTCTCCCCTCTCCCCTCTCCCCTCTCCCCTCTCCCTCTTCCCTCTCCCCTCTCCCCTCTCCCCTTCCCTCTCCCCTCTCCCCTCTCCCCTGTTCTGCTGTTAAAGCGATTTTCTTGTTGGCTGTTTGCGGCACCTCTGGAGAGCGAACAGGTCTGCTCCGATGTTCAGTACATGTATCTGTTTGCTTGAGACATTTCAAACCCTAAATTCCTCAGAAATGTTAAAAATTAGAAGGCCCTAATGCCAGGAAGCGATGGTGGATGTGGCTGTGCAGCACAATGCGAGGAACAAGAACTGCTTTGTATGCAATAAGCCGACGAATGGGGTGTTCAACACAGCGCATGAAATCATAAAGAAGATGAAGGAGACGCGAGAGCTTGCAGAGAAGCCAACGCAAGGCGAGGCCGAGGCGGAGGAGGAAGGCTGAACCTGATCCTGCTTGAGCGAAGAAGCTGTTCCATGCGGCGGTCAGGCTCCGTTGGTCCGTTGCATTCATTTTTGTATGAGTAGGCCGAGGGCTGCCTTGCAGCCCTGCTGTAATTTTTGTAAACTCTCGCGTTTGAATTGAACTCAAGACTCTCCGAACGGTTTTAGGACTTTGAGATTGACTCGTTTTAACCCTAATTCAGATCGCGATGTCCTCTCAATTTAGCTGAAAGAAAGTGTCCGAAGTGCCAAAAAATACGACAATACTTTTGTTATTCTACAGCTTTTATCGAGTGCATTCGCCATTTAATAAAGGCCTCGACTCGCTTTCTTGCAATTATGATGATTGATTATTATGATTAATTATTCATTTAGATATAAATATAGGAAACTGATAAATTAACTACTTTTTTGAATCGATACAATCCTTTTTTTGCCGTGCAGATTTTAAAATAGACAAAAAGGATTAAAAACGAAAAATTATTTTTTCACACCTTTTTTGGATCGAGACACACCTTTTTCCGTCGAAAAGTTTTTATTTTACCAAAAGAAGGTCAAAACCTAAAAACCCATTTAAGCCCTAAAAAAATCCTTTTTTTTGCATAAAAAACGTAAAACGAATAGGCATTGCACTTACAATGGCGATGTCATCATATGCACATAGCTCCTCTACTTTTTGGCTTAACGACACACGGCTCTACAAACTGGTGCAAACCTTCAACTCTTATAAATTGGAAAAGACGCGAAAAATCACTCACTGAATTACTCATGCTAAGACTCAGTTTTATCAAGGCCTCGTATGGCTCATACAGAAGACTCTTTCTCCATTTCTATCCATCATGACTTACTCAAAATAACTTTCTTAGAATCCACTATAGTTTAGAACGATCCTCACAAAAACTAAATGCTGAAGGATAACCTCCAAAGGTTTGGGCTTTAGTCACAAAAACAAAAGCTCAAATAAGAAATGAAATTGGAAATGAAATAAAAAATGTTCTGAAATGTTCTGCTACCCTAGGGCTCAGTGTAGCGGTTGCTACGCCCACCATGGTGCTCCGCGCACCATGTGCCCCGCCGTATGGCCATACAGTCAGCAGTCCTCATATTTTCCACCCTGTACAGTGCGTCCCCAAGAAATTCGCCCCGATTTTGCCGAAACCACCTTTTTGTACGGTAACTCTGTGTTAGCCGTATTATCCGTACTATCCGTACCCCTAAAACCCTTAAACCCTAGAAACCCTACGGACCGTACTAGCCGTACTGGCCGTACTTGCCGTACTTGCTGTACTAGCCGTTACGGGCTTCAGCAAAACTCACCGAATCTTCCCGCACGTGCCGCCGTATGAGGCGCTCGCTCGTCTTTCCTCCTTTTTTGGCTCCGATACGACACGATACGATATGATACTGAACGACACGGTACGCCACGGTACGATATGGTACGGTACGATACGTACGGTCCAACATGAACTCTAACAATACCGCCCGTCTATTGGTAACACGAACCTTCTATTTGCAAAAATCAATATTTTCGCCTCATATTTGCCAAAACCATGGCGAAAATATGAGGACTGTTGACTGTACCGTACAGCCAATGTACAGTACTGTGCTCGTACGGTCCATCGTACGGCAGATCGTATGGGCTCGCTGGAAACTATCACTGCAAAGAGAAAGAGGAGAGAATTAGGGTAAAGGGCAGGAACGTCTTCTTACACTCAACCACGCAACCCCTTTTAAAGAAACAACGCAAACTTTCATTGAACTCGCGATGGCGAGGCCATCAAATTTACATGGATAAAGGCAAAATGTGGAACCACGAAGGACTGGTCACAAAGGACCGAAACACAATAAAACGAAGCTAGGAGCGGAAAACTACGCCTAGGCACAACAACGCAGCCCTAGAAGCAGC
>CM074808.1:2814907-2974928 GCA_037447605.1 Zygnema circumcarinatum
AGGGAGCGAGGCTTGCGTACGTGCAAGCGGACCCTCCGGTCGATCGAAAATACCAGGACCCAAAAGGCGATGACATACAGAAAACAAATGCTCATCGAAAGATTGCAATGACTCAAGGAAAGCAGGGTTAGGAGGGAGAGTTCGCAAAAGGTATGACGGACGCAAAGCAAAACAACGAGTAAGCAAAGAAAAAGCCACCTGAGCCACCTTTTAAAGTGGTTGCAAAGGTCTTTCATCGATAATGATTGCCTTTTGCGATCATTGTAAGTGCAATCAATGCCTATTCATTGTACGGTTTTTATGCAAGAAAGTGCTTTTTTCAGGGCTTAAATGGGTCTTGAGGGTTTTGACCTTTTTTTGGTAAAATAAAATCTTTTCGACAGAAAATGGTGTGTCCCGATCCAAAATTGGTGTGAAAAAAGCATTTTCCCTTTTTAATCCTTTTTTGTCGATTTTAAAATATGCACGGCAAAAAAAGGAGTGTATCGATCGCAACAAGTAGTGGATATATCAGTTTCCTATATGTATATTTATAGTGAACGCGTGTTCCATTTTCGCCCATTCTTTTCGTGGCACATAGACTCCGTCGACTATGTGTCGGTAGTCGTACTGTCGGACACGACGGCCATGGAAGGCGGTGAGTTGCGATTGGTTACTGGGTCCGAAAGGTCCAATTGGTGGAGGCAGGGCGAGGGGAGGTGGAACCCGACCAGGTGAAAATTATCGAAAACATTCCCTTATCGTTATCACATGGCGACCAGTGTTTCAGCAGATACCCATCCACTCTTGTTGAATGTGGCGACGACTGCAATGCGCTTTCTTGTTCGAAAACCCTAAAACCCCTATTTTTTTTTTGCTTTTGTTGTCTACTGGCAGGTGCTATCGATTTGTACTGCAGCTGACCTATCCAGGCTTCAAGATAAAGCCACATTCTACCTGCGATAGAGACACGTTGCATTTTTTATAAAGTCATGTAACAAACCTTCGATAAAGCCCATTGCTTGTTCTCAGAGTTACACTCCACAAAATTGGCAGCGAGCCGTCCCACCAAACGCAAAAGGTGATCGGTCCCACGACAACAACAAGAGACATTGGTATCATCAGGACAGATACCGACATATATAAGCCCAACAAGACGAAGGTAAATGACTGGGCACACAAAAAAGCAACGGTCTTTTGACCGTGCGTGGATACATTTCTCACCAATGGAAAAAATGGAGAAGGCGTGGCATCACTACCAAACTACTATAAAGCCTAAAAGCCCGGAAAGGACCGAGTCCTCAATCCGCGATTACTTTGGACTGCTCATGTAGTGCTCGCAAATGGCTGATTTTCAACACCAGCGATCACTGCAAGACCCAATCTCCTAATGGTAACTGCTTCAAACTTTCTAGACGGGTTATTTCAGAGTGCAGTCAGCCACGGCCCGCCTACAGCGCGGCGGGACTGACCAGGTACATTGAATCTACACGGCACTCATCAGCGCTACCCCCTGGGTGGCTGTAATTGGCTAAACGCACAGCATACCTTACAACGTATGAATCTAAATACAGTCTCAGGTGGTGAAGGCATTCCGTGTGATCAGAAAGTTGTCAATCTGTTCACATGGCCTGCAGGACCAAAGCTGCGCTGATATCCGAGTCGTCGGGAGGAGGGCAGACCTGACGATGTTCAGCACCTGCAATCAATCGCATGAATCGAGCCACGAAAGGGCAAGAAGATCTGTCAACGCTTCGAAATGGAAAGACAGAGAAACTGCACATTGCGCAATTACTATCCAAAAAAAGGTTGGACGGCAAAAAGGGTCTCGCTTATTATTGTGAAGGATGCAGGTGCACGATCCCAGAATAGTAAACCGTTTTTTTCTCTGCCTTTCCACGGTGAAAGAAAATTCTGTTTGCCATACCTTTAGACATGTCTTCAGACTCCTTGTGTTGCAGTTCGACCCCAAACCTGTGCCCTTTATCTCCTGTTTCTGTATGCAGTCGTACTTTGTCGGGGCCTTTCATATGCTCCTCGAGACAAAGTTTTTTATTGCTATCCAAATCCGACTCCTTTTCTTCTCTTCTACTTAGATCCACTTCAAAAATTACACGTTTGTAATCCGCATCACAAGGCTCTGAGGCAGAACCTCCAGCATCCCTTTCAATGACCTCATTCTGATCCCTTTCGCCAATGCCTCCAATACTTGCATTCGGATTTCCGAGAGTGGAGACCTCGCTCACTTCTCCACTATGCCCATTGACTTCCCCTTTTGAAGGAAGTCCACACTCTAAATACATCCACTCTGCTGCATCACCCTCTCCCACTCTTCCCCTCTCTAGCCCTCCTCCCTCTGCCCTTGCAGCCGTCCTTATACCTCCATCCTCTCTACATCCTTCAGCCCCATCCAGCAGCTTCTCAATTTTCAGCCCAAATCCAGAATTATTTTCCTCACTGAGATTTTTCGGCACTTGGGCTGAATGAAATACTCCTCCTTCATCATCTGAAGGTTGTGTTGTCCTCTTCGGCCTTTCAGCCCCTCCCCCGGCGGCGCTATTCCCCGTCCCGCCAACTTGTGGGAGGCTCCCAACGACTTCGCAGGGACTGCCAATGGGAGGGACTGCCTGCTCTTCTTGGCACTTGTTTGCCGCTGCACCTTCTTGTTCTGTCCCATATGCAAAACCAGTGTTTCCGGGTATTCCCTCCTTCCCACCCTCCCTGCCATGTAGCCCACAATCTCCTCCTTCTGCATGCACATTTAAGCCCCACGATGTGGTGTTCTTAACCAACAGATCACCTCCTAAGCCTCCGTTTGCTACTTGAACAGCTTCATCTGTCTGAATACCTGCACTGTGGCTATTTTGCATCATCATTTGGAACTGCTGCAAGCCCACGCGTCCCCACGAGTTCCTCCAGAGCTCCACCTGCCCTCTCGTATCTTCTATCTCGCAATTCTCATCCTCATATTCATCATCATCATAATAATCTTCTCCATCAGCACTATCATCATCATCGTCATCGTCATCATCATCATCATCAACATAATCCTCCTCCTCATCCTCGACCTCCTCTTCACCCCCCTCTCCTGCCTTAGACCCCTCGCCATCTCCCCCATAGCGGCCGTCTTCCTGGCCATTCTGCCGCGATCTCGCCATCCTCCCCTCCCACAATTTCCTCCTTTTGTTTGCCGGCATCCACCGCACTTGCTCTCCATTCTGTTCGACTCTACCCAGCCACAGCTCTCCCCTCTCTCTGAAAGGCAACCCATCGCCTCCTCCTGTACACTCGTCCTCTCTCTCGGCCTCTCTTGCTGCAAAACTCTCTGTCTCATACCTCCCAGCTTCATTCTCAGTGTCCACCCCTCCCTCCCCGGACTCTTTCCATCCAGTCGAGATCGCTCCCACTATCGCAGCAGGAGCAGGCGGCCCCTCCCCCCCTCCTTCCAGGGCTCTCGGCCGCTTCCACCCGTTCTGCCCTTCTGCCGGTAGCGATACTTCCCTTGTCCTAGGTCGCTTTTCTCCCAGTGGCGGCTTGCCACGTGTCCGATCCCTGTTGTTCATTGACTGCGGCAACACTTTGTTTGCAGTGTCACGAGCACGCCTCTCCACCTCCTCGTCTTCCTCAGGAGGTTTCAGCAGAACTTCCCACAGCCCAGGGGGGTAGTCGGACAGCGGAAAGTTGGTAGCCACATCCTTCCCGCGGTATTGGAGAGCCGCGCGGTCGTAGGCTCGGGCTGCCTCCTCCTCTGCAAAGAGGGGAATGCAAGAGTTTGGAAGGGTTCAGAATCACAAAGACAGAACAGAAGCAGAAAGTTTGGGGGAGAGCAGGTATCACTTGGCACTCTTGCTAGACCTCTGACAACTGAAAGGAGCGAAACCTATGGAGGACTAAAGTGGCACAGTCGTGGATGACGAAAGTTTCAAACTAAGTTTGAAAAGACTTGCCTATATTGTACAGGAGCTCAAAAACATCTCCATTAAACAAAGGACAGGCAAGTGTGGACAGGGGATTCCGATTTGGATTTCCCTTCCTAGTTCTCACCGTTGTTCTGTTGTCTATTAGTCTATACACTTTTTCGCACACACAACTTGTTTTGGTGCAGGTGAACCTTGAGACAGCTTTGCACTCAATTTAACTCAGAACTGAATTCGTCGTATACGCCAATATCTTTACGAGCATGTTCGATTTCATCCAATTGGCAGCATTCCAAGAAGGTGAAGTTACCAGCTGTGCAGTGAAGGAGACGGAAAGAGATATGGGGTTTGCAGAGTTCGGTTACAAGTCTGACAGTGCAGAGAGTTCGGCCTTACAGGACAAGAACGAGGAAGGCTGAGGCACATACCGCTGTCATAGTACCCCAAATGAATGTCTCTCCGTGACTCCTTGATGCGTGCCTGCCATCTTCCGTGGTGCCGAGTGATGCCGCGAAATCGAGATCCTTTCATCAGCCTTTTGCTCTGCCGGCGGCTGTCAGAAATTTGAGACCGATCCGGAAAACCTCGTCCAGCTCCCCTCGGGGATGGAGGCCCTCCACCTGCGCATTCAAACCGCAGGAAGACCGGCCATCGGCATTCAAGGAATCCCTAACTTATCAGTGAATGGCCAGCAGCGGAAGCCCTCTAGCATGTTTAATTGTTCCATTCACAACAGGAGCCCATCCAAAAGCCTAAAACTAATTCCCACCTGGAAAGCTGGGTTGCAGCAGCGGCCGAAACACTCCATAGCGAGGTGCAAGGAGTAGAGGTTGGCCCGATGGTTGCGCCGGAGCTGAGCCTCTCAACTGAAGCTCTGCAGGCTGCGAGAAGCCCCGCCTTATCTCTCTGCCTCCTGCCCCTATCTCCTCTCCTCCTCCATGAAAACTACTCCGGTGACTACCCTCTGCGCTCAGCAAGGGCTCTTGCCTCCCTGCAAACCCGAAATTTCCATTCGGAACAAAGGCAGAGTTGCTAGATCTGCTGTTGTCTGAGGCGGGCCGCAGGGCTATGGCTCTCGGCAGCGAAGCTTTTGCTTTTGAATTCCCTCCAGGGGTCAGTTGAGGCCCTGCATCACCTCCGAGCCCATACCCAGGCTATCTTTTGAGAGCAGGAGGTGCAAGAAAGCAATAGGTGCATGGCTGCCTGGTGGCTCCAACACGGGGGCATAGAATTAGAGTCGGGGTGGAGGAACAGAATGAGGCATACCTGGAGGGATGGAGGGGGTCATGTCGTAAGGGATGGGAGGAGTTGCGGGATGGGGAAGGTGGTAGGAGACACTTGATGGAAGAGAAGGCGAGCTTAACAATAAGTGGTGGGGCCGAGTACAACGGCCGCAATGCAGAAATTGGGAGGATTCAGCTGCCGAAGGCTCCTTGTCTTCAAAATCCCGCGCAGACAAGCTGTACTGGGGAGCGTTTCCATGCAACAAAGTGTGGTCAAAGTTTGCTGCAGCGCCATCTGCCAGAAGGGAAATAGGTCTCTGCGGGACCCTCGAAGCAGATCCAGCGTTGGTCGGATCTCCCGCCCATCCGGCCGGCCCCGCTGCCTTGTACGGCTCAGCACTGGCCTCCTTTGGCTGCGCTGATTGCTTTAGCTCGACTCCTTCCAAGGCACTGCTGCTGTTGGTGTATCCGTCCGTTTTGAAATTAGTCGCAGCATCAGGACCACGGAACTTTATGAGCGCCCTGTCGTAAGCCTGTGCAGCTTCTTTTTCTGTAGGCGAAACGCACACGACCAACCAAAACTCAAAACTAAACAAAACATTCAAAACTCTGTTCCAAAGCCCATTCTTCCCTTCTGCCCAACTGAGCCTGCACAACACAATCCTGCACAGTGCAGATCAGTCCCTGCGAGAATGTTCCAATCGGACCGAGTATCCTGCGCTGGTCTGTCCCTGCAAGAACAAGCACAGTCCCTGCAGGGCCAGTCCCTGCACTAGCCGCGGCGGGCAGCGGCGGGCCCCCTCACCGGAGTCGAAGTAGCCGAGGTGCAGGTCCCTGCGCGCGACTTTGATGCGCGCCTGCCACTTCCCGTGGTGCGCCGTCACCCCGCGGTACCGCGCCGCCCGCCCGCCCTCCGCCGGCCCCCACGCGCCGCTCCGCAGCATGCCCACCCACCCTACCACGCCATGCCCTGCCCCGCCCTCACACGCCACTTGGCGTCTCAGCAGGCCCGCCCCGGGCGCCATGGAAGCACGCCTGCCGGCGGAGAGGCCGCGGGAAGACGCCCACCGGCAGCCATGGCTGCCTGCCCTCCCCGCACTCCCGCGCCCCCCCCGCACGGACTGAGCTTTCTTTTTGATTCCATGGTCAGCGGTACGAATTTGTACGAATTTGTACGAAAGCTTCGAAATTTTCCGTACCTAACCGTACCGACGTCCGTGCGGTCACCAATACAGTATGGAGCTGGAAGCGGTTGAGAAACCGGCCGGCCGCTGCCGGCCGACAGATCTGGCCGACTAGTCGTTTTTTTGCCGGTCGAGTGCGGCTGAGCTGCTTGGTCGGCACCGCTGCCTGGAAACGCGAGCCGTCCGATTGACCGGAAGGCCTGATCGGACGGTGGTCCACCCACGCTGTGAGCCAAAAATTTGCTCTCGGTGAAAGCCGGGCGACATCGCGCAACGGCGAGACCTGGCCTGACGCTTCAGGGCGGGCCAGTCGTGCGGAAATCGACCGGAAGAAGTGCTGAAGATGTTTGAATACCGAAATCTTACGAACGAAAACGTTTCGGAGGTACTCCGCCGCAGAAAAATCACGCTCCCCAGAGTACTCGTTCTGGTTTCTAAATTACGAGCAACTTTTACGTCTGACACCCCGTATTCCCAAAGTACTCGATTTAGATCTGACTTATGGAAGTTTTCTTCCGTACTACTGATGATTTTTAGGTCTGACATGTCCTAACTGTGACAGAATCAAGACAGAATCTATAAAACTTGACAAAATCTCGCTAGTTCAAAGGGCGCTGTCAGTCGGGAAGGACTCGCCATAGGGCTGGACAAACTTGGGAGACCGGACGGGTTTTACCAGAAGAGATTTTCAGCATTAGTACTCTTTAGGTCGCCTTTATTTCTATATAATGAGAAATAGAGGTACGTATTCTAAAAACATGCGAAATTAGTGACCTGCCACGTGCTGGCGGCGATCGCGTCATATGATCATATCCCATCGACAGACCGCACGTGCAATTGTACGGATCCCGCCACACCCAAGGACCGCCGATCCAGCGGCGTGTTTGTCGCGTAGCGGCGGCGGCCGTGGGGCCCCTCCCGGGGCGGGCCGTGAATGCTGCAGTGAACCTCCGTCCCCACTCCTCAACCCGCCCGCCTCTCTCTCGCTACCTCTCCCTCGTCCTCTCCCCTCCCCCTCTCCCTCTCCCTCTCCCTCTCCCTCTCCCTCTCTCTCCGTACGTTTCTAGTTATTCCGGAAAATGTGAAGGATCGATATTGCTGCTGTTGTCGTTCAAGCTGAAACTCCGCGCGTATCGACCTTCACACCGGCGGCTGCATGGCCAGCCCTTCGCCGCCATCGCCCTCGCTGGCAGCCACTTTCGGAAGCCTTCGCTTGCGCCTGTCAGACGCGGACCTTCATCCTACACCTCTAAAATCAACAAAGCCTGGTGGATATTAAAACCCTAATACCGTACAAACCTCAGCCTTGAACTTCGTCAGCAAGCTCGTCCAGATGCTCCTCTCTGAGGGTTCAAGGTTTCTAGGGTTTCTAATTCTCTAGAGATAGCTGGGTTTCATTCACGGCCCTGTCCGGTTGGAGGTTCGCTTGAATGTCAACTGGGCCGTGCATATTCTTATGCTCGAGATGGGGTTACTCATGTAATAACAAAGAAGAAGTCTACCTGCCTTGACTCCTTTGAGCTCCGATTATTTGGGGTTTTTTTAGGGTCGTAGTGCCTCCGGGGTTGCGGTGAATATTGGGGCTCTGAGGTCTGATGGGGGCGGCAAAGCTTCGAGGGCAATTGCACGCAGTGCGGTCACCTCGGGTCGAGAGTACTAATCATAGTGCGACACATATGTCATAGTGCGACACACACATCATAGTGCGACACACACGTCATAGTGCGACACACACGTCATAGTGCGACACACACATCATAGTGCGACACACACGTCATAGTGCGACACACACGTCATAGTGCGACAAACACGGCATAGTGCGACAAACACGGCATAGTGCGACACACACGTCATAGTGCGACACACACGTCATAGTGCGACACACACGGCATAGTGCGACACACACGGCATAGTGCGACACACACGTCATAGTGCGACACACACGTCATAGTGCGACACACACATCATAGTGCGACACACACGTCATAGTGCGACACACACGTCGTAGTGCGACACACACGGCATAGTGCGACATACACGTCATAGTGCGACACACACTTCATAGTGCGACACACACTTCATAGTGCGACACACACGGAATAGTGCGACGCCGCATGCGGTCATTGCGGTGCGAGGCAAAACGAGAGGTCCTCTTGGCTCCAGGACGAAGGGAGGCTGATTAGAGATAGGGAGGAGGGAGGATAGGAGCTTCCCTCGATGTGCTTAGTGTAATCTAGTTATGACCTATTGTTTGATTTTTATATACTGCCAAATAGTTCAGGTGTGCCTCGAGTGAAGGGCATAGTTTTCTGGTAGTAGACTCCACCCTTTCTGCAGTTCTTGACCTAATTTATCGTTGGTTAGTCTGTCCTCGCTTTCCGTGCGGGCCTCCCTTTGTTTCCTGCTATTGCTGTGCGTCTGCTGCGTCTCATCATCATCGTCATCTTCGAGCTCCCTTGTAGCAGTGTCATTTCGCTTCTAGATTTGTTTTGAGACCAGTACGTTTCATTGCACTCTTACTACTGTCTTTCCGCGGAAAATGGCAAATTGAAATTGTGATTGGACAGAGAAAGAGAGAGAAAGAGGGAGAGGGTCAGGGTGGGGGGGCGGGAGGGGGAGGGGGAGATGGGGGGAGAGGGAGAGGGAGAAAGAGAGGGGCAGGGGTGGGGGGCGGGAGGGGGAGGGGCAGAAGGGGGGAGAGGGAGAGGGAGAAAGAGAGGGGCAGGGTGGTGGGGCGGGAGGGGGAGGGGGAGAAGGGGGGAGAGGGAGAGGAAGAAAGAGAGGAGCAGGGTGGTGGGGCGGGAGGGGGGGGCAGAAGGGGGGAGAGGGAGAGGGAGAAAGAGAGGGGCAGGGTGGGGGGGCGGGAGGGGGAGGGCGAGGGGGAGGGGGAGGGGGAGGGGGAGAAGGGGGGAGAGGGAGAGAGAGAAAGAGAGGGGCAGGCTGGGGGGCCGGGAGGGGGAGGGGGAGAAGGTGGGAGAGGTTGAGGGAGAGAGAAGAGGGGGAGGGGCAAGGTGGGGGGACGGGAGGAGGAGAACGGGGAAGAAATCTCTGAGTTAACCATTTGAAGTTCACTGACTAAAACACGCCATCGTTTTTCAAAATTCCATACAACCTCTCCGCACACATTCGAGCTCTGCTATTATAAACATTGAATGATCGTTGCAATTCTCCAATGAAGTTGCCGGCAAAAAGCCTTGTCAGACCTTTTCGTAGAGGGTAACCTACATCACCAATGATAAGGTGAGAGGCCCACGCCTTCCACTTTCTCAAGGCTCCCTTGCGAGCCTCCTCCGTATGAGATCCTTTTTCTTCTTCTTCTTCTTCTTCTTCTTCTTCTTCTTCTTCTGCTTTTTCTTTTGTTCTGTTCTGTTCTGTTCTTCTGTTCTGCATTATGGACAGAGTCTGGCCGTCCAACGTTGACATCTAGTATCTTAGTGTCAAGACTCCCCACTATTTGCATGATCATGCTGTACCTATGCTTCCTACCATACCAGTCCTTATCCCATAACCCTGGCCCTAACTTAATGTTGATGAGGGTTGCATCAATAGCTCCGTAACAACTCACAAACCACCACCGCTCCTTACTAAAGTCTTCTGCACTTGGCCAGGCCATAAATCTAGGACTCAAAATAGACTTTGCAGCTTTACAAAAGAGTTTCTGCTTATGCCTTACAGTCAGTGCCCTCCCTCCAAGTACTGCACTTGTGAGATGTGAAGGTCCCCGAGGGCTACCCTATGCAGAGACATCTCTATCTGCCCACGGACTTGAAGGAGACGGCTTGGAATTCTAAGGAAAGCCGTGGGAGGATTTGTCTCTAAAGCATCATATAAATCTTTGGTGAACTTAGAAAAAACGAGTGGCCTGGTAAGTCTAAACTTTCTTGCGTATTATTACTCATATGCTATCGAATCTATTGCATACAATGAACAATGAGTGGAGCCATGAAAAATACAGTACATCCCTAAGTTACGCACGCTAAGACAAGTGCAATGTTCACTACACGACAATTGATTGGCGCTTGCGTAACCTCCTCTTCTTGGAGACGTCGAGTGACATTACGGGGGTCAGACATTGACTACGGCCAAATCAATTCAGTAAGCCTGTCAGGCGAATTAAGCATTGGCTGTACGCATTTCGGTACGGTTGGGTACGGCGGAGCCGCGGATCTCGACTCGGAATTCGTACACGAAAATTTGACTTTTAGTACTGTACTGTATACCCATGGCCATGGTCCATGTCTGACCCCCCCTCTATTACATTTAGCATTGACGCTCGTAACGTAACGCTCCTGCTTCTTCAATAAGCAGCGTGGTCATGAACGCTGAAAAAAAAACAATTACTCTTGGATTCATTTGTTTGCCTGCCAAAAGATTGAGTCTGGAAGGAAAGATATCCAGAAAGATGAGCAAACCCCACCCTTTTTGTCGTTTCCTGTTACCGTACAGTTTTTTTTTCCCCAAAGCATAGTTAACTTTACTCCCAATCCATTTACTTTATCGAAATTTTGTGGTGTGCGGGTAGGGGGAGGGGGGTCCACCCATTTGTGGCCGACTCTCGTGCCCATAGTGCGACCAAGTTCCCGCCGTGCGACGCGCATGCGGCGTGCGACGTTGCACTGCGACTATTCTGTCCAACGACTACATATACACATGGGAACAGTTTGGCGGAACGAATCGAATTTTTTTTTCGAAAAAAAAAAGTGAATGCCGAATTCGGCGAATTTCGGTTAGGGAACTCGATTTACCGTACCGTACGGACGCCGGCCAACAGGCGGACAGCGCCGGCCGGCGACTTGAGGCGCCCGCTGGCAGAGCGAGCGCGATTGGTCGATGGGCGTGCGCGAACCGCTGCGCTGTGCGCGAAACGGACGGCTTCGGTACGGCGGAACGTGGCGAACATGGAGACATTTCTGCCGTCACGTGGAACGTCGGGCTTGCGGGCGCCCTAACGGGACCCGTTTCGCGGAACGGCTGGAGGGGGGGTGCGGCTGCTTGAGGGAGCGTAGGGGGGCCCGTTTTGGGCGACTCCCTGCGCCGGTTCGAAGAGCGGAGAGCGGAGGGCTGGGAAGGGCGAGGGTGAGGCAAGTAGAGGGGAGGGGTTGATGAGCATTGCTGCTGCTTGAGGGGAGGGAAGGGCCAGAGAGGGAGGATTTTGACATTTCATGATTTTTTGAGACATCAGAAATGGCGTACGGCTACTGGAGCTCCTGGAAGACGGCGCTTCTGTATCTCAATCCATATGCGTTCGCTGCGATTGGGATTGCTATTTCAATTGGTATTTCGGTTCTTGGAGCTGCATGGTGAGGCAGACCTTGCGCATGATCCTTAAGATGTTTAGAGCGGTAGATTGGATCAGATCAATTAACCTTTTGCCGAGAGAAGGTTGTAGTGAAGTGGCGGGTATCTCTGATGTTTCTGCCTCAGAGGAAAAGTAATCGCGGCCTCGGGAAGGGATTGTTTTGAGAGGATGTAGATGCAAGACGATTGTGACGGACTCGGTCATCCTCTTTGTCAATGTTGCAGGGGCATTCTTATTACGGGAAGCAGTTTGCTTGGAGCTGCTATAAAGGTTCCGCGCATCACATCCAAGAATCTCATCAGGTACGTGCGGCTCTGGAATGCATGCTCATTGAAGGGTATGTCTTTGCTGCCCCGGAATCGCAGGCGGGAAACCGAGGTTAACTGCAGGGACATCGTCTTTGATTGATCATATAAAGGTCAGGATTTTACTGTTAGTGAATTGCACTATTGTTTTTGGCAGTTCTTGGAAGAGTAACTTATCGGCTTTGAAAAGCCGATAAGAGTTCAGTGCATAGTTGAGTTGGCAGAAGACATCCTTAGGGATGCGGAAGGATCACGACTGCAGTAAGTTTAAAGAATGCTCGAAGGAGTCTGACGTTGATGCTGCTTCCGTTCGTCCTTGGGTGGTGGCATCCAGCGTTATCTTTTGCGAGGCTGTGGCCATCTACGGCGTTATCGTAGCTATTATTCTGCAGACAAAGCTGGAAAATGTCAAGCCGAATAGTGAGTTCAAGTACTCTCCGGATTCCATGCGCGCTGGCTATGCAATTTTCAACACTGGCATTATCGTGGGGTGCGCCAATCTGGTTTGCGGGTAAGTGATAAAGTTTTAGTGGCTTGTTTCTCTCTCATACATAATGCAGCTTGGTTACCGTTTGTTAATGTGCAAGTGTCGGCCTTCTATCCGTTCGATATGTTTATGATCGCCGTCCAGTCCTTTGTTTCAAACAGCTCCTTCTGGACTGTAGAACTGCTGTTTCCAGATAAGTTTTGCAAAAATACCCTGCAAAGAACTTCCTCCAATTAAACTTTCTAGATGTTGTTGTTGCAGGCTTTGCGTGGGTATCATTGGCAGCAGCTGCGCCTTGTCAGATGCTCAAAATTCTACCCTGTTCGTGAAGATTCTGGTTATTGAGATTTTTGGGAGTGCCCTAGGGTTGTTTGGAGTGATTGTGGGTATTATTCTATCTGCTCAAGCGACATGGGTGTCAAATGCTTGATAAGGCATTTCAGAGCAAGGATAGTGCTGGCGCCGATATAGTAATTTTGTAGAGAATGTTCCTGATTTCACTAGGTTTAGCTTTTTCGATGGAAGCGCCCGGTACTCATGTTTATATCCATTGCGAAGCGAGATCGCAAAGTGTCCAACTTAGGCGGATTAACTACGGCTTCATTGTTTCAGCAGCGCTGTGATAGCAGGAAAGGCGCCCCGTTTACTTTCTGCATTGGCCTATTCGGAATTGTTTAGTCCTCAAAAAATCATTTCATATTTGTGCACTGCAGCCAGCAGAGCGGGTGCTGGGGCACCTCTTGGATGGAGCTCTGCAACCTTGTTGTTGAGCGTGACCAGAGTTTATGGTCAGGAAAGGCAGGAGGAACACCTGCTATCAAAATGGAGCATTGATTGAAATATTTGTATGGGCACTCAGACGCTTAGAACAGTGCACATGCATGTGCAGCACTCACAAGCATGTGGTGAAGATCACACGTAATTGAGGTGCAGCTGGAAGTCCATGACAAGGTCTGGAGTTGTTAGGGTTTACATGTAGCCAATGTGATACCATGAGGAAAAGAGCCCGTGTTCAATTACCTAAAGGTCCGGTCCTGCCGTTGCAGTTTGTTGTGAGTGTTTTTGGCACTAGTATTCCTGTGAAGTCAAGTTTAGGTCATCATAACCCTAATTTGCAGGTGGCACAGATGGAACCTGTGTGCAGTGTTGCTGCTGTGCGCACCCTTCAAGCCGAACAGACGCCACACAATTGAGAATAATTTTGCACGTAACTCAAGTTTGTTTGCCTTTCATGGCTAGCTAAAACTTTCAGGCAGACTTGTGTAAAATCCTGCTCATCCTTTTAAGGCAAAACATGTGTGAGGCCTTCGTATTGATAAAGATCCAATCCGGTCCGTCGCGGCTCCATGGCCTCTGTCGCATGTCAATGTCCCCACCTCAACCCATAGAGGGTCTCCAACGAGGCGCACCTTTTGATAACCGAAGCTGCCTACATAGGCCGTATGAAATCCCAGCTCCCTCTTAATTTGAAAGAATAATCAACACAACAAATAGGGCCAGCGAGGGCTTCAGAACTCTTTTGATGTGTTAAATTTCAGCAGGGCCTCTACTAAGTGCCGGGGAGTGCATAGAGAGGCGGCTCAGGGAATCAACTTATATACATAGGCAACAGCTCCAAACCATCAGCCCCATGGAACCCAGCGAGCCCCAACTGCACTCTGGTAGAGGCGTGTCATGGCAAAGAAGACGGTGTATCCCTTTATTTACATTCTGAAGTCCAGCACACAGACGGTATTGTTTGAAAAGCAGGCAGCCACTCTGTCGCCCTCCCTGTTCCAGCAGACTTCAAAGATGCCCCCGCTGCCTTTGTACGTCTTCACAAGGCTCCCGTCCTTAACGTTCCAGATGTGCAGACATCGGTCCAATGACCCACTCGCCAGCAGTCTTCCGTTGGGGCTGAAGGCCACCGAGTACACCGGCTCACTGCGCACACGTCCTCTCCCAGAACCATCTCATTAGGTTATGTGCTGCAAGAGGTGTTTGCTCCTATCCACGGGTCTGCTCTCAGCTAATGCTCTCACAACTGTTTAAGGACACTCAAGAGCGCAGCTTCTCAATTGGCACAGCTTTACAGGATAATGGCTAGCAGTCATAAGGTAATAGGTCTCCATATACATGGACTGCTCTCTATGCTTGCTCAATGAGAGTCTTGAAAACCCACCTATGCCTCATTAAACTGGTGATGGACGCTCCATGTTCCACATCCCACAGTTTGATTGTGGCATCGAAGGAAGCACTGTAATTGCACAGGTTCCAAACAGAACACCCACCGCATGCTGAGCGATATGAACATGTAATGCTGGAGAATCCTAAAAAAACTTTGAGATTGGGACAGAGTAATCAATCTGAAAGTGCAAGCAGGCTCCGCTTTACGTGTTGGATAATCCCTCACATTCGCTATAAACCACTGTTCACACATTCTTGCACGCCCGCCAACAACTCAAGTGGAACTCAAGCATTGGCCATTGAGTAAACTGAGAAATGACGCTTTGATCTGACTTTCACTGTGTGGGGGATGATCTGAGTAACCGTAAGGATCATATTCTGCTCCAGATCACAAGTAGCATGACATTTAAGGAAAAAGGACAGTCCATTCCCGGAAAAGCAATTGTGTCTGCTTTACCTCGTGTTGTTTAGCTACAACAGCCCATGACAGCATGTCAGCCTTTCTTTGTGGCCCTAAACTTGAATCCGAATCAGAAGGTGACCTAAAACTGCAGCGCAAACTGAAGACTGGAGCCAAAGCGAGAACCCGAAATTAAACTTGAATAAAATATGCAGCTAGGTCAAACATCAAAGCAGATACTAAGCCTCAAATCCCCATAGGATAGCGGCCTCTACCTGGCAAGGATGAGCTGCTGATTGGGGTTACTCGTTCCAGGCCCAGTGGGGCTCCACTTGATTGTATAAATTTCCTGCACAGAATCTCATTTGCAAAGTCAAGAGAAACCACAAGATCCTTTTGCGGCCAAAAGATTTGACAATCACAGCAAGAAACAGGCAATGTAAGGGTGGAGTTGAACTCCCGGGTATAAAAGACGGTAGCGAAAGGACCCTGTCCCTCTAGCAGCATTGAAAGCATGAGAGGCGGCAATTGACAGGTCTGAGAGAGAGTTCCCTGTGCTTGCCTTGGCGTGCTCTCGGAAATCATGAAGGCATTTGTCTGCTTTGGGACTCCAAATCTGCAACATACGGCATCTGGAGGCAGAGTGAGGAGGTAGCCTTGGCGAGACGTAACGCAGGTCATCATGCTTTGAGGGCAGCAAGAAACTGTTGGAAAGATAAGGACTGTAATATTAGAAAAAAGCTGTGTGAAACAGGCTTCCTGAAAACAAGGGCGTAAACAAAACCTTTGTAGGCAATTGCAAATGCATTTGAAACGTTTAGCAACCAAGTCTGCCTTAATCTGGAAGTGGACGGATTCAAAACTGATCTCATAGATTAGAAAAGTTACAGACTGAAATTCTCCAGCCAACAATGCATCAACAGGACATTTGAGTGAACACCAGCAGGACTGCAATGACTTAAACCTGACAAAACTGACAAAGAAATCAGAGACAGAGTTATGATAGGCATCTAAAGCAGCAAGACTTGTTTCAGAGTGTATAGACGACCAGGGCTTATTAATACTTAAGAAAAACACCTCTCACACGAAAATCTGCTCACAGTTATTCACCTTTGCTGTGTAGTCATCCGAGCAGGAGGCAAGCAGTGTTCCGGTAGGGTCCCACTTTATCGCATTCACTTCATCCTACGCAGCCCCAAAAAGACCACAGATACCCTCTAGATTAGAAACGACGTTGGGAGGCTACCTAGTATCTATCTATCGATCATTTCCCCTGGCTTGTCCTACTTACAAAAACTACTGAGAAAAGGTCCCATGCTCACCGAACCTCCAAGAAGAAACATAAACAAGATTTCAATGGCGTTTCATCTCACCTGATGCCCAGTAAACACTTTGACAGGCCGGGTTTCCCCAAGTTTACAGACATATATCATGCGATCTGTCGAACAGGTGGCAAAGGATGCATTGTTCCGCCAGTCCACGTCCAAAGTGGGAGCTGTCCCCCTCTCCACCACACAGAATTGACAGCAGAATGGGAAAAAGAGTTGGGGACGAGAAAACATAGAACGCTCGACAAGGAGGCAATAGGACTTTCATGTTTGGAGTAGATCTGAATGGGAAATAAACCACTAATAGACTTGCTAATAAACTTACCTGAGTGGAATTCAAACTGCTGCTTCACATCGCCTGATTTCGCATCCCAGACAATCGCAGTCTTATCGACGCTTCCCGAAAGGAGGCAGTCCCCTTTCTTGTTCCATTTGAGAGAAAAGATGGGACCTTTGTGTTTGGTGAGAGTGGTTTTTAGCTCTCCTGCAATCAAGGAAGAAGGCATTATCATGACATGATGTCAAAGATCTCATATCTGCCTCTCCGCAAGAGCTCTTAAAGTCGGCAGAATCCGTGCTAAACATATCACTTAATTACTATAACTGTAATACAACTAACGAGCATGAGCAAAAGACAATGAAATCATCTTGAGAACAACCCCATTGGTTCACTTGCATTCTTTCTCTTCATCTTCATTCGTGCCTCTCTACGTACCATCCTTACTCCATATTCGCGCTTGACCGTCGTACGACCCCGTTGCTAGCAATGATCCATCTCCCTGTTCAGCCAAAGGCGAAAAGATAAGATTGAAACAACGGTTTCGGTTGCTGATTTCGCCCAAAAACCGGATCCAGTAACAGGACAGTAGTAGCGGAAGTAGGAGGAAAGAATAGTAGCAGGGTACCCTAGAATGAAAAGACAAGTTAGACTTCCATTGCCAAAAGGCAACCAACGAACTCACGTAAGGCTAAGGAGCCATCCAGTTCAACAGAAGGCCAGCACCAAAGAAGACAATACCATGCCACATTCTCCAATGAACTGACATACAACAGGAGGAAATCGTTTAACCACGTCGTGATTCGTGATTTCAGAGTGACCAGATCTCAAAAAGCAAGACATGGCAGCAAAAGAAGTGCAGCGAAAGCTTACATTCCAGTCGAGAGTTGTGACATCTTTGGCCTTCTCGTTGATTTTCCCCTTTCCGTGTCTCAACACTATCGGCCGTTGTGAATGGGTCAAAGCCTGAGCTCCCGATGGCCCATCAGGAACGTGCCATATTCGGGCTGTGGAATCCCCGGACCTGTCATGGAAAAAGGGGGATTTCACGAATAAACAATGCATTAACGTTCGTGCGTAACAAAATAGTGGTCAGTTTTACTTTTCACTTTCACTCTTGCTACAGACTTACATCAAGTGTGGCACTGCTCAAAAACATGTTGATGTGTGCTTACCCCGATGCTAACAAAGATCCGTTTGGACTCCAGGCACAGATAAAGACCTGCGCATGCCGAAACAGAGAGTTGCGTTGTGCTATAAACAAGGGTTGCAGAAAAAGGAGATTAATAGCACCAATAACAATATTTGGCAATAAGCAAGCACCGACATCTCTCCCTCATTAACAAAACCAGAAAGGAAGACAGACAAGACAGACAAGACAGACAGCTTGATGACACTGAAAACCCTAAAAACTAGAATGCTTTATAAGCTTGAGAATTGCAGCAATTCTCTGTCGAGTCACTGAACGAAACTCTTTGACCTAACGGTTTTCTCAAAACCTCTACCATTTTGCAGCCCTACTAAAGGCGCAGACCTGCTGTCGCCCCAAAAGGAAAAGTCAAACCTACCTCTGAGGTGTGACCTTCAAAAACGGTAACGTCATCAGGCGAGATCACGCCAGGTGCTCCTCCTCCATTATCGACTTCCATGGGCTCTGCCCCGCCTCCGCCTGATACCAGCCAGAACAATGCCAGCTACAACACGTTTCATTTCAATGTGAGAACGGATTCAGCTGATATATGCAGTACAGTCACTGTCCATGCAGCAGAGTTTATCAACATAAAACACTCTGCACTTCTGCTAAACGCCTTGGAGGCTGAAATCATTTGTGGTGCACGAGAGTTTTACTACACAAAAAAACATGGAGCGACATAGCTCCATTACTTCAACGAGCACAGAGGATATAGGAATAATAGCCCAGGTTGTTTTCTCGTCTCCAGGCTTCTTTTACATAGTATGAGCATTCATAGGAATGCTATTGATGACCCACTTCTTGACTTATGGAGCATTAGGGGAGTAAAAGCCATTTCTGAACTAGGACAAACATGTTATGTGCAGCGAGTACGCACCATTTCTAGTCCAAGACGACGGAACCTCCGTCTTCACCTTCACCTTCTCTTCCCGTTCCCTCTCTGACCGCTCTGCTCTCTCGCGCTCCTTTTCCCTCTCGCGCTCCTTCTGCTCCCGCTCTTTCTCTTGCCTTTCTCGTTCACGTTCTCTTTCACTTTCTAATCTCTCACGCTCTTTTTCCCGCTCCCTTTCTCTTTCCCGTTCCTTCTCCCGTTCCTTCTCCCTCTCCCTTTCTTTTTCCTTTTCCTTCTCGCGCAACTTCAGCTCTCGTCTTTCGAATATTGTCCTGCGCAACTCTGCTACGTCCTTCGTAAGAAGATCCATAGGCTGCAGTAACGCGAAGTCTGCTTCTACATCTGCCCCTGTCTGTTCACAAGAAAATATCCCAAGCGCGTACCGTCCACACGCAAGCTCAGTATGACTGCAGCAGGGTTTCATGCTGTAAAAACACCGTCTCGTACCTTGACTGGTGCAAAGATGACCCGCCCAAACAAATACATTCAGGAAACGAGCCACGCATGGCACAAGAAGATAAAGCTTCAAAAAGTTCAGACAATACCGGCTCAAAACTGCAGGTTTCCGGCGAACACTTCTCCCACAGTCATCAGAAACACAGTCCTGCTTGCATGAGTACTTCGGCTGAACCGCTTGGGACAGAAGCGCAATCATAAGAACACCCTACGAGCCTTACTTCAGGTGGATATCCGTCTTGAAGAATGAAAACAAGGTGCAGCATGACTATCGCTGCGGCATTTCTGAACCCAATAATGCACTCCATATTGACTGTCAAGTGCTGCTAATGTGCATGACAAAAAAAGAAATGCCAAGACACTTGGCCCTTAAACGTTTCCCTACATGGCAGCAAAGTGCTCAATTCATCCAGCATGCCTTACATCGTCAAGGTTCGCCTCCAACTCCAAATACTGTAGCCCTTTCTGTATGAAGGAAACCAGAGCCCCCGGAGGGACATCGTTTCCGTTGATCGTGTTCTTATTCAGCCTCGCCTCATATCCCAAGGTAAAGGCTGAGTGGGTGAAGCCTGCGTCAGGATGCAAGAAGCACACATGAGGGGATTGCGGATTACATGGCGGACAGGGAAGGACTCCCCTGCTTTCCGAACAGTCAGCAATGTGAAAAAGGCAGGCGAACAAGGGACTCACCTGATTCCTGGAGATATCTGAACACCAAATAGTTCACTTCGTCGGAGGTGATGGACGCCATGATGTTTCTGCTTCAATTGTCAAGCATGCTCCGCTGAGTGAGGAAGGACGAGGCCTTCCCTCCCCTGCCTGAGGGCAACCTGCAGTCGCCTACCATGCCCTATCAAACCCTAAAAGCCGTTCCGTGTTGCTCCGCAGTTCAGTTCCCCCTTAAGCGGAACGACACCTACATAGAACGCTGCTGCAGCGCGGCCAGCGGCCATGCTGCGGACCCCGTGGACAAGTTGGCCAATGACGGCCGGCCACGGCCCCAAGGGGCCCACGTGGCGCCTTCTGACTGGTCCATCCATTCATTTTTTTTATCGAACTGCCCGTGGAAACCTCCCGCCGTACTGTTAAGTGCACAATATGACGTCACAAGTGGCTGTAGGTAGACGTCAACTGTATGGTTATGATGTCAGCGGGTGTCTCCCCTAGCGTGCGTTTTCCCTTTACAGTACCGGCGGGTCGAAGCTTTCGCTGGAGTTGCAAACCGAGGCGGAAAGTTTGCAACCTCCGAGCGAGGTTTCTCACCCAGCTTCAACCTGTTGGCCCTCGGTCGTCCGCACGTGTGAGCCAGCTGGTACTCGGAAGGCGGAAGGCGGAAGGCGGAAGGCGGACGCGTAGCAAGCGCCAGCAGGAAATCGCCACGTGTTATCCACGTGGCAACATGTGGCACCTAATGAATCTCACATGACACCAGGAATTCTTCACGAGGCCGCCCGAAAAATGTTTGAGTTGCCCGTGACGCCGGCCCGTTGTAAAGTGTCACGTGTCAGCATTTAGTTGAGTAATTCAGATTCTCCCGAGTCGACCGTAGAACCGAACAGGTTGAGACAAGTAAGGGAGTTTACTTAATTTCTCAATTCCCAACCTTATTGAATAGGGTTGCACTTTGAACACTCGAGGTCGAAACTTTTTCAATTAAGAAAGCGAAAAGTTTTAAGAAAAAAGTTCAGCGACTCAATGTGTTCGGTCGCACGTGTGGATTCCATATTTGGCCACGTTGGTTCCTTGCGATTCGAGGAATCCAGTTAACCCGAGCGCCATTTTTTCCATACGACACGAACGATAATTAAGTGTTCAATTTGCATATGATTCACCATAAAAATTGTATTGAGAAAAAAAATCACGAGTTCATTTCTCATTTCTCAAAAATTGGATCGTGTTCACAAATCTAGGGTTTTTATTTAGAAACTGGTTTTGAAAGTTTTTTTTTTTTTGAGAAGCCAAAATCTTTAATTTCTCTTTTCTCAACCTGTTCGGTTTTACGGTACCCCATTTTTACTGTTCGGGTACGAAGGCGAGACCCAAACGTCCATTCACCATCTGTCCAAAACCGTCCGCTTGTGATGACGTCATGCAAAGTATAGCGACGTCAGCCGCAGTTGAAGCAAGCTGGAAGTCGAGCCATGAGTGCGCGCTCGTTCAGTGAATGTCGTCGGCTGACATCTTGAAAGCCTTTAAAGGACAGCCATGGCTGCCCCCCCCGCACCGGAGAAGCAGCGTGCGCCTTGGGATACGCCCGAGCTTCTGGAGGTCGGGAAGGGCGTGACGTGGAGAGAAGCGAGCTTCCAATCCGACGACATAACGATTGTGTATTACTACACTGAGCCGGAGTCTGTTCTTCCAAAGCTTGTTTATATCCACGGCCGTGGCTCCGCCGGGGCAACCTCCCTGCTTCCTTTCGCAGGCTTTGCAGATGCCTTCCACGTGTTCGTTCCGGACGGCCGGGGTCGTGGCAAGACACAGCCATGTCCTCACGGCTCCTTCACTATGCCTCGCTTAATTCAAGATGCTATAGCCGCCATCAAACATGTCTCTCCTGGAGAGCCTGTATATCTAATTGGTCATTCCATGGGAGCTTCGATAGCAGCACGCCTTGCAAAGGAGCATCCAGAGCTTGTGGCAGGTTTAGTCTTGGAAGATCCTCCATGGCGGCAGTTCCCTGGAGAAACGGCCCCTCTCACTGGGCTTCCTCCAGGAGGCGGACCGTTTCGTAAGGCTAGAGCCGTGCAAAATTTATCTGAAGAAGAGTTTTTGCAGGAGGAGGAGAAACAGGGAGGTCACCGACTGCCTGAGCCATCGAAGACGCCTGTATGGGCGATGCGAGTGATGGATGTAGATCCAATAGAATATGCATTTACGGAAGAAGGGATTGAAGTCAAGATAAGCGAGGCTGTGGAGGGAATAACTGTACCGGTTCTCATTATGAGGGCTTCTCATCTTTACCCGAAGGTAGCTGAAAAGGTGCTCGAGACATATGCAGAAGGGGAAGAGATTTATTTTCCTGGAGAAGGACTACACACGATTCACAGTCCACCCAATCTCAGGAAGTGGTTGCAGGATGTCAAGGCATTTTTTGCTAGGGTGAAGGCTAGTCGAAGCGAAGGAGGTCGGAAGTGAGCATTAGGCAAACAAGTTTTCAGTTTTCGTACCTTTCACTTGTAAAAGAGGGACGTGAGCTGCTTTGGCCGATGGCAAGCAACTGTCACGAGGCTGCTTCCAAAATCAATTTTGTTATATAACTCTCAAGTTATAGCAAACCAAGCCAGCTTCGAACACTTATTCGAGGTTTTTTATATATACAAGATAGGACGGCATATTTTTAAAAACAGCATGTGACGTTTCCAGTCACCTTCCGTTTTTTAAATAAGCCACTGTCTTTTAACGAGGTCGTTGATTGGTTCATAGCATGGTCAACGTAGCCACACTCTTGAGTGAAACTTGAACATCAAAAGTTCGTTAACTTATTGATTTCAAATCACCTTGTTTGTTTTTATCGAATTGTCAACTGCTTCATTGCGGTAGATGCTGGTGGATTGGATTCCAATTTTTTGTCTGGTTTAAAGACAACAACGTGACTTCTCGTTTTCCCAAGAAAATGTTTGCAGGATTGCAGCCAGTGAAAACGGTTTAGTTAAAAGTTTGATTACTTTATTTTCTAAGTGATTGAATCAGAAAGCGAATAGACAAGTTTTCATTTGCATGTACTTCAACGAAGTCTCATGGAACAGCGCAGTGCAAAAATGTGGTAACAGTGCAATGTGATGCTCGTTGACTTGGATTAGGGAAGGGCAGGGCAGGGAAAACAAGCCACCCGCCATTGCTCAAGTCGATAAACATGTTGAGATGCCGATACAGGGAATGGATTCACGGCACCAGATTCTAGGAAAGCACATGAATAGAAAGCGTCAAAGGCACAAACAACCTGCAATGGAGTTCATTTGTACCGGAAGGAGCGTTGGGATGAGCGGGTCAGATCGGCTGGACACCAGACCGTAGCCTTGGCCTGTTGCTGCAGCTTATGAACCCGAATCAATTATTTGGCATTAGCACATGTGTGCTGCTCAGCCAAAGTTCACTACCTGTGTATCTGCTTTTCAGTGGTGCAATTTTATACTACGAGCTGAGCCTGTTGACAACACAGGTCTTCAGTATGAGAAAATTCAAATGGACGTGGGCGTCTAAACCTGCAACGTCCTGCCTGACTGTCTGCTACCAAAGCCGGATACTCTGCAAGTCTTGACTTTCCCTTAATTTAGATTGAAGTCTCAGTACAATTGGACGGACCGTAGATGCTTTGCATCGCCAAGCCAGATACAAGTCGTTTTGTATAATCCCGGGGAGACGTTCAGATAACTCTACGACAGTCTAAGGTGTCTGCCACTACGGTTCAAAATGTAGCATGGGCTATTTTACGACGCAGGAGGTTTCAAATACAAGTTTTCACGGGGTACTAGTCAGCACAGGATAATTGTTGGTGGATGGATCAGGAGATCAGAAAGCTTTTAAAGAATCCGCGAACCTCCTTTAACCATTCCATCAGCGTGGGGAGTTCGTGAATGACGTGCAACGCCTCTCCAGGATACTTCGTATCTTTGGCGTCTGTATAGCTCTCCAGAGCTTTCTTGGCTACGCCAGGATCAATATGCGAAGCGGACTGGAGCAGGACCGGTACAGTAAGGTCCATGACTGCCTCGCTGATGACTGCGCCAGTCCCTTCCATGAAACTCTTTTCAACTGAATCAACATCCAGCATTCGCGAAGCCCATAGTCTTGTATGCACCCACGGGGGAAGCATCGCAGCTCCCTCGTTCTTTTCTCGCTCTGCAAACTCCTCCTTTGAAAACTCCTGAACTTTCCGCGACCACGCAAAGGGACCACCCTCCCGAGGACACGGCGGGATGAGTGGAGGCTCGCTCCTCTCAGCTTGACCAGGAAGAGTCCGCCATGGCGGGTCTTCAAGCACAAGGGCCTGAACCATTGACGGATGCTTTCCTGCAAGATGAGCAGCAACAGTCGCGCCCATGGAGTGGCCTATAACAAAGAGGGGCTGCCCAGCATACATGCGCTCCATAAGGGCGAAAGAATCATTGACCAAATTCTCCATCGTGAAGCTGTCCGGAGGACACGGCTGCGTTAAACCGTGGCCCCGGTTATCAGCAACGAAGACGTGAAAAGAATCTGCAAGACCAGATAGTGCGAGCAAGCAGCAGCCTGCAGCATCTGTCAAGCCATGGATGAAGAGCAATCGAGGCAGCACAACTGCTGGATTGGAATGGTAATAACGGATGACGACGTCGTCTGATGGCAGAATATCAGGCGTCCAATTGATAGTAAGGCAAAGGTCCGTCAAGCTATTTGGAAATGGCACTTCAGCCGGAACAGTGCCTTCTTTTTCAGCAGTTGCAACTATACTTCCTTCGTCCTTCTGCGCAGCGCTGTGCTCTGCGTCTGGAACAATTGCTGGTGCAGACGCTTGTGAATTGTCAGGCATGGTGGCTGTGAAAGCAATAAGCCGGTCGAGCATTGCCAGGGCAGTGTCTGTTGACACTACAGGAACTTGTTCAGGCAAGCCTCTGAGCAGCTGCCCCTCTGTGGCCATGCCTGCGCCAGTCCGGCACCCCCCCGCACCCGGCTTTGAGGCTCGCCTTGCGAACACGCCGTCAGAGCAAGAGCAGCGCGAGGCCGTCAGTCGAGCAGCCCCGGCAGCTCCCGCAAGCACAAGCGGCAGGCAGGCAGGCACACAGCCGCCATGCGAGGGAAGGAGCACCGTTGCCTCCCTCCCTCGCCCCTCCCCGCGCGGCCTCCTGGCTCCGTACCGTACGGCTTGCCTGGCTCGCTGGCTGGTTCCCCCGCGCCCTGCCGCCCGCCGCTGCCCGACGGAGGGGCGCCCTCAGGCCGGGCCGAGCGCAATCATTGGCCGAGCGGGGGAGCACGCCAACGTGGCAGGCCCTCATTGGCACTCCAGCATCCCAAAAATGGACACGTGCCGCGCGCCGGCCGGTACGGCCAGTGTCCGTACTGTCTGGCCCGACAGAGACGCCTCTTGCTAGCCGACACTCGACAGCACCGTCCGTACAGAGGCGTCACTCGTTCGAACGGTACGACTACATCAGGCCATTCTGCAACTTCCGTATGAACGGCCTGACAAACATGCCGTACGACCCGCCAGTGGAGATCGCCGTGTGAATCAGCCGTACGGACGCGCCACGGCGGACTGGGGCGGTGGGCGGGCGGGCGGGATCGGTTGGGTGGCCTTGGGATGGACCCATACGGACATGCGGTACAGTACAGTACAGTACAGTACTGTTGCCGCTGTAGGGAGCCGTACGGCCATGAGGCCGCCAGTAGCTGTTTGGACGGTAGCGCCTGAGGTCGAGGGCGGGCGGGCAGCGGGAAGTTTTTGGAAGATCGCGATGTACAAAACTGTACGGTAAACTTGTTGCCCGCCGTACGGCGGTTTCCAATCGGGTCTCCGCCGCTTCGAGCGAGCGGGCAGGCGGGACGAGGGTGAGTACGGTACGGTGCTTGAAGGGGCGGCAGCGAGCCAGGGCAGCGCGAGCTTAGCGCGTGGTGCAGGACGGACATGGAACGAACGCTTTCCCATGCAGCTGTCAGCGTTACCGTTGAGCGGCAGTGTGACTGCCATAGAAGCGTTGGTGAACCGGCAGCTCGAAAGGCGCACGCAGAAGGCAGCGGTCAGGCAGACGGAGCAGCAGCAGCAGCAGGCGGGCGTGTGGGAAGGACAGGGACTCGGAAATGGACGGGAGATAGGTCGGTGAACCACAAACAAACCACTGCACATCAATGTGAAAAATCTTCTCATTTTGGCATTCCTAAGCGCAAATGCTTACTATTTCCTAGAAAAAATCGTTTAACCTCACTAAGCTTAATGAATGCTCATATGTACAAGTCCGTACTACACAAACAATACACATCACTTTGCCGCCATCATTTACAATCGCTAGTGCTACAACCCCAGCAAGGGGACGAGACCTAGGACGTAGAGAATTCTCAACGCCATGAAGGAAATATAGAGCGTGATAAGCCCCACCCCCTGCACCTTGCTAAAGCGCATCCCGCATGAGGGCATGACTACAAGCGAGTACACGAGTCCTGCCAGGAGGAACGTCATCGTGCACAACAGCGTGGGGTCTTTAGGGATAACAAATTCATTTGGGAAGGTCTTCCAGCTGGCCAGAACGAGAGAGGACCCAAGTCCCACGAGGCAGTTGAACATGGGGCCCGCATAGCACCCTGACCAGGCGATCTGAACTCCGTCAGATTTCTCGCTGCAGGCCATGGCCAGGTTCGCCACCGCATCCCCCATGGAGTTACCCCATGCAAGCACAGTGAGCCCTAACAGGGCGGAGTCGATCTGAAGGATGATCCCTATGGCCACTAAAGCAGCCACCAGCTCATTCGCGATGATATAGAACCAGACCACGCTCATGATGAAGCCGCCCAGCACCCATGGCAAAACAAACTTCTGGGGCGGTCCATCCGACTCCGTCATCAGAATAGCTGCCAGTCCAAACATGAAACCGGCAGCACTCCCCCACACATAGGGCTCCCAGTTGAGAGTTTCATCGGAGAGAACGAAAGTGCACAGAAGAGGAGCGAGGAAGGCGCTGGCTACAGCATAAGGCTTTGACCACCCGTCTGCCTGGCGGGAAGGGATGGTAAGGCGGCGAGGCAACATGAGGGGGAGTTTGATGAAATAATCGCAGATGTTCTGCAGACTGCAGGAGGATGGCTGCAAGAACGACCCACCAAACAAGGTCTCTCTTTAGGACTCAAAAAATAAATGAGTCATACGTAGGTTGGTTTTTCTTTAGCATGCGTATCCACCATCCAAAACCGATACAGATCATCCAGAACTACTTTCTAAGCGAGCCTTTTCACCCAGATTCTGTCACTGGATAATTTTTCTCTTCTACGCTCTGGTCCGACCACACAGGCATTGTGAGTGTCCACCACAAGAACCAATCAGAAAGCTCAATGACACAGGAGGAAAGGTCAGGCCTTTGCTTCTTCTTGCGCTAAAAAACTTGAAGTTGCCACAGTAACAGCAGACACAAACCTAATGTGGATGGGCTCAAGTTTGATAATGACACGGGGTTTGAAATGATTGAAAGCCAATGTTTGAAAAGCAGTTCTCACCAGAGGCCGATCCTCCTCATCTTCAATCCAACCCCAAAGGGGTCGAGGACTATCACTTCCACTCCGAACCGAATAAATGGCAACATTTGATGTCCATAGCCACTGGGGAAGGGCTGTGGCACTATTTGTAGAGTCTTCAGAGCGATGCAATGGGTGGTAAAGCCATGCCCCATCATCTTCATCTGCAGCGGTTTCAAGTTGGTCGCCACGCAACGGTTGAAGTAGTATGTCAGTCTTTCCAGGGCGAGCCCTCCACAACTCAGAAATGCCAACAGCGATGCCATACGTAAAGTAGATTGACAGGAATGCAATAGCCCAAATAAGGTGGATGCGACCAATGGCGATAATCACCATTAACACCTGTTGACAAGGAAACAAAAAAGAAACAAGATAACTTTCAGATAGCGAGGGCAGTAAGCAATGAACAATTCAGGGGACGAGATGAACACTGAGTGCGAAATCGGTCGCTTTACCATCGCGGGAGTGTTTACATATGACGTAGAGGATCCAACAGAGAAACGTTCTGAACCAGGGATATTTGTATTGTATTTGTATTCGTATTTGTGAGTTTGGAGGCAGTACCATGAGAGAAAAGAGGTAAAAGCAGACGTCCCTAATAAACGAAAGTCCATCAATGTGAATAGGGCTCGACATGTTGGCAACAACCAGGCTGACGGACCCCGCCACAACCGTGGTAACAAAAAATCCTGCTCCTAATACACTATTAAGTCCGACTTGGCCCTCACCCGCGCCAACGAATGCTGCAATGCTGCAAACCTCATCCCCGCGGAATAAGCACAAGCACCATGCTAATGAACAATGGAAATCCGTGCACCGGCAAGAACATGAATTGGTTCAAGAAGTGGAGTCAATACACACATTGTTCTTCATGAACAAATCTTACCACGCAAACGAACTAGTTAACTCAGGGCCGTATTCCATTGATGGTAAAGATTAGCTTAGTTTAGAAAACTATGAATCGCGGTCACAATTGATACACAATCTATTTTTCAGACGTGGCGAGCCGTCATTGGCAGAATGCTTAAGCTTAACTAAACTAAACTAGACCACCAGCTGATTAAGGCCTCAAAAAGTTTAATGTAGGCTAATTGATCTACTGACCATGCACCTTGAACAAGGACCACGTTCATATTGAATTATGAAGGCATAACAGCCTAATGAAAAAACACACGCAATGCATACGCCATTCTGAAATTCTCATCTAACAATATCATGCACACATGATCTCATGCAGGCAAGTAGGCAGTGGCAACGTAGTTCTGCTGAATTACACCAAAAGATTCTGATTTCGCCGATGAGAATGGGACTATGGCATGGTTATGCACGGACCTGGCAAATACATCAGGAGCACCGTTGCCAAGAGGAAGAAGTGTCACGCCAGCAACTGTCGGGGGCAGATGGAGCAACTCAGAGAGTTCTTCAAGCGACGGGCAAAAGTAGTCAGCAGCTGTATTCCCGAGCATAAAAAACAGTGACATCAAACCCAGGCCCAATATCACCGCCCCCAAAATCTTCACTTTCCTGCACGTGCAGTAATAGAAATGCAGGTAGTCCACCAGCGTCCCTGAACGGCAGGATTCATGGGCAAGCACATACGAGCACTCGTCGGCATACCCCGGATGTTGCGCCACATCATTGCAAAGCTCCGAATCAACATCATTATTGGTAGCATTCACTTCTGCAGATTTATTTCCGCTAACAGTGCTATTTCCTGCTTCCAGTAGTGAACGCCGAAGGCCCAACCCTGTCTGCTTCCATACAGCAGGCTCCACCTGGACATATCCCCCAATCCTAGACCGTAGACCGTCCCCTGAACGACCAGCCTCTCCAATACCATCGCGTTCTTCTTTGCTCGCAGAGAAGAAATCATGAGCTCCGTCATTTCCCACCAAACTCTGTCGTCTGAATGTCCACGAATCGCTACCCTGCGCCTCTGCTGGTCCTCGGCTGCCAGAACCTGTACGCTGCTGCAACACGAAAATCAGAGATACAACGAGCACAAGCCGCGCTGCAATCCACCACCCATTGCGGATTATCTGTGGAGCCATAACCTTTCTCTCCACAAACCCTAAATCACAGACGGCGGCACTTGCAGGCGTTTTTTGCTTCCATTTCCATCACTCGATCTTTGCTGCGCGGGAAACCCATGCTCTTGCCGGTCTTACAAAAGCCTGGAAACAAGTCATATTCCACGTTCCAAATTCTCCCCGAGACAGAAAAGGCTCCATCCGTCTTCGGCCGCCTGCTCGGTCACCATGATGGGCGGGCATGTCATGTCAAAGCCTATTATGTCAAAGCCAATCACTCTGTGCCACGTGATAGTTTTGCTGACGTGGCATGCTATGGTTGGCGGGGGCCGAAATGCCCGCATGGAGTCCCATGCCCATGATCCCCATCACCAGTTAAAGGATACTGTTCGTATGTGCCCCGTCGCAGGGGAACTGAGAACAGTTAATGTCTAACAGGTTGTGGAACATAACGCGATGTCTGCATGGCAACGCGTCTGTCGCATTTGAGCCAAATTTGGGTGAAACAAATTTCAAGTCTGAGCCGAAACCGCACTCAGGGAAGGGAAGGGAAAGGCAGGGCAGCAAAATTAGGGTGCATTTTCATCTACTGTTGCTCTTCTTGCTGATACCGAGGAGCAGTCTGCAGGGGAAGGAGGGCTTCCACTGCTGCAATTCGGAGGCATTCAGCAGCCATGACTGTCATAACAAGTGCCAGCGGCCTGCTGGCCATGCTGGACGAAGAGCAGGAGGCTCTGAAAGTGCACGCTTTGAAGAATCTGAATCGCTTGGTGGATCAATTCTGGGCGGAGATATCTGCAAACATTTCAAGCATGTAAGTAATTCCTTATTTTCTGGATATGGTGATTTTAACAACGTACGATGAAGAAAATAATTTCGTAGGTCATTTCACCGCTAGTTCATCAAGTCCTGCATAAGATTCTGGTTCTCCATCGTTTGAGTCCCATGTTCATAAAATCGCTTCCTTCTCCACGTAATCTACTTTACATCACAAAAATCTGTTAAGTGTTCTAAACGGGAAGGAATTGGTAGCTGGACTTAATCGGCTCAGGTTACATCGGCTCATATGTCTTAGTGATGCCTTACATGCAGTGAAAGCCTGTACGAGGATGAGACTTTTGGACAAAGGGAGTTAGCGGCTCTGTTGGCTTCGAAGGTGAGCAGATTTCTTGCAGTCGTTGAAGTTTTTTCAAGAGTTCGTCCGTCTGCATTAATCTGCAACTCTGCATGACGGTGTTAGCCTCAATTGTGCAAGCAGTTATTAGTACAGGCACCAACAAGGCCAATTTTCTCAATTTTCTCCAAATGATGAGTTTCTTCAGCGAAATCAATTTTTCGTTCGCTCATTATGTTCTGTGTGGAGCTTCTTCAAATCGTTGAAAATCCTCAATGTCTGAATTGTGACAACAGGTGTTCTATCATTTGGGGGAGTTGAATGATTCGTTGTCTTATGCGCTTGGAGCTGGCAGCCTTTTTGATGTTTCAGAGGAGTCAGAATATGTTCAGACTCTCGTCGGTGAGTTCTTTTCTTGGGTTTAACTAGCAGGGGGAAGTATACTTTAGCCTGTAGAGCAAGTTTTGCGGGGTAGCCGCTTAACTTTGTATGTTCATTCACGTGATCCTTGCCCGGTTACTCGAGCGAGTCTAAGTGTTGAACTCAGATATTATCTAACTCAGGTGCTGATGTGTATGTGACCTTTCCTTGACTGTTAACTAGTGGATTAGCCTGTTTTAGACGAGGAATTTCCTGCCTAGTTTTTTGTGTGTTTGGACTTTTCTTCACAGCATGTATCTATCTAAAACCTTGCTCGGTGAACTGCAGCCAAGTGCATTGACGAGTATGTCGACGTCAGTATCAAGGCATTGGAAACTTCAGAGGAGCACCCTCCACCAGACCCTCGATTGGTGGCAATTGTCGAAAAGATGCTTGACAAGTATGAGTTTAACTCCCAGATTTGAATGTGCGGATGAAAAAGACTTTTACTTTAAGGACTTGATATATTTCGAGTTGCTTCATTAGCCGATCCAGCTCATGGACTTTGCCGAACACAGCTATGTGAGGAGTAGATATTGCGATGTTGATGACACTGACAAGTGGTTTGGTTTCTTACCCTTCGTTTGCAGGTGTGTTGCCGATGGTCAATTTCAGCAGGCAATCGGTATCGCCTTAGAGTGTCGGAGACTGGACAAGCTGGAGGAAGCAATTTTGAAGAGCTATGACATTTCTGGCCATCTTGCTTACACACTACGTGTCTCCCAGACCCTCGTGAACCGGAGAGAGTTCCGTCAATCGGTAAGGGGGGGCTTATTTAGAAACACGGACTTAGAACTTGACCTTCGCTTTGGTGAATAATTCAACTCTAATTGCATTCATTACGTTTGCGCACTTTGCCTATGAGTGATCTTAAACTGAAATGAGAAGATTGTTTAATTACAAATTTGGTTGCTAATCACTGAGAACTGTAGATTAGTAGCTCGCTCCTGTTGGGCATGTTACTATTTTTTGCGCTTCCATTTCTCCCATGCTCCTTTATGTTTTTGCCGTTTCGTAGTGCAATCCATACTGACGTTTCAGCTTTCATTTGTTTGTAGGTCTTGCGCCTGCTTGTCAAACTATACGAGCAGTCGTCTTCACCGGACTATGTTAGCATTTGCCAGTGTCTGATGTTTCTCGAGGATCCGGGAAGTGTTGCTGCCATCCTTGACAAGCTGCTACGTGGTACCACGGTAAGCTGCAGCAAAGCAATCTGATTATGGGATGAGGCTTCTTGTTAAGAAGAGTACCATATTCCATTGAACTCTGCACTGTTCAATTGGAACCTTGTCATGTTTCTCCCTGTTTTATCGTTTACGATTCTACTAATGTTTGAGATGTTTCTGATTCTTTTTGATGAAAGACTCTGAATGCTGCTGTATTTCAACAGCTTGGCAAAGCTCCTATTCCATGATTTGGTAGTTGTACCTGGAAGCCTGTGGTTCCTATTTTCTATGAAGGAGGAAGACAGATATTGAGCACTCATCTAGTGGGCTGTGTGGCACAGGACGAGAATTTGCTGGCCTATCAGGTTGCATTCGACCTTTTTGAAAACGAATTTCAGCAGTTTTTGCTCAATGTCCGTGACCTTCTTCCAGATCCGCGCGTTCCTGCCACTGCAGTGCCTCCTCTATCCCAAGGAGACCCTGATCCAGTGTCAATAGTTGACGAGCCCTCAAGTCAGGCTCCAACTACTGAAGCTGCCGAGGATGGGCATTCTGCGATGGAAACTGAAGAAATAACAGCAAATGCTGGCAAAGAGGAGCCTGCCGTACCACCAACAGATGAATCAATGCGCCCTCCTCAGACAGGGGCTGAGTCAGAGCATGCAGTAGGTGCAGCAGTTGGATCGAATGATGAGGTCTCGGCACCTGCTCCTGTGGAGACTTCGGGATTGTCCAGTGAGGTCCTTCAGTATGCGGACAGGCTTGGGAAATTGAAGGGAATTCTTTCGGGGGAAACACCTATCAGCTTGACGTTGCAGTTTCTGTATAGTCATAACAAGTAAGATTTTTCGCTCCTTGAGGATCGGCCGTTTTGACTGCCTATGAAGATTTTCCTTCGTTGCGGGAAAACTTGACAACTGTCAATCAGGATAAATGCGTCTTTTTCTTAATGTCGAGTTTTTTTGCGGTGCATGTCTTCCAGGTCAGATTTGTTAATATTGAAGAACATCAAGCAGTCTGTGGAGATGCGAAACAGTGTTTGCCATAGCGCAACCATATTTTCCAATGCACTGATGCACGGTGGCACAACTGTGGATACTTTCCTCCGCGAAAACTTGGTAAGAAACTCAGTCATCTGAGATGCCAAGTCTGTACGATTCCTCCTCTGTAGAATATGCTGTTGACTGTCCTATAAGACATTTTCTATGCAGGAAGTTCTTTACCATACTTGTCTGTTCCGTGCATGTCTTAACCGAAGTTTTCATCTCTACTTCAGGATTGGTTGAGCCGTGCCACGAACTGGGCAAAGTTCAGTGCTACTGCTGGTCTTGGAGTCATTCACAGAGGCCATTTGCAGCAGGGCCGCTCCTTGATGGCTCCTTATTTACCACAAAATGGAACTAGTGGTAGCCCATTCTCGGAGGGAGGGGCTTTGTATGCACTCGGCCTCATTCATGCCAACCATGGAGAGGGCATTAAGCAGTTTTTATTGGAAAGCCTAAGGAACACAAGCAATGAGGTACGACCGGACAAATGCTGGTTGTCACATCCTCAATTGTTGTTCCTCTCTGTCCTGTACCTGGTTTTGTTGTCAAGGTGTTAAAATGCAGGAGAATTTCCGTCGCATGGAATCGATTTGCTCTCCCGATGACGAGGTTACATTTATAGATTGACTCATGGGCACAAAGCTGATTTACTGGCAGGTTATCCAACACGGTGCCTGTCTTGGATTAGGGCTTGCGGCTCTTGGAACAGCAGATGAAGAAGTGTATGAAGATGTGAAGAGTGTATTGTATACAGACAGTGCTGTTGCGGGAGAGGCGGCCGGCATCAGTATGGGTCTCCTCATGGTCGGCACTGCAAGTGAGAAGGCTGGAGAGATGTTGGCTTACGCCCATGATACACAGCATGAGAAAATCATCAGGTAAGGCCTGTCTACCTTCTTTCATGGTTGGTAGAATCTACAGGCTAAGATAGTAGTCGGTGTTCAATATGTTCTTTGGTGTTCAATATTAAGAATGTCGCTCTTGACGCATATAAGACAGGTTCTCTATATCTGGAAGTTGGTAACTTGCATGAATGAGGTTGGTGTTATAATTGCCGACTTCTCTACCTGTATTCCAAGCACTGACGTGTTGAGTAGTCGGTGCTGCATTGCTAATGAGCCCTTTGTTAACTAGTCCGTAATCTGCCTCGTTGATGGGTGACAGAGGCTTGGCTCTCGGAATAGCTTTAGTTGTGTATGGCCGGGAAGAAGAGGCAGATACCTTGATTGAGCAGATGACCAGAGACCAGGATCCCATTCTGCGATATGGAGGGATGTACGCCCTCGGAATGGCTTATAGAGGAACAGCAAATAATGGCGCCATCAGACAGCTCCTGCATTTTGCTGTATCGGATGTAAGCGATGATGTACGAAGAGCAGCAGTACTGTCTCTTGGCTTTGTCCTTTGCTCCGAGCCTGAGCAGGTAGGTTACTCTGTCTGAGTTTTGGTAACACTTGTGTGGGCAGGGGTACGTCAAACACAATATCAGACCTTGTTTCCTTTAGCAAATGGTGGAGTCTCCTCACTATCATTTTTCTCACCTACGCTTATCTGTGTTGTGCTTTTGACCAGCCTCTTCCTGTAAATTGAGGTCATGGATGTGATGAGCCTCCAAAAAGTTGCATGTGAGCGCGCTACATGTGTATCTAGCACGCATTCGTGATCAGTTTACAACCTTTCTTTTCGGTATTGAGTATGATTTGTGTCGTTGACCTTGCAGATGCCTCGAATTGTTTCACTTCTTTCCGAGTCCTACAATGCGCATGTGCGTTATGGAGCAGCCTTGGCTGTCGGAATTTCTTGTGCTGGCACGGGATTGAGTGAAGCTATCGGTTTGATTGAACCTTTAACTACAGACGCAGTTGACTTTGTGCGTCAAGGAGCGCTGCTGGCCATGGCCATGGTGCTCATGCAGACTACAGAGGAGCGCGAACCGCGGGTTGGCACATTCAGGTGATGTCGAACTTTTAGCAAACAATGCATCCACTTGTTGGTCAATTTATTTACTTTTTTTCACTTTATTTAGTCAATTTCACTGTAAAGAATGGAATGAGTATTTTAGGGCGTCTCGTCACTTCTTTCAGAACGAGTGTGATGCATGTCTTCGGACCACCTTGCTCAATTGAGTGGCTCGTTCTTCGTTTGCGTCTAATCCGTTTTCCATTGGTGAATGTACACATTCATATCAATGCACAGCATGCAATAGGTATGCTGCATGCTGCTGAACGTGTGCTGCTGAGCTTCTTGCTTCTGCAGGCGACAGCTGGACAAGATCATTGCGGACAAGCATGAAGACACGATGAGCAAGATGGGCGCCATTTTGGCATGCGGCATTCTGGATGCAGGGGGGCGCAATGTCACTATAAGCTTGAGGTCTAAGACGGGTCATGACCGGATCATGGCCATGGTGGGAATGGCAGTCTTCACGCAGTTCTGGTATTGGTATCCGCTCATCTACTTTATAAGCCTTGCGTTCGCCCCCACCGCATTCATAGGCTTACAGCAAGACCTCAAGATGCCAAAGTTTGAATTTATCTCCGACTGTAGACCCTCTCTCTTCCGGTATCCTCCACCTGCCTCGTCTCAATCGTCTGCCCCAGCTGTCAAGGTGCCCACGGCAGTCCTTTCCACAGCTATCCGTGCGAAAAGCAAGGCGAAGAAGGAAGCAGAGGCGAAATTGGAGAAAGCGAAGGAGAAGAAGGAGAAGGAAATGGAAGATGTCAAGGTGGCGGGTGAACGAGGATCTGCTCCAACAGATGGGAGTGAAGAGAGCCAAAGAGGCAGTGGTGATGCAATGGAGGTGAGAGTTTCACAGAGTTGGTTCGGCTTCTTGGGTGTAGATACACTGCCAGTTGATCGCCTGAGTTGACTTGAAATCATTACAGGGTCTTTCAGTTCATTACACTTTATTCCATCAAGCACAGAGCGCTCCACTTCCGATGCTCACTGTCTGCTCTTTCTGAATCCACAGGTGGATGCTGCTTCCGGAAAGAAGGCAGGCAAGAAGGAGAACCCGGAACCGAGTTTTGAAGTGCTTGAAAACCCGGCCCGTGTGCTTCCTGCCCAGGACAAGTACATCAAGTTCCCCCCCGACTGCCGGTATGTGCCTCTGAAAGCAGTGCACTCAGGCTTCGTGATGCTCAAAAATCGGCAAAGAGAAGAGCCGGAGGAGCTGGTTGCCAACGATGCCCCGGTCGGTGCTGCCGACAGCGGCCACAGGGGCGCGGCGGCCGGGCAGGGGGCCGCCCAAGATGAGGACGAACCCCCTCCCCCGGAGGCGTTCGAGTATGGCTCCTCTTGAGCAGGGAGGGAGGGAGGCAGCGCAGCTGCAGGGACCGAGGAGGGTAGGGGTAGGGGGGCTGTGAATGTATTGAATTTTGGAAATTTAGGCTGAATATGGCTCGCTTGTTCATGGCATCGCCACGGGGTCTGCTCCCTGTGTAAGCGTGCATTTGCCGTGGTCCATGTTCACGAGAGTCATGCCTTTTGAGATTATGATGTGCTTCTCTCGTCTGTCACAATGGCTCACGTTTGGCCGATGACATGTTGTAGTGGTGGTGCTCGAGCAGTGCCGGTGGCCCTAAATGCTTGTTGAAGATGGTGGGCAGTTAATTCAACGCCAGGATTTCTTACTCTTCAGGGAGAGAATTCTTGATTTAAAAACAGCTAAGAAGCAGGAGCAGTGCCGTATGCTGATCGTCTTCCTAAAGAGAAACTGGGGCTCCTAGAAACCCATCCATCGGCCACGCTCTGAAGAAAAGTTGCCTTTGCAACAAGAAGATGGCATCTGTGCCTGTGAAAGCGAGTGTCCTAGAAGCTCACAGTGAACATTTGAAGCCTCGAGTGATCGTATCCTGGCCGTCCGTTCGCATCCGACGGTGTAAAATCCTTCGTGCAGAAGTTTCCTGCCGTCCAAAATCTGCCCGTCCCTGCGCCTTTCCCGTTGGTTTGAAAACGGAGGGCGGTCGCAACGGCCCGGCGAGAAAGAGCCGCCGCCGAGCAAGGCTGAAGGCTGCAAGGCCATGGCGGCTGCTGGCAGGAGGCGGGCATGGCGGCAGGCTTGAGAGCTGCCTCTCAGCTTTCTGGCACCGCCAGTGCCATCGCCAATTGATACTGTCGGATACGCATTGCAGAAGGCACTTGGAGAGGCATCAGACGGCTGATATTCACAGGTTTTATGCAGATTGGAGGGCCAGAACATGGCGACTAGGGGCTATGAGCTCGTTTCTTTACAAAACGATAGTAGTTTGGCGGGATTTTTGGAAAAAGCTTCAGCTGTGGTGAAGTCCGGTCCAAGCAGAACATCTACAAATGTCACATTTGCGAACTCTACCGATACTACAGTGCAGACCTTCTGGTTCAACTATCAGGGAGAAAAGGTGTAAACTGCAAACCTCCTGTCTAATTGACTCAAAAGTAGCCCCTGGGTTAGGTTATTTTGGGAATTCATTTCATTGGCCTTCGCAGCGTATGCTGCATTTTCAAAGCAGGTTCGAGTTATTGCTTATGCTTTCCTTGACGTATTCTGCTTCGTAATAATGTTCAGTAGAGGTCCCTGCCTCTTTATGCTGTCACTGAGATGTATAGGGATATCTAGTGCGTTTGCAGGTGCCGTATCAGACGATCAAACCTGGCAAACAGTATGTCCAACCTACATATGTACTTCATCCTTGGTGTTTTGAAGATGCAATCACACGTCAGCCTTTGGTTGTGAGCAAGAAACTGGTAAGTATCCGTCACGACGGACCAACGATTTTATGATTTTTATGCCAACGATTTTCAAAAACAGTATACATGCACTTCGAAAAATCCAGTCTCGCGCAATAAGGCTTCACTCAGCAGTACACGCAAAAATCACAATGTCAGCGTCGCTCAGTCAGCGTTAGTACTCTCATGTCGAAATCGCTCTTGTACTAAAAAAGGTCATTGCTGAGTAAAAAGCTCGCCATAAGTACTGCATGCATCCTGCCACATTTAACGTGCATGTATTAGCTGCAAGTAAATTCACACGTGTCTACCGTCCAGGCACAAGCTGTAATTAAAGCAAAAACTATAGTTGATGTTAAATTGTCTGATGGATCTGGATTGCTGATGCTACTGGATTTTGCTGGAGAACTTCTCACCTTTTGGTAGCTGTTGACGCGTGATGTAGGTAGTGTTTCCAGACGACGCAGCACAGAGTGTGATGACTATTAGTCGCCCCGTGGAGATTGAGTGGACCCAGGAAAACCATGCGCGGTTCCCTCCGGATTTTCAATCAGCCGTCAGGGAGCTGCTGCTTTGTTATCATCGATCCAGCTCAATGTTTCAAGTTTGCAAGTCAATAAATTCCCTGAATCTCGATGTACGTGCATCCTTCTTTTAGGACTGGATCTCATTTCCATATTTAGGTTCACGTGATGAGCTTGGGCATAATGCATGTGGGAAAGAAATCACGACTTCCTTTACAATGACAAGATCACGTTACCTGAACATTTTCGGACATTGAGATTATCATGACGTCTATCCAGGTTTGTTGTTATCAGTGTTTACAGAAGGGAGGACATAGATGAGTTGACCTTATGCTTGCAACACTGTGAATACCTCAGCAAAAGGTTACAAACCATAGACTTGAGCTCATTGAGTGGGATAATGCCATTAGTCCTCTAGGATCTTCTACTGATTATTGCGAGTCAGTAGAAATTGAATATGGAAGAATACCTTGAGGTGGTTGTGAATGGTTTCTAAGATATTGAATGTTTAGGACAGTAAAAAGCACCAAAAGAGTTTCCGGCGCACTCATCTTCCTAGCAGTAGGCCTCCGCTGCCAATGCCATTACCAGCATCTGTAATTCACACAATAACTTTCTCACGCCATGTGAACTCCTTTGCTGTGTGATGCAGGCCAACGATTCGCAAGATGACAGTGCGCTAAAAAATGGATACAAGGTGCGAACGAGTGGCCTGTTTGGTAAAGTACCATCAGATGTGCTTTTCATTATTATCAAACGATCTGCACCGAAGGTTCTCGACGTTGATGTGAGAGTTTCCACATAGCGCAGGTCAACGAGTTTATGATTCCCAGCGAAGGCCTGTTCACTGGAATTTCATTTCAATTATCATTCAAAAAACTTCATGTCCTTATTTTGGTCGGGTTGATTCATTAAGAACAAAGTACCTCCTTCAGATGGCCCAGCCATTTTCATTTATGACCCTTCAGTCGCAGGCGAACGACGTTTCAGATAATGATGTCCTGTTATTTTTTTTGCAATGAAATGCCTTAAGATAAATCCCGGCTCCCTTGGTGCTTTTTCTTATCTCGCTATGATGAGTCTGCGTCTGCTTTGACCTCAAAACTATTGAGCTCGTGTTCAGGCATCCGCCCCAGTATATGAAAGCTATAAAATTTAAAATGTCACAGCTTTGCATCTATCACCGCATTTTTCAAACCCAATACCGTCGTCTCCCTCATACTTAGCCAAGATAGCATCACGTCGAGAACTGCCCTCCAACAGGATCATCGGAAACTTGACCAGCAGAGGCGCAGGAAGACGAGCCCGCCAGTTGCCCCCCCAATATAATACAGAATATCAAAACCGCCACGATCGTCTCTGGCCAGCAGAAGCCCTGGCGGGCGTGTTCAAGGTAGAAACTGACTACAGTGTTGAACCTCGCCTTAAGCAGTCCCGCAGCGGCGTGTTGCATGCCTGCCCTTCCAGAGAGATGTCCCCCCTCCCGCGCTAGAGTGCTCCAGCGAGCTATAGCACGAGCTTGCTGAAGAGGGGGGGAAGGAGGGAGGGAGGGAGGGAGGGGAGGAGAGGGGCCGAGGCGGCGCCCAGTCGCCCCCTTCCCCCCGCCGAGTCATCGATCGATGCTCATTTGGCGCGCGAGTTGCGGTCCGCGCTCTCTGTTACGTCACGTCACGCCACGCCACGTCACGTCACGTCACATCGAGTCACGTCGTATCACATCACGTCGCATGACGTTATATCACGTCACGTCACGTCACGTCACGTCACCTCATGTCATGTCATGTCATGTCATGTCATGTCATGTCATGTCATGTCATGTCACGTCATGTCATGTCATGTCATGTCACGGGCGCTGGCAGTGATGGCGGCAGCGGCGGCAGGAAGGGCTCGAGGAGGCCAACGGGTATGGGCTATGGGGGGTGGGCGGGGGGTGGCTGCGGGCAGGCGGATGCTGTAGGGAGAGGAAAATGGGGCTTCGCCGACTGGGGCCAAATGCTGCTACTCAAGGAACTCTGGTTGGATCTAAGGTCCTTCGAAAGGTTGTTCTCGCCACTTTATCTTTGTTGTTTTTGCAGCTCTCAACTTGCAACCACAAATACCATCCGTAATCAACGGTTGAAGCAACTTATTTTCCGGAGAAGTTTTCATGTGTCATACGGTTTCTGGCTTCTCTTGCTTCGCATCTTGCTTCCATCCTCAGTTCGGCGTTAGTGTCGGTTAAATTGTCGCAAACGACCTCGTTGGACTCCGGTTAGCGACAACTTTATAGCAAACGGCCTTTTGAACACTTCTTTTATGATGGAGCACGCGCTTGCTGAAGTTCGATGAGGAGGCACATGGCGGACTGTCTGTTGAGAAAAAAAATGTAAATGTCCATCCCAGTTACGTGTATTAGACTACTTAAGGAACCTGTCCTGCTGCACGCAAGCAAAAACTGCTGTAATGAACACATACGTCGCCTTCGCGAGGGGAAAAGTGAGGAAAGACAGTGGGAAGTGGGTCGCTTTCCTCCCCTTTGCACACACTCATAGCCACAAGTGGACGATTACACTGACTGACTTCCCGCCATGCACTCCTTACAAAGGACAGTCGCTGCATTCAGATTCAAATGCCCATCTACGCTTGAGGCGGATCCACAGCTTATTGGCGACCGCTTATTTCCTCACTGTAGTCAACACTGCCGGTGTTGTTAAGGCCAGGAACCAGAGATTAGGTTGCACCTAAGGGTTTTTTATTGACTTCGAAACACCAACAAGTAAGCAAAATCTCCCTACTCAATTCTACGGCCTCCTTTCATCTCCATCCAGCCGAGGTCCAGACCTGATCCCGACTACAAGTACAGCGGCTGCCCCTAAGGCTTGACCCTCCCTGTAGCCGCTTTAGGCGGATTCATGGCTCCGGCTGCGAGCAAGAGGTTCCTCCGCGTGAACTGCCAGATCCCCCCCTCGTACAAGAATGAATATCGCCCTTAAAGCACCAGTTTAATGCACCATTTTGCCAACTTCTAACGAATGGGGTGCCTCGTCTTCTGAATACTGTGAAGCTTGAGGGGTCTCTGAGAAAGCGCACCTTCAGTGTGTACACAGGAGTGGCTTTAGTCGGCAGCGTCTTCACCAACCGAAGACGGCGTGCCACTGTTGCCCCCCCCCTGTAAACCCGCCACACACCCATTGGAGTCAGCCTTCGATTTCCAACTACTCCTTTTGTCCCTCGTCGTAGGCAGCTGAGCTGGTTGCCACAAATTCAATGCCCCGTTCCGATTTGAGATTTCCAAAGCGTACCTTTCCTCTGTCTTTGACATTTTGGTGCTTGCACTGACATCCCACAACCGCACAGTATTGTCTGCAGATCCCGACGCCAGCAACGAGCCCTCGCCACTGCACAGACATCCCACTCAAATGCCTGAGTCCATTGTTAAGGCACAGTAAACTCGCTGCAGTTTTTGTGCGAGTTAAGAGCTTTTGAGATGCTGCATGATAGAGCCACAGGTATGTACAGGAGTATTGGAGGCTGAAGGCATTCAGGAGGGATTTCAGGAAAAAAGCCATGTCTACAAGAAGACACATGGTTGGCATCGGAGTACATATTTCCTTTCGGCTATCAACGGACGAGTTCTTTGAACCTTCTGCATAGTTAATTTACGTGAAACACATAGTTCCCCGCTATCTGGCAAAAAAACGAATAGAACAATCCGCCAAAGCCAGGTAGGACCCAGAATGAAAAGCTCTCTATGAAAAAAAGATCGTAAAACGTTCTACCTTCAAGCAACTTCCCGGACATGATTCCAAGACTACTTCCATTACCTCCACCACAATACGAGCCTCTCAGTTTCCCCCTTCCCCCCCCCCCTTCCCCACCTCTCCTTCCCCCCCCCCTTCCCCACCCCTCTTCCCCCCCTCCCCCCTCTCCCGTCACCCACCCTCTCCCTCTCCCCCATCCTTTGACACACCTAAACTCGAGTGTCCAGACGCAGCCCGTGTGCCCGAGCAGCGGCGTGACGCGGCGGCCCGAGCCCAGGTCCCACAACATTATGGCCCCGTCCTCGTCGCCGGAGGCGAGGCAGCGCCCGTCGGGGGAGAGCGCGAGGGCGAGGACGGCCCCGCGGTGGCCCGCGAACACGCGCACGCACTCGCCCGTGGGGACGTCCCAAAGCCGCACACTCTTGTCGCTCGACCCCGTCGCCACGTAGCTGCAGTTTCCGTGCCACCGCACGCACTGCGGATGGATGGGCCCATCACCCTCCCCTATGTCATCTTTGTTATGTCATCTTTGTCATGTCATCTTTGTTTCCATTGAATGGGGGACATGCGTGCTGCACTCAGGGTCGTTTTCATGGTTTTTGGCTTTGATATGGGTTCAGGGGGGAGGATCACGGCTGGGACAGGATAAAGTGAGTGTGGGTTTCGGGGGGAAGAGAGGGAGATGACAATGTGCGACGATCTCATGCGTCATGTGATACTGGAAGACAAGGTTGAGAGGTGTGTCTCACGTCAACATCCGCCAGGTGGCCGGCCATGATGCGCAGGGGCTGTATGCGATCCATCGACCAAATTCGAGCTGTGCGGTCGTGTGATGCACTTGCAAAATAGTGCCCAACGGGACTAAACTGCATATATGCCAAACAGCACAACCCCACAGAAGACAGCAGGAACACAATAACAGTAAGTGCCACAGCAAGTGACTACTCAATTCAAGGAAGCACATTCATCTATTCTTTTGCTGTTCGTTCACTCTAATGCACTCATGTCTATCCGAGCAGACAGCAAAAGGAAAGTAGGGCCAAGGAGAGGGCAAGAGGAGGTACTTGGCAGTCCCAGACAGGGTAATTATGGCCTTTGTAGCACACTAAATTGGCGTTCATCTCCGTACTCCATAACCGAACTGCACACAACCGATGCAAGAAAAGTTTGAGTGAATCATACTGTTCAAGATAACTCTCGAAAGGGGGATTGATAAAACAAGTGGCATCTGGGTGAGAATAACCAAAGCATTGATGCTGTCCCCTGCTCCGTTTTACCTTTGCTTTGTCATGCACTATTATCAACAAAAGTCCATATTTCAACATACATGGATGAAACACCATTACAATCACAAAGCTTTTGACCCAACCGACCCTCCTTGCGATTTCCTCACCCTCTTCCCTCTTTCTTCCGCCCCTGGCCAAGTCCTTTCCCATTCCCCTTCGTTCCATGCTCACCAGTACAATCTGCTGATGACGACAGCAAGAAGCGTGAATCTGGACTGAAATGTGAAGCAAAGACAGGTCCTGCGTGTGCCCGCAAAAGCTCATAATTGGAGCCGCTCCCTAACGGGGCTCCTCCCCCATCGGCTGTAGGGATGCCAGGTGGCACTTCCGGAGTGGCTGGATCACCACCTCTATCTGTTCCCAACCAAAGATTTTCCACCAAAGTTCGACATATTGAAATGAGGCTAGACTGCTTCCCGTGTCTATTGAATCTCTGTTTCGATAAAATCCCGCCTTTATACCCTCCTCTATGCCGTCACAATGAGCAGAAGGACTGATGTAAAAAGGGAGATCTGAACATGAACGCAGAAAATTACCTGCATCAGTTGGCGGCCTCTGATGGGATGCTCCGGCCTTAGTCATATCCCAAAGCTGTTACAAACCTCCATTCAGCTTCAGTAATCATGAAGTGAGTCTCCCCTCTCAGAGGCTGCAGAGGCAAAGCTCTCCTTCATATCATGTCACTTTCAAGTATGCCAAATTAGGCCAGTTTAGCAACTCGTGCGAATCAGCAAATCATGTCCTCCTCCGATGCAACCGTCTTCGTCAAAACTGTTTGCAGCCATCAACAGCCATAGGAACAGAAGCCGACAAACAATCCATAAAGATTCTCACCTTAATGGAGGAATCTGCCATCCCTCCTGCGACTAATGAACCGTCTGCAGATATTGCGATGCAATTTATGCTGCAAAACCTCACCGAGGCCAGTCGTCATACATTCAGCACACAGCTGAGCAGCTAGCTAGCAGCTGTCAGCTTCAGGAATTGAAATAGGCAAGCTACAGCGATGTCATAACGCAAAATCCATTTGCTAAGATGTTCCCTGAACAACTGCCAAATACTTATGAAGTGCATTCTCACCTGTTATGGGCATTTGTGAGGGTGTAAAAGCATACTGATGGCAGTGCCTGTGCACTCAACCGAATCCTCCGACGCAGATCCTCCAATATCTCCTTCTCCACCTCCTCACTCCTGCAAAGCATGAATGACGAATTATGGGCGCCTTTCTCAACTGCTTCAAAAGACCACAGACAGGGAGCCTCCCTTCGCCGTTTGAAATTGAGTCGATCCTGCCTATTCCGTTTTCAAACATCTCCTGAATGAAATTATTTTGTCCTAAAATGATGGTTACTGGTGGGCAGCCGAGTAATGGATGGCAGGGGCTTACATATTCGGAAGAGGAATTGAAGCTATGGTTCGAACCCAGCTTGCGTCATCTCCCCCATCTACTTTTCCTCCCTTGCCAGCAGTCCCACTGCGCGGCTTCTCTTTCTTGCCTTTCTTGCTCGCAGAAGCGACTTTGTTGCCTTCTCCGGTTCTCTTCTGCAGAGTATCAATTATAACGTGTCAGATAGTCAGATGGGTGCCAAATGCTCTCTTACGAATAGTGTCAATCTCCTCAGCTTGACCCAGCAGACCTGAAGGAGTAGAGATAAGGCACCTTTGCATCCTCTCCTTCACCTTCCTTCGCGTCCCCGGGGCCTTTCTCGGCTTCTGCTGCCGTCATCTCCTTCTCGAACTTATGCTCCACCGAGTCTTTCAGTGCCTTCAAAGCCCAAACCCGTCCACACCTAATACTAAGCACCACAAAGCTGAATGGGGTCTGCTCTTATAAGACGACCAGCACTATTTGGTATCAAGAATTGCAGAAAAACTTCCAATTTTTTATGCACCGTCATTAACAACATTGGATCGGCAGACCCCATGCCAAACACTCACCCCCCATTGAATCTCTTTGAGGTTCAGCTGCTTCACAGCCCCCGAGGCTCGTCCAGTCGCTACAGGCTCCTCTTCATCTTCGGCTGCAGGAGATGGCTGTCCCGGAAACACTGCCTCCAAATTCCAGTTAGTGAAGAATTAGGGTTTTTACGGTATATTTTGGATGGCAATAATGCTGGTCCGTAAAGCAATCGAATACAGATAAAGCTTTAACCCACCAAGTTGCACCTGATGTTTGACTTAAGCGCACCTTGAAGGTTGACGTGTTCATTAACAATGGCCAGCATAAGCATCAAGCCTGCTCCGTGGAGGAAATGCAGTAGAAGCTCAAAAGAGTACTGGTTCCATGTGCCCATTCAACCACAGTTGCCACAGTCAGATTCACAGGGACTTGCACTCGGAAGGATTCAGAGTGTTGCATGGAAGAAGGCAAAGCAAAAATATAGGAACGACCGTCTAAAGTGTAAAACAAACAGCATCAACTGAAGCCGCAAAACTCCAACCGTGGAAGTTGAAAAGCAACATCTTAACTAACGAAAGATACGGTTAACAAGATCACCTGACAAAGGCGAATGCTGATCTTGTTTTCGCGGAAAGTTCGCGCTAATTCATTTTCCTGCACAATTCATGCATGTCCCACAGAAACGGGGTCAGTTCGCAGTCTCCTTCAAATAGAGCTGCTTCCCGAGTTCCTCTAGAGAATAAAAATGCTAAATTAACAATACCTTGCTTTGCCAACGCTTTCATATTCCGTATGTTCCTTCAGTCTGCTCTAACCATGCATCTGCCAGGCAAGGCATCTCCTTAAAGCATTTCAAGCTCAACCACATCAGTTCAGTTGGTGATCATTTTTAATCGACAATGTATGGGTGCGGGTATGGGATGCCGAACCTGCAAATGCTGAGGAGTGTTGACACCTTCAAGCTTTTGAAGGTCGTGCAAGTGCAGCCGCTCATGTTCTTCGCAGTATGCTGAAAAAAACTGTCGAGCTGCAAGCCAAACATAGGAACATTTGGAATGTCATGAACAAGGAGCACTCCAGACCTGTTGGCTGCTTTCACACGAGTCGTTGATATCAGTCACCAAGCACTTGTCCTTATTCAGGTCTATTGGAATGCCCAAACGTTAGCAGCTGATACAGATAAGGAAAACGGCCGACGGGTAAAAGGTTACCACCCTACCATACTATACACCACCTTTACTTCCCTGTTTCCAACGCGTTCGAAGAATTCTGTACCTTCATTGCCGTAGCCTTTGCTGACAAGCTCCAAAAAAGAATGTACAAAGACTGGAAAGAGGATCTTCAGCAGCTCGTTCTGCAAACAAAAACAGGATGTACTCGTCTTACTTCATATCCCATGAGCAACTCACGTTTCAAAATACTACGTCTGGCTATGCAATGCACTAACGCATTATCCATAGCATCAAGAAGACATAGAAGCACCAGACGCAGAATCGACCTCTAGTGGAAAACGGGGGCCAGAAGAAAGGTACATCAGCATTCTATGCTGTTACTGGACCAGTTCAGGTAAAAAAAATTAACCACCAGATTCTTCTTAAGGTTATCCAATTCACGCATCAGCTGCCTGTCCGATTGCTAGCCGGAACTTATGAAGCACAGAGATAGTAGCAAGTAACCAGGAGAACAATGGTTATTGTCTAGTTATTTTAATTAACCAACTTTCTAATTCGTAAAGAAAAATACGGTGGAAATGCACATAATTTGTGCCATCAAGCCTTACAGATCAAGCAGATGCTGATCCGACTTTCACCAAAAGCCATTCTTTAAGGTTGCAACCGTGCATTGATGATGACGCTAAATGCAAAAACGAAATGCAATGTGTACATGGAGACGTCTCTAAACATTGCATTGTATGCCATTAATTGGCTGTGAGTTTCACGAAAGTGCAGCGGTATTGAGCCTATTAAAAGGATTTCAACAACTTCCGTTGGGTATGAACAAAACAAAAGGGAGGGAAGAATTCGTTCATGTATAACTAGAAATGTAACAGAAATTAAATAAAAGCCAAAAAATGACTAAATGCTCACGCTCCTCTTATTGTACTTGAAGTCGCGCTTACGTCCTGTTGCTTCAATTAATTTCCCCGTCGTATTGATTCTAATTTATTCTTCTCCCTTAGAAAAGGGCAATCAAGGATTTTTAAGTCGCCCTCCGGAACAGCTGTAATACAATTGAAGTTCCTGAAGTAATTTTGGCGTCAAAAGTTGGTCACACACCTTGTATAAGTCAAGCGATGAATGCACCCATGCACGCAGCCGGCCATATGCTTCCCTGTACCGCGTTGGAATAGAGTCCGCGCTGCAAACCCTTCCAACCCACGAGCTACCGGTGTTGACTGTTTCATCCAGTAAGCTTCCAAACCAACGGCTATAAGCAGCATGCGCAATGCACGTGGAATGCGGTGATTCCACCAAACAAATACTCCAATGGAGGAGTATTACAGACTTGCGACATGTCAAAAAATGAAATGCCACGAAACAAGCAGTACGCTCCCTTTGCCGCGCATTTACAGCGTATCAACTGATTACATTTGAAAGGTTTTAGAAGGTTCATTCTTTCAGCAGCTTTCCCCGTTTCACTAACCTGAATTTGCCTGAATGATATTTCCACAGACATCACTACGCACCCTAGGACCGCGGTCTCAGAAATGTGAGGAATACCTGTCATAGAAGTATATCTGATTTGTGATACTGCTGTCAATGTCAGTCTTCATTCCCTGCGCCATATCTTCCAAGGCCTGCGTTTTCGCTTCCCCACGAAACGCCTGCTCCGTATGCTTGTAGCCCTTTCTCCGTAGGTATGCCATAACTGCCTCTTCAATAGCCTCCGTATCCATGGCTGCCGCTGCAGAAGTTTCCTTAATACACTCCTCCCTTCCTCCCTAATCTCTCTCTCTCTCCCCTCTCGTCCTCAGATCACACCCTCTCTTTTGGACGCGAGAAAGAGCGCCATCAAGTCTCCATGCGAAAATTCCCGCCCGGTTACCGTTAAACGAATTCCCGAACAAGTGAATTCGACCTGGACATGAAACACGTGAGGTTACAAAATTTGTTAAAAGTAGTTAAACGGCGGAACGGGGTTCCATGCGGGCGCAGGCGAGCCATGGCCATGGCCCTGCTTGCAGCGCCCCTCCCTGTCCGTCCCCTTCAGGTGGGACCGCCATGGCGCCCGTCAGCGTCGTGGCTGGCGGTTGCGCCTCCGCGACCGCCATGGCGAGGCTGTGGGGCAACCTCGCCGCAGGTCAGGGTTGCATCGTGAGCTGGCAGGGGGAGAGGGGGGAGAAGGAAAGGGGCAGGGAGGGAGGGAGGGAGGGAGGGAGGGAGAGAGGAGAGGGAGATAAAGAGCCAAGTCGCTTGTTCAGAGGGAGGAGCATTCTAAGGTTGAGGCTCAGAGCACGAGGTGAGATTTTTACTCTTGTTTATCCGAACTTTGAGTGCTTCATGTGTGAATTAACTTGAACAAAGAAAAACGTGAGCACTTCAATTTTTTTAAGTGCAGTTTTGTGTTTTTTTTTTAATTTTTAAGGCGGCCTCAAACGATTAATATAATGTGGGTAACTGCCCCCCTTTTTTTTTTCAGAGTGATCAGTTTTCCAGGAGCAAGTCGGGGCAGGTTCTGCTTTCCTATCTTCCAGCAATAGCCATGGCTGCCAAGTACGCTTTTCGAATTTATTCTGCTTTTTATGTTTGATTGTTTTTTTTGTATTTAAATCGGTACACGGTTTGCCATAGTTAGTTTCTTTTCCATTTATTTAAATCGAATACTCCTGAAAAATATTGCACTTCGTTTGGCAGGGGTCCTGAAATCCCCATGCCCAACCTCTTTGACGGCACAACGAGGTACTCTCTCACTCTCTCTCTCACTCACTCTCTCGACCAAAAACAAGCCATCGGCAATCAGATGTAGATTGTGCTTCGTTTAGTTCAACCTGAATTTTCTCTTAAAGGCCGGTTGCGTCTTGCTTTACCAGACATGGTGTTTTAAAATGAAAAAGGCAACGGAGCCTGCTAATTCTGTACCGACGTGTGTAATCGGTTGAACTGTGAATATCAGGCTCTATGTCAATGCCCTCTGCCCGTATGCACAAAGGGTTGTGATTGCAGCCAACTACAAGGTGTGGTAGTCATTTCATGCAAACGTTTGTGTTGATTTTTTACAGCACATGAACTAGCATGGGACCCTGGTCAAATAATAGTGTCAGCGTTCTACTTTTAACAATCCTTTGATTTAGCATACTGGGAATGCCTCGTGTCATTGCGTACAGTAAGTAGACCGGAATGGCTGTTACCGTGGTTGCGTTGCAGGGCCTGAATGATATTGAACATGTTGAGATCAACTTGTCAAACAAGCCAAAGTGGTATGGAGAGAAAGTTTATCCTGTCAGCAAGGTGCAGTATACCAGCTTTGCTTCCTCCTGCTCAATACCTCGCTATCCATTGATGATGTATTTACAGTCGAAAGCACGGGACCTCAATCTAACATACCTACTACTCAAATTCGGTCCTTACCCATAAAAGACTTTTTGCTGTTGCAAGCAGGTTCCAGCTTTGGAGCACGCTGGAAAAGTGATGGGAGAAAGCTTGGACCTTTTGACTTATCTGGAAAAGAACTTCAAAGGGATCCCTCTTTTGCCAGAGGTAATTGTTTGGATTTAAAACGGATTCAAGAACCTGCGATAAATAGTGGCAGAAATTCAGCAGTTTTATTTTGAATTGTCTGCATGCCAACCATGTTCAGGATGATGGAAAGAAGGAACTCTACAAAGAGCTTTCGGATTTCTCTGACGAGTTCGTGAAGACTGGATTTTCAACTCTGAGCAGTGAGGAGTTGTCGGCAGCAGAGGTGGATGCGAAATTCGGTAAGCTCTCCTCTGTGACGCAGCAATAGCAGCAATAGCAGCAATATTAGTAAGGGGAAAATGAAAAACTACGAACCATAGAGTCATGCAAGGATTATGGTCATATGCTTGTAAGAAAACATAGAAGAAGCTTGTAAGCTTGTAAGAAGAAACCGTTTAGCAGGGCCCGCGCTTTTCGAACGGTCACATGTTGATTATATATGTTTTGAAATGTTGCAGGCCCTCTGCTGGACCGTTTGGATACGGCTCTGTCAAAGTACGCTGGAGAGGGCCCCTTCTTTCTTGGAACTTTCAGTGCGGTAGGTGTTTGAGCTTTACCTTGCAAGACAGCCGCCGGTAGAAGAAAATAAAAAAAAACCCCGTAACCCGATTGGTTTTGTTCGATTGCATGATCAAAAAGAGTCTTCCTATTTTGCAGCTTGTTGCTTTCAACAATGCAAGGTGGAATACATGTATGGAGTGTAAGGAAGTTATAACTTGCTTGATTGGATTTAAGACTTGCTTGACTTGCGTCCTTCCAAAAACTTAAATGTCACTTTACTTGCGTTGTTTAAATTTGCAGTCGCTTTTTTCTTAACTGCGGTTGTTGCCCGCAAATGATGTCAGGCGGACTGCGTCTTCGCGCCATTCCTTGAACGTTTCTCGGTTGCCTTCAAAGACGTGCATAAGTCGGCATACGACATTACACAGAGCCGCTCCAACCTTGCTTCCTGGATGCAGGTAAGCTGCCGTGCCTTTCATGGAATTCTACTGAGAAAGCCGCTCTTGCATGGAAAGGCATGCAGAATATGGCACATGTTATCTTCAGCTGAGGGCGCCCTCCATACTAAAATGGCATGTCCCCAAGCAGGCGTTGGATGGTGTGAAGGCGTATACGGACACGAAGGTGGAGAAAAGTGCATTGAAGGCTCTCTACGAAAAGATGCTGGTGAGTTGCATGCACTCAACAACTAGGCTCATTGCCAGACAATGTCGATATTTCCGAGATTTTTATGATTTTTGTTTACTTGCTTGACTATTGTTGTTTTGTTTCGCATTGATAATTTTCGGTGTTGTGTGGGTTTCAGGCCATGGGATACTTCAAAAATCTGAATATGTGAACTACAGCTGACCAGCTGAAGTGGTTGAGCATATACTACTACAGTAGCTTGTTTGATAATCGGACATGATGATTTCTGGATTTTTCCGGCGGACAATAGAAGGGTGTTAGATGTAGTATTTACCCAGTTTTGCAGTTCCGAGAAAATCGCAAAATTCAGCACTTACAAGACTTTTGTAATATCTCGTTTGCGTATAATTCTATAATTTCTGGTTTTTGTTAGAAAATGGGGTTCTTTCAGGCTTTTTGTGTATATGGTATCGCTCATTTGGCTAGCTTTCATGCAGCACGGTTCTACATATGGTCTTTTCTTTTGATTGTACCTAAAACATGTAAGAAAAAGCCAACAACCAAGAAATGTAATAACTTAAAAAACTACAAATGTGAAATAAAATATGAACCATTAGAAAGATCATTTCGAAAGCAAAGTAACCGATGTGACAAATTTATTTCATCTCTACAAATTGCCAGGTTATGTTCTTCCCCTCGACCCAGAAAAAATCTAAGGAGAAGTCATATGCTTCACAAAAATGTATGTACAACCTGAAACTCTAAACAACCCCCTACGCAACAAGCTGCGAAAGTTTTCGTAAAACTTTGTAGGGCGAGTAAAAAGGAAGAACAGAAGTGACCACAGGGAGGACAAGCATTACAAACAGACGAAAAAGGAAACGCCGAACATTGGGAGAAGGTTTGCATGAAACTTCTCCGGTTGACGACAGGATCACTTCCGGAGGGTGACCATGTAACATGGGATAGAGCCTCTTCAAGCCGAACGCTTGCATGGTACATAAAGTCAACCATCCAAAGAGCCAAATGTAGCCATTCCCTCCTCCATAGTCGACGGCGGAGCAACCGAGGAAGCCGCCCATGCCTCCAAGCAGAAGGAACATAAAGAAGACTGGGCGGCGTTCAAAGTCTGCTCCGTTGCTTCGCATTAGAAGATAACTGAAAAACAACATAAGAACTACAGCGAAGCCGAATCCAAGGAAGAGCTCGAGATGGCAAATTCCCATTCGCAGTAAGTTTCGTAGTGGGTCAAAAGCTTTCCAATACCACCATGAGCGGTCAGATACCTGAAGACGAGTACGCACAAATGGCAAGAATTAGGGTTTGGTATAAAGCTGCTATAAGAAACGTTACCAGAAGAAGCGCCTACCAACCAAGAGGTCGAGAGTATACCTTCGAAAACACACTCTCAGAGAATTCCTAAACTGCGATTCTCCCAATTCTCTCACGCAAGGTCTCCAACTTACAGCCTGCGATTGGCGGCAGAAGTGCAGCTTTTCTTGCCAACGTTCGAGTCCAAAATAGACGATAGCAGCACAGCTTGCACCGAATAGAATAAGCAGTCCAACAAAAATTTCATCCGTGCGCTCTAAGCGGAAACTTGCCATCTCCTCAATGGACCTCCTTCGTTGCACCTCCTCCTCTTTCTTTTCAAATTTATTGCGCTCAAAAACGGATTTTTCGGCCTTTCGAGCACAATCTTCCTCAAACATTTTTTGTTGCCGAAGACTCATTTGATACTGGTATTTTTGCAGTTCGAATGTCCTCATTTGCACCTCCAACTTCGCGCATTTATATTCGGAAGCTGACATCCCCTGATTTTGATAGTATTGATAACTAACTGCTGACAATGGTTCACGTGTCACGAGACTCTGATTATATGGATGCCAATCAATTATCTCCTCCTTCCTAATACAATCGTTGCCCTCTCCTTCCCCTTTCCATGTCACCAGATCACTTCTTTCCATAGCCACCTGTCCTCTTGCAGATGTGCTTCTTCCCAGCTCCTCATGCCCTTGGATGAATTCATCTCCGGTAAAAAATTGGCCATTAATCTGTCCCTCCCAACCATTACATTCTTGTTCTGCATCCCCGTCATCAATCGTACTCTTCAAATTCTGCAGAAGTCCCGAAGGTTCTTCAGAGATATCCTTCTGACAATCTTTATTGGTGGCATTGTGGCAATTGCGTTTTGGTACATTGACATGAGAGGAGGAAGGCCGACCAATCCCCAAACGGCTGAAAGCTTCTGAAGTAGGTCTGGGTGCATCTGTCGGAAAAACAGCTGGCATGGCTCCAATAGGAGCCTGCCACGTGGATGGGCTTCCCTGTGCCTCTACTATGTTCTCTGCAGCGCTTGCATTTGCAATAAGAGGGTTCGTTTGCTGCTGCCACAGTCCAGAATAGATAAGGCACATCTCTCCAAAGGCAGTAGTCAGCTCTGCAGCAAATTTCCGGCCGCCCTCCGGACCAATCACCTGCTCCACTGGGCAAAAAGCACTCTTTCAGAGCACAAAACTTTCCAATAGCTATCCGTAAGAAACAAAGCAAACGGAGTCCTTGATGAGTGCCATTTGAATCACCAAAAACTATCTAGAATCCTCCTAGATTCCGTCGACTGATTTGGTTGACCCCTTTGTTACAGAACTGATCAACGTTAAGTTGTTCCAATGCAATCAATACGCTGATACAGTAAAAAAAAAAAAAAAAGGGGGGGGGGGGGGGGAGCAAGCTAGTCGCAAGATGTCAGGCACATCGAGATTCTACAACTTAGCACGTAACATGTTGCAAATTACACAATGAATTCAGTGACGATGAACTGAGAAGCTTGTACAAGACTTAACACACGTGAGCAAATACTAGACCAAAATGCATCGTACAGCTGTATCAGTCTGATTGGTGCATGTGCACTGCATGGACTGATTTCGGATTACACTCTGAATTAGGATCAACATCACAGCACAGGCCAAAAGTAGGTACGAACAATGAGAAGGATTTGCTCAAAGCTCTGAGGGTAGTGGACCATTACAGCTCGGGATAGGAAGTCCAATTCAGTAACTTACCGAACATAGTGCGTTTGTGCAGGTTATGCGCAAGATCTGTTAGCCCCAAAAGCCATATTAACACCCACTTCAAAACAAGCTCAGCTTAAGTAACACAGTAGCACAAACGCACAAGCTGTTAAGCTTGATCGAAAAAAGATAGTCCACTTCATGAACGACGAGAAAGGCAGGAAATTGCGGAAGTTGAGACAGGGGATCAGCATTTGAACAAATAACACACAAAAGTAGAACGGAAAGTGAGGAGGGGTGAGAATAGCACCTCTGTCATTTCCTCGGATGACAATTTCTTAGTGGAGTTCAACTGAGAAAGCATCACCTGGCATCGTACAGTCCACCCGGCCATCTCATCAATAACTGGAAAATAAGTCAAACAATAACAGTTCTAGGTTATTTTTTTTTGTGCTATAAAAAGGTCACGGTTACAAGGAGAACACGAGCAACATTCGTGTATGTTTCAGAGAAAGTCCCACGAACCATAAAGAAATGCAAGTTCGACGGCTCTTTTTCATTGACATACAGGTCGCCGCCATTTACAACTTCACAAACTCCAAGCAACCGGCAGTGGAAAGGTTTAAAATTTGACACCGGCCAAAAAAGAAGGTGACGATTTAGCCATACCTTGTCAATGAGAGAAGCCATAGCTCGCCCAAGAACTGGTGCCAAGCGTGTGAAGTCTTCCTCCGGCCAGGGCTCCTGCTGAGCATGGTTATTAGAATGTCGCCGATCCACAGTACTTCTTTCTCCCCCCCCAATACTGGCAGGCTCTGCAGTTCCGTGTTGTGCATGCTGTCGACACTCCCTGATCTCCATCTCCGACTCCACTTCTGGCTCCTTCATCCCTTCTTCTTTTGATGATGATAAGTCTTCCGAACAGTCCACTGAGATTCGACCTCCGACTGATGAATTCCCAGTGTTCGTTCCTTCACAGTCATTATGTTTCCTCTTCCCTAGAGACAAATTAAATATTTTTCCAAGCACGCCAACAGACCAAAGTAAAGGAAAGAGCGAAATACTCAAGGAAAAAGGAAAAGAATACTCGAGATAAATGTAAAGAAATAAAAAGAGAGAAAGAGAAATAAAGAGACACATGCGGAGGAGCGCCCACATGGCTGCAGAGAGAGGGAGGCGAGAGAGGAGGAAGAGCCGTTGGAGGATGGTTTCAAAAGTTAGGGTTTGGATCCGTACGGAATCCCTTTCCGTACGACACAGTACTGTACCACTCGACTCGAATACGCCACGTGGTACGGCTGCGTCCCGCAAGTGTGATAACGCAGTTCTATGACAGTTGAACGCTTTGAACAGAACGGTTTCAAAATTTCACATGGAAAAGTCACGTTTTGTCACGGATGCAATTTGACCGTTGCCACGTGCGCGATTTTCGGACTTTGCTCGAGAACACGCGACGTGTTGCGTCAACTGTCACGCCATGTGTCAAGCCACTGTCACGCCACGTGTGAGCAACCGACCGACGTTTTTGAAGCCGTTCGCTGCTCCCTGTGAAGCGTTCAGCGACAAATAAAACGATCCCCGAATTTCGCAAATTTTCACGTGGTTGCGTGCTTCGCAGCTTCCGGCCTTATTTGGCCTTTGGGAGGGCAGGGAGGACAGGGAGGGAGGCGAGAGAGGCACGTTGTGGGATTTGCAACACTCCAGAAAAAATGGAATGCTGGGAAGAAAGCACTGAGTCCTTCTTGCGGGAGTCCTTCTTGCGGGAGTCTACCTACGAGCTTGTTTGCTCTCACATAACAGGCACGACCATTCTCACGGCATAAAAATTTGTAGGAAAAAAAGAATGAAATTGATTATATATTTGCGAAACGCACACGACCACAGCAGATATGTCCGTACGGCAGAATGAGCACCTATTTGGAAATCCTAGAGAGAATACTACACTGTAATATCTACAAAATTGTGCAGCAACTATTCGTTTTCTTTGCTTGCTTGTAAAACATCTGCACACGCGAACAAAGATTAAAGCCTCGAATTAGAATCGACATGAAATGCAGGAATCAACCTCAGCCATGCCAACTAGCAGGCCCTGCACGACAAGGTAAACGTCACAATGCTGATACAAAAACTGCAGCATTACATAAAACCCAGGCAGGAGAGCTAAAGCAGAACCTAGCATCATGGAATTTCATGTGCTTCTGAGATATCATGAGTCACTGATGGCATCTAAGTGAGGCTCTCGTCTGTAACTGTGATAACTACAGTATCCACGGTAACTGTGTCCACCAGCACCATTCTAAATGCCAGATGCATGACCTCCTTCACGATAAAACGGTAGTCCTCTAACTCGAAGAAAACTTGACAGGAAACCTAATGCCCGAAAAGGCGAGCCTTCTGCCACACACAGGGTCTGCACCAATTTAACTGACGCACTTCTTTTACCAGGGCAAGGGATAGCTACAGATTCTTGACAAAGTGAGCTTTTCTCAAACAATTCTTCCACCTCTGCACACGCTTTCCAAATCAGAAGCAAGAAAATGGTGCGCATTTAGAGGATAGAAAAATGTACCTGTGATGCCATACTGAGATCATTGCTTTTGTCAACAAGACTGTCCAGCTTCTCTCCTCGAGCAAGGACGCTATCAATGGTTTTGTGCTGTGCCAAACCCAAAAAGCGAAAAAAGGAAAGTTTAAGGAAGGCAATTGCATGACTTAGAGCAAAACATTCATGACTGGCATATTGGCGATGGTCTAGTACAATTGAAGGGAACAAGCATAGTGCAGGAGGTAAATTGTTGAGACCATGAGACGCAACTGTGAAGGAAAAGAGCATATTCTTCCATCGAATCTATAAGATCATAACAACGACAAATCCATAAACTCCAAGCTTACGAAGCTCTTGAGCAACGCATACCAGAATAATTTTGGTTTCGTCGAGCTCCTTCTGAATCTTTAGCAGTTTGTCAGCTTCATGAGGATCCTGCATACAAACGGAAATAAGGGCTTCACAAAGCAGGAAAGTACTGCACTACAATCTGCTTCGAGCAATGTCACAATTTCTCATAAAAAAGCCCGAGGACACATTCAGCAATATCAGCTGCATCAACCGTACCAACGAAAATAAGCTAATCTAACTGCAATGCTCCAAAGACAATTGGAAAGGGTAATATTATCCGATCGCGAGTTACATGGAATCAGGCAAATCTCCCAACAAGAATTGTGAACTGACCTGATATTTTGCAAGCGCATCTTCCAACAATTGCAAAGGCTCCTTCACGTCAGCCTGAATATACTGCCACGACTCTCCCTTTGCTTGGACATATTCGTCAAGAACCTGAAAAGGACAACAACCAGGATTAGGTACGTTCATTCAGCAAAAAGAAAGGGAAAGGAGGAACACAGCCGAATTAGGAGGGCTAGTCAACCAATTGCAGTGAAGCTAGAAAAGAATGTTCCTTTCTCAGATAGAACTGACTCACCTTGTTGATGACAGAAAATGCGCTCCTAGTAGGATATGCCGAATTGGCAAACACCAAACCACAGAGACCATTTCGGTTGTAACAATGGACGAGATACTCTGCAGCGAGATGAACCACAATATAACTATTCAACGAACAGGAAAACTACAAGATTCTTCGGGCAAGAAGCTTGAGAATGATGTTTAAACTCCTGTACTTACTATTCACAAAAAATAATGCATAGAGATCAACAAAGAGCAGGGCTCAAACAATAATAAAAAAAAAAGTGAAACATCGGCAATAAATGAGCATGCGCTGAAAATGAGGCATACATCGGAAGCACTCCCAACACGACGAAATGAAGTTTCATTACTGTTAAGAACCTCAGCAAACAAACAAACTAATCGACAGCGCCGAGTCTCAGCACTCACCCTCATGCTCCACGCTCTGCCTTCTGCCTGTCGGTGTCCTTTTTGCAATGGTCCTCCCAACAAAGATAATGACTTCTCTTACACTGCTTCTCTGGAAGTACCCGAAATTGGTCAAATCGCTTGCAGTCCCTAACAAGATCGGCTCTGATTCCCCTGCTATCTTCGTCAGCACAATCGCTGTGATCTTCATGGCAATTCCTGTTCAAATGAGCGCCCTTCAAACCGAAACTTCAACTTGCAGGATGTCACCGACCCCTGTTTCCCCTCTTGGCCGAAAATCCGTAACTTAAAACAGAAAAAGTCCAAAAAAAATCCCTCAAGATGTGTGCTTCTTTGCCGCGCAAGCAGGCACGCGTGCTTCCCCACGCCACGAATCTGCCGTAACCTCTTCTCCTACAGGCAGGTGAGGAAGGGCCTCTTCGAACTTACCAACCCTAAGGGAAGCGAAGCGAAGCGAAGCGGGGGAACTTTCGGGAACGCGCCGACCGGGCCCTGCAACCCTAACTGGTTTCCATGGAATTTCCTAGCCAGTTTCACGGACCCACGACTGTCACAGATCCACCGTTCACGCTGTAAATCGTGCGGCTGTAAGAACCTCAGAAGATTCGATCGGACGGCTGATCTCATCGGAAAAGTCAATCACGGAACTGAACCGGTAACGACGCTTAGACGCACAGCGCGTGGTGTGAATATTATTCTCAGAGCGCTATGGACACAGCATTGGGCCTTGGAACACGCCGTTTAGGGCTAAAGGCACAGCTGTGGACGCGCCGTCTCTGGCAGTCCGAACAGGGCCCCTCGCGGTTTGGGTCTCAAGAGAGACACAACACGAGAGGGAGAGGAGCAAAATGGAAGTACATCACTTCATTGCAATTTCTTTTTTGATTGTGGCAGCAGACAGCACCGGCATTAGTGGAGCCCGCATAAACGACCGTTCTCAAAAGTTGGTTCACTCGCCTAGCTTAAGGGAACACATAATTCAATCGGCATTTACCTAAGTCGAAGGGTGATGAAAGTGGAGTAGCATTTAGTTTAAGGGTCCTTTAAGGGCGATAAAAGAGGGGTAGCATTTAGTTTAAGGGTCTTCACATGTTGGCAATGTCACGCTATTGTATAGACCCCGAGTTGGGCGTTGCACAGTCATGGGAACTGATAGAGTCACACGTCACAAACCATTGACTTGACTGCACCTGACAACAAGGAGTAAGGAGAACGTTCCAAAATGAGACTGGAGACGGCGAGGATCACACCTTTGGTTACAACACTCAAAGGAAGCTCCACATTTCCTTGGCCACTATACCAAATTATGCTTGCAAAACTAAAGCTGGACTCCTCTATTACTAGAAGCACATGTATGGCACAGTTGCTGACAAGGTCGCTAGACCCTAAAAGCCGAGAACACCCCTCTGAATCTTGTAAGTGCCTATCAGTGTACGCTAGCTACGCCTACCATGACTCCGAATCAAATGTTAGAACAATATTGGTAGATGCACATCACAAAGGCGATTGAGGACACAGCGATGATGTTTGAAGGAACAAACTGCATATCTCACGAAAGTGTGCTGCCAGGAAGGAATTATTGGGGAGCAATAGCCAAAAAAGAGTAGGCAGACACTCTGCCATCTCCAACCATTCACCTTTTTAGGTTTTTCGATATCCGATGTAAATGATAGTTGATGGTACTTCGCACCTTCCCTTGCTTTGCCTGAATTCCAACCCTTCCCCCTTTATGATGAAACTTTGCACCAGATGCAAAGCACTGAAGAGATGGGCTGCATGTGCCTTCACAAATGCTCTTTCGTCCCAACAAGAACATCCATTTTGTGTGCACCACACGCAACTCCCAATGTTTTGAGTTCCCTCATCTCATCTATAGCCCAAGCCTGCCAGCTGTGAAAAGCTGCATAACGAGGTGATGCTGTTCTACAGTGAAATCCATCAAGTTGCTAGCTAAGAGTATCTCCAAGTATATATCGATCTGCAACTTACTTTGCTCCCTTTGAATGCCAGAGTTTAAGTCATCAAATTGCTGAATGACTCAAGCAAGATCAGTTCCTAAGCACAAATCGGCTTTGAAAAATCCATTCTGAGGACAGTTTAAAAAAACACCAACAGGAGTCGTGGATGACAGCGAGGAGTAAACCGAGACGTAGGTTTATTGCGATTCACATGCAGCTACCTCGCATATCCCCTTCAATGAAACTTAATATAGTATCTAATCCCTTGCGTACAATACAATTATGGCTCTGCATTCAGTCGCTGGTTGCATGCAGCTGTTGTTTCAGTACTTATTTTGCGTTTACCCCAAGCAAATAAAAATTCTTGAAGGTGTCTTTCAACCAGAGAAACTACCAAAGGTTTAAGGGAAGGGGAGCAAGCAGGCAAAAGGAGCCATCTTGGCCAACGTATTCCTGCCTCTAAATTCACAGATGAAAAAGCGATCGCAGGACGAAAATGAGGAGAATTGAGAAGGGAGGAGATTATAGTTGTAAAGAATGGCCCCTATAACATAAACTTCTCAAACTTGCTTCGTGATATTAGATTCCAAGAAAAAAGCTGCTTCCCAATAGAAGGAGGGTGGGGAGAGAACCATTGCTGCACAAAGGCTTAGTTTGAACGTGGGAGTAAATTGGACTTCTTTACTGAGAAGAGGAATTGACCTATTATCACTTGACGCCAGGGTTCTCAAGAAAACGCGCAATCTACAAGTCTTCTGTTCGGGGATATCCCCTGAACAGGCCCTTCTATCTTTCAGAAAGGAAGCCTCACGTAGTAAGCTGCTCTAGTTTGCACCAATTCATCAATGTATGCCTACGAATTCCGTTGCTGCAGAAGTCTTGAAGGGTGTGAAAATGTGTGATGAAGGACAGGATATGATGCTGGCAAGTCAGTTACCTGGAGCTCTACGCAGTTGTTGAGGGCGACTTTCTCTCCCATGCAGGGATCATCGTTGAAGTTCTTGCCCTTCAAACACGACATGAACGCCATCATCTCAACATAGCAAGGCCAGCTCTTCCGCGCTCCCATAGTGGAAGGGTTTACACGAAGAATTTCTGGTTTATTCTTCCCCATCTTGGAGCACGACCTCTCACAAAAGCTTCAAGCAGCCCCGGGAATACCACCTGATCTCACTCAAGCCACAGAAAGAAACGGCTCAAGAAAGGTCAGAGAGCTCGCTCTCTCTGGAACGACCCCCGCTTCACGCCTTCGCTCGGCCCTCCGCCCACATATGCGATAGTATAAGGGCGCTGTTTCCCTATTTTCTTCTTTATCTGTTGCTTAGCTCCAAATGATTATGTTATGTGCAACGGTGCAATCCTTTGCGGCTACGTAGGCACCTGTGAACTGTTGGAGCAGGGTTCGACGTATATTCTGTGACTGTCGCGCCGCTTTACATATGTTGACGGCAGCGAGCGTCCATTATTTCAGCATGCTCTTCTTGGACTCAGCTAGATGATAACGTGAATTTTAATTAGCTTAGCATCTGATCATTTCAATGAACAGGAGTTGTTATCATCGCGATGGATGTTCCAAGTTTTTCACGAGCTAAAGTTAGTCTGGCAGGCGGCAACTGGGAGAATGACGTTGGTCGATGCCCTGTCTGTTTGGAAGTGGTTGCTGATGAGGCATACACCGATAGCTGCAAGCGTAAGCCTTCAGCATACTGTATCTGGAAGTCGTTGCGATGTATTTGTCGCAATTCTTAAAGAGGAGAGGTTCCAAACTGGAAGTTTTCATTTCTGCACAAACTCGAGAAAGCTTTCGAAATGCAGTGCTCAAACTGACGATAGGTTTGAAGCCAATTTATTTGATCGTCTGTGAATGTATTTCAAGTTCATGACCTGCATGGACTTCAATATTTTGGCTTTGCAGACCGATTTTGCTTCGCATGCATCCTCCAATGGTCGGAGTACGAAGCCAGTAAAGCAGAGGCGGCGGCAGGAAGCAAGCGAAAGCTAGAAGGGGCTGCTTGTCCACTATGCAAAGTACGCAAATCAGTACGCTCAATTGTATTCTATAGCAGTTTTCTGGTGCCATTCTTTGTCCTAGTAATCAACTCTTTTCTTTTTCTAAGTTGAATTAAGTCATCCTTGAACTTCTATCACAGCAAAATTCCCGAGGGCGCACTGCTCTCTATGTATCTGATGCGTGCTGTAGCTATTGAGGTTTAAGGTGCCAAACTTAAACAAGTGGAGACTGGAAGTTGTGTTTTGATAACACTACCTCCTTGTCGTTCCTTACAACCTTGGTCAGAATTGTTAAAGGGGATTCTATTCGTGGCTTGTATAGACTCTCTTCACTTGCGTTATTCACGACTTTTCAAATGGCGATTCGATGCGGCATTACTTGACCGCAGAGGGAAGCAGGTATTATTTCAGCAATCCCTTAATAACAAGTTATCAGCCAGTCATGCCCATATCGGAACTTGTTGATTCAAACTCACTTAATCTCCTGTTCACTGTCATTGCCTAGTTGTTGCGAATGAGTAGGAGTTGCTCTTTCTCAACATTGTAAAAGCCACTGTCCAATAATCTCTCAGCCTTTTCCGTGCAAGTGTAGAGACGAATCTTGTACTACTTTCAGTAAACAAGAAAAACGACTTCTAAATGTGCATAGCGGTCTGTCTTTGAAACCACCATAACTATAGTGTGTTTGTTTTTCATACAGTGATCGGCCATACCAGTTATCAGAAGCTCATAGGCGACGACGAGCTATATATTTCCAGCGAAACGGTGAGTGTGGTGTTTTCTTGGGGAGTATGCGTACCAGAAGCTTCCTTTTGTTGAAAATCAGGCATCTAGATGTGAAAAGTGAAAGGGACAAAGCCAAATCTAACTAAACAAGTGATAAAATTGAGAAGAGGGATTCCAGCCATTAAATCTGAGAATCTACTATTGCAAGTTGTAATCCTTCGCTCGCTTGTGAATGCGCATGGGAGCTGTAACTGTGAACTACATATTGAACCTGCATAGCAGCAGATGGGAGGCTGCAGCAGGGTGAAACATCGAGCTCTATGGGAATGCCAAATACTGCAAATGCAGCCGCACGAAAGAGAAGGATGGAGGACACATACCGATGGGTTACGAGGGAGCTGCAAGCACTCATGCAGGTTCGAAGATAACAGTTGCTAAAGGGTTCAGTAGTGATAAACCAGTCTTTAGAGAGATATTGAACATTTGTATTTCAAAACTGAAGCTGGTTCGGCAGTGAGTATTGTGTTTTTTTCTGCTTATTTACTTTGTTCTTGCATTGGTGTTGGGGCGTGATGAAAGTTGCTTTTTGTGGCAGGAGGAAGATGTTGAATTAATTGTTCAGCATGTATTGGGGATACTGGAGGCGTTTGAGCGCCCAAAAAGGTGAGTGGAAGTCGAAAAGGAAATTTAAGCAATGTGATAACTGAACGCCATGTATGGATTCACCGAATCTTGTTTTGAAGCCAGGTTATCAACGATCTTTGAAACAGGGCTGAAAAATGGTTCTGTTGGAAGTGAGAGGACAACTTTGGAGATATCATCGTCTATTATTGCGTGTACTTCTGTTACTGCAAGGGCCATGCTGGCTTAATCTATACTTGTCAGAATTGTATGAAGAAAATGTCGCAATTAACACATCATTGAAGACTTGTACAGCCATTTGCGATTTTAGTTCCACAACAAACTGGTTTCCCTTGCATCAGCAGGGCATGAATGGATCTCAATATGGCATTCTTGCGATTCATGCGCACTGTGTCCTTTTATTTCTTGCGAGCTACTTCGCACCACTCACAGTTTGAAATTAAAGACTACGAAGGACAGCAGTGTCCTTACACGTGATTGCACCTTTGCCGCTTCCACATGCAGACAAAGACGAGACGAGAAGATATTGTCGAGCGAGCGCAGCTGGAAGCTGGTTATAGCAGAAGCAGTTGGGCCGTTTGTTTTTGAACATTCAAAGAAGTTTGCAGAAGAGTTAAGCAAGTTCATCCATGGTGGAGAGACATCAGTACAAATTGATGTGAATAGGGAAAATTCAGATAACGTGAGGGGAGTAGGCAGTCTTTCACATCATTACTTGGGTGCATATGAACAAACAGAAGAGAGAAGAGAACCTGCATATATGGGACCTGTTACTGTTACAGAGAGGAATGGAAAGGAGCAGGAAGGGGGCACATGGCAGCAGGATCAATGGCAGCAGGACGATGAAGAAAGAAGTGAGGAAGATGGAGGAAGGTGGGACTCAGAGACTCTGGACTCCGACTGGTGATAGAAATACTCCTAGAGGTGGAGGTATTGATTGCCATAATGCTGGCCCCTGAACACGAGTATTGTTAAAAGCTTGCTGAAGTTGGGATGAAGTTCAAGCTGCATCTCGTATAGGCGCCGGACAACTATTTGCATACCTGTTTGGACTTTTTAAATGAGGTCGCTTCTGAGTTCGTGAGACTCTTCTTGGAGCTGCCGATGGTAAAAGGGAAGCGGTCTCAGCTGCAAGGCTGCACGCGTGGCAGCTTTTGACTGCGGTAGTTGAAGACTCTCCATGTGCCAAGTGGGCAAAGGTATGCAACAATGTGTTTGATGTAGATTAGATATGCAGCAGGCCCTGACAGGATCTTATCTTTTGCGAGTTTAGTGGAGGAACTCTTTTCATTCAGATAGAGGTTTATTGCCCTCCCTTGTTTTACAACTTTCCCCCGTCTAGTGCCTACAGGACTGTCTAGAGTTGACTGGCTGCTCGCTGATGCAGGTCAATTGCTAACTCTGTGCCCCGGAACATTTTCCATTCTGGAACAAGAATTTGCCAGAAGCGACTCCCTTCGTCCATCCTATTTCTCTCGCCAGGCTCTCTGTTCTTCCAACAGACCATATAAAATCCAACTGCCAGACATTTCGGGAGACCGAGTGGCTATTTTGAACATGCTTCTTCTTCTCCTTCTCTCCCTCCCTCCTCTCATTTCCCCCGTTCCTGGTCTCTCTCACTCCCTCACACTCTCCCGCTCTCTCCCTTCGCCTCCCTCGTGCTTTCAATTTCTAAACCTCTCTCCCCGTCCTCCCTTTTCACTCACCTTCTCTCTCTCCTCTCTCTCTCACACACTATCCTCCCTCACTCCCTCCCGCCGGTTCCCGCTTTTCCTCACTGTCCCCCTCTCCCTCTCCCTCTCCTCCCCTCTCTCCCTCCCCTCTCCCCCCCCCTCTCTCTCTGGAACCCGAGCCTTTTGACACAGGAGGTACGGAATTTTCCGGTTTTCTGAGCCTGAGGGCAGAACTGCCACCTCCGCGGGTGGCGAGGGGGCTCTCTACGAGCACTCCGCACGCGTGCTCCTGAACCCTAATTTCAACTTTGACATCGTGGACCATCTGCGGGAGCTTTGATGTCGCTGCGCTGTGAAAGTTAAACGGCGACACCGTTGCAACCCCATGTCTCAGGCGGCTCAAGAAGAAACAGCACTTTTCATGTAGAAATAGTGAAGTCGAGTATCCAGTTTTACTTTGTATTGAAATGTTTAGTCATGTGCGCGGCGAGTTGACCTGGCAAGTGCAGCATTTGCATCACTTTGGTTTTCATAGGAAATTGGTCTTCTTTTTTCGTTGTCTCCTGCCCCCCCTTCCGCCAGTTTTTTTTTCTCTTTCTTTGTTTTTGTTATGCAACGTCTGAGAATCGCGATGTAATTTTCTCGAAAAGTACCCCTCGCTCCTGCCTTCTTCGCCCTCCTATGATTCCTATCGTCGTCTCAACCCTACGACCCTAAAAAAAAAAAAAATCCCCCGAAATCCCCCTAAAACCCTCAAAACCCTGAGGCACTGCTTTCCCCGTACGGTCGGCAGCACGCACTCACTGGCTGGCCCCTTAAGCGGCGGTGGACTAGGACATTGGCCAATCGGCTTCTGAACTCAACGTGCCCGTCTGGGTTTCGGGTTTTGACCGTTGAGATAGGTCACGTGTAACCGTACGAACTGCCACGTGGCGTTGTAGGACTTTTACCGTCGGATGCGCCACGTAGACTTCTGCGAGGAATACCGTTGGATGTGCCACGTGGACTTCTGCGAAAGGTACCGTCGGATGTACCACGTGGACCTCTGGGAAAGGTACCGTTGGATCTGCCACGTAGACTTATGCAAGGAGTACCGTTGGATGCGCCACGTGGACTTCTGTGAGGGGTACAGTCGGATGTGCCACGTGAACTTCTGCGAGGAGTACCGTTGGATATGCCACGTGGACTTTTGTAAGGTGAACCGTCGGATGTGCCACGTATACTTCTGCGAAGCATACCGTCGGATTTGCCACGTCGGCATCTGCGAGATGTACCGTTAGATGTGCCACGTAAAATTATGCAAGGAGTACCGTTGGATTTGCCACGTGTACTTCTGTGATGGGTACCGTTGGATGTGCCAATTGACATCTCCGAGGGCTCCCGTTGGATGTGACACGTGGACTTCTCCAATGGTACCGTCGGATGTACCACGTGGACTTCTGCGAGGGGTGCCGTTGGATTTGCCACGTGGGCTTCTGCAAGGAATACCGTTGGATGTGCCAAGAAGCGACCCCATAGGCTTGCGCTTTCGCGTGCGAAAGGTACCGTTGGATGTGACACGTGGACTTTTGCAAAGAGTACCATTGGATATGCCACGTGGATTTCTGCGAGGGATACCGTTGGATGTGACACGTGGACTTTTACGAAGAGCACCGTCGGATGTGCCATGTGGACTTCTGCGAGGGATACCGTTGGATGTACACGTGGACTCCTGCGAGGTATGCTTGGCATGGCATGGCATGGCTCTGCGCGTCGGAGTCCAACGAGACCACCGCCTTGTCCTTGCCCAGAAGGTCTCGCAGGGGATGATGGAATGCATTCGAGGGAACAATCCAATGAAAGGACTGCTCCGGCTCGTCGTGGTTCTTCATGGTGTTGCTTTTGGCCATGGAACTTTCTTGTATGGCATCGCCAGAGTGAGATCAGTGCCCTTTCATCACTTGATACTCTCATGCCATCAGCCAATGCATGGCCATGTCAAGGGTCCACCGATGGAGCTATGATAGCGAAGGCCTGCTCAGGTGATGAATAAGATTGTGGGGCGACTTTGTGGAACTCTATCCTCAAGACGAGAAAGGTTGCAGCGTACAAACTGACTCTGGCACGCCTTACAAGAGCGAATGGGAGAAACTACAGGGAGTTGAACTTGTGATTAAATACAAAACAGCGGCCCTTCGATTCCATACAACCCCTTCACTAATGGAGGCGGCAACCAATCCTCAAAACTTGCTGGGTAAGCTCCACAAGCATTTTTGTGGGCCGTATAAATAGGAGGGATCTGCCAGAAGAGTGAGCTCTTCATCTCCTACAGCCCCTATTACACCACTGCATCGCTTCCTATAGGATCTGGATAGGCCTTGATCTCTCCGTTCTTTAAGTAATCAAAAGGAAAAAGACCAAAAAAAAAACAAAGGATAAACCTAAAACCGTCCAAAAACGAGCTTCTCGTGCACTCTCAAAAGCCGAGTAGCCCCCCCTCACCCGTTTGCTTGCGCATATAATCGTCGGAGAGACGCATTTCCATGACCAGTTTCTGTTCCGCAACCAGCGAATGGCCTGCCTCTACGAGGTCCTCCAACGTTTGCTGCATGGAAACCACAATGGAAAGAAGAGCAGCTTCTAGAGGTTCAAGAATCTCAGGAGTTTGCGTTTCAACCATATCATTAAGGCCCAGAAGCTTGCTTCAAAATCGAGCTCTGCAAAGCCCACAGTTGTGCTACACACTTACTTGCTTGATCAAAATAAATTGCAACTTAATCTTAATGCTGTTATTATAAACGATACTGTTCACCATTACAACAAAGTCGTCTACTCTGTTTCACTGAAATTTCCTCAAACGGTGTCAGTCGATTCTCTCACCTTTGGCGCCTCCACAGTGGCAGGCTTCCAAGAGGGATCTTTCCCTCTCTTCACCAGAAGTGGTCCCATCTTTTCCGCTCCTCCAACATTATCAATCCACTGCAGGCCCATTCTTTCTCAAAATTTTCACTGAAACGGGCAGATAGAAACCTCAGCAATAGAGGACAGCCTTCCTAGAGGAAATGAATGGAAGTCTGAAGCATCGAATCACTTTGCATTCACTTGGAAAGTTGGAACATTGAAGCAAGATCAACGCGCAGGTTATTTCTTTACAAGGTTGGATAATACGACACATTTGGGTTGTTCTTACTGCGCCTGTGGGCAGTGAAGTGCCGCATATGTATCACATACCTCACGAATTTTATCGTCATATGTTCTTGACCTCAAGGCTCCGTAAAAATCCAAAGCTGTTGCATAGAACAATAACCGGACAAGAAAACGACAAAATGATGACGTTGATGCTTCCAGAACTGTTCATCCTGACTTCTCGCCTTTTCAGGGGTTTAAACTTTAGTGTATGGCTTCCAACTCAGCAAATGTCCGAAGAACCAATACAACTCAAGTGCCCATGAAAGGTTGGACTTCCTTTCCAACCTAAAACAAAAGATTCCCTGAAACTTTCCGAATCTGACATGGTTCTTAGTGTTTTGGGGACAAAGCATGAGCAAACATGAACCACACCCAAAGCGACCCGTATGCTCCTTTTGCTTTTTCACCATAGTAAGTGAATATACTTTCTTCATCTTTCTGCAATCTTTCTGCAAAGTAAAGCATACCTTGATTAGGAAAAGTGTCAATAATCATTCCGATGTCCTCTCTACTGAGCCCATCTTTGAGATACATTTGATACACGATGCTGACGAGGTCCTCGCGGGTCGGTTCCCTGCCCTCCACCAATAGGAGTACAGCTGGCACGCCGTCATTGGTTGCCTCAGTCAAATCTCACCAATCAAAGCTTCAAAGAGTGAAAGATGGAGGGAGATAAGCGAGAGAGAGAGAGATGAAAGAAAGAAAAAGAACGAGAGTGACTCACTGACCAATAGAATTTGTCCATTCGGCCATCTCGAATTAGTGGGGCCCACATGGTGGAGAAGTCATTTCCAGTCACGATGATAGGCACCCGGTTGACCACATCAGCCATCCTCCAATCCTGGCCTATGCTCACACGTGTGGGATTGTCTGCCAAATTCATGAGGCTTCCTACCACCATTTGATTGTTGACTGTCACCTGCGTGTGCGCTGGACCCCTCCAAATGTAGAATGGATCAGAATATGGAGAGGAAAGATGAGAGATGATTGCAGGTGCTTTATCAATGTGTTTAGAGGGGAGATTCAAGGTAAGGCTTGCTCCGATGGTGATTCAAATCGGTGCTTATCTCTAACTCCTGTTGGAGAATTGAGTCTCACCGAATCTTCCAATCCCTGCATCGAGGTCGTTGATCATAAGGCAGCTCATCTTTCCCTGAACCCGTCCAAGAATTGAAACCAGAAAGAACATTCAAGGACCCCCAAACTGTTCAAATTTAGACACAAACCACCCATAACACACAGCTAAACAGGTTTCAGCAATAGCAGAAAAGCGCAGACCTTATTCTTTATCACCGCAGAAGCGTCACGATACCGGTTCCGAATAAGTCTCCCTGGTTCGCCTGCTCCATTTGAAACATCCAAGAAAGAGGCATACAGTCAAACGAACCCTCCCGGGAAAAGTCCAACAGTTGAGGCAGTGTTTGGAAGGGTAAGCACTTTTGACAGGGAAATTTTAAACCCACAAAGACTGATTTCGTACCTGCCCACTCGCTCTCTAGTTCTCCGGCAGACATCATGACAGGCTGTTTGTACGGCGGACGATCACATGGTACAAGAAAACAAAACCACAAAATCAGAGTCAAACCAAATCGAATAAAATCAAAATTATAAAAATCACTGAAGAACTCACCATCATCAAGGCATGATAAAGTTAGCAACAAACAAGTGTGCTAGTGCTTGTATGTCAGAAAAAGGCATGTTTGTGCAGGGCGCCCAATGTACTAAGTGGTAGCCCACATGTTAGGTCACAAATGTCTAAGCCCCATACATGTTTCATACAAATGTACGTTCATGATGACATTCACCTCCACATCCATGGCCTTGAAGATGAGCTCTGTCTGGAAGGACTTCCCCTGTCCCTTGCCTCCCCATACACCTGTGATGCAGCATCACACTTTAAATCAATATACCCGTGTGGTATTTAGGTTTTCAGCATTCAGGGCATAGAGCGTTCTGAACTCTCGGGGTTTCAGAATTATGACCTATTGCGGCATCTAAATTTTGTTGGGAGAGCTGCGATACTTGGTTGCATGCATTAGTGAGTAATTCTCAATCCCAATCCCAATCCCTTTTGCATTGCTTCTTACCCTTCTGTTCAAACAAGTTTGAAATCCATCCCTTTAACCTTTCCTTTCATGTGGCCCGTGTCCAGCACAGGTCAGCTTACGCATGCATTACATAGACCAGCTCTCCATCCGCCAGAGAGGTCCATAGGGCCGGCAGAGCGGATGCACATACCAAGAATAAGAGGCACTTGCACGTTGAGCTGATCGGCCAGATAGTTCTTCACCAGGAACGTGGCTGCAAGCACGACATCAACCACTCTTGCTTTCAGGCAAAAAAGAATTCTTCTCCCACCAACCACGCATTCCTGGTCCCATTCCATCTCCTTCTCTTCTCATCTCCGTCTGTCCAGCCCCTCTCTCTTGCCTCTAACCCTTTCTCTCCCCTAGAGAAGCAGGTCAAGCGCTCTCTATCCATTCCTCTCCCGTCCTTCCACGCCTTTTCCTCTCTCTGTCTCTGTCTCTCTCTCTCTCTCTCTCTCTCTCTCTCTCTCTCTCTCTCTCTCTCTCTCTCTCTCTCTCTCTCTCTCTCTCTCTCTCTCTCTCTCTCTCTCTCTCTCTCTCTCTCTCTCTCTCTCTCTCCTCTCTCTCTCTCTCTCTCTCTCTCTCTCTCTCTCTCTCTCTCTCTCTCTCTCTCTCTCTCTCTCTCTCTCTCTCTCTCTCTCTCTCTCTCTCTCTCTCTCTCTCTCTCTCTCTCTCTCTCTCTCTCTCTCTCTCTCTCTCTCTCTCTCTCTCTCTCTCTCTCTCTCTCTCTCTCTCTCTCTCTCTCTCTCTCTCTCTCTCTCTCTCTCTCTCTCTCTCTCTCTCTCTCTCTCCTCTCTCTCTCTCTCTCTCTCTCTCTCTCTCTCTCTCTCTCTCTCTCTCTCTCTCTCTCTCTCTCTCTCTCTCTCTCTCTCTCTCTCTCTCTCTCTCTCTCTACTCTCTCTCTCTCTCTCTCTCTCTCTCTCTCTCTCTCTCTCTCTCTCTCTCTCTCTCTCTCTCTCTCTCTCTCTCTCTCTCTCTCTCTCTCTCTCTCTCTCTCTCTCTCTCTCTCTCTCTCTCTCTCTCTCTCTCTCTCTCTCTCTCTCTCTCTCTCTCTCTCTCTCTCTCTCTCTCTCTCTCTCTCTCTCTCTCTCTCTCTCTCTCTCTCTCTCTCTCTCTCTCTCTCTCTCTCTCTCTCTCTCTCTCTCTCTCTCTCTCTCTCCTCTCTCTCTCTCTCTCTCTCTCTCTCTCTCTCTCTCTCTCTCTCTCTCTCTCTCTCCTCTCTCTCTCTCTCTCTCTCTCTCTCTCTCTCTCTCTCTCTCTCTCTCTCTCTCTCTCTCGCATGAAATTGGTGTACAGTAGTAGTTCGAAGAGAAAAAGGGCAGGCATTATAAAAGTTGTAATTCTCTCACCGACTTTCTCCTGCATGCAGTCAAACAAAGAAAGCATACCGTCAGCCACAAAAAAAGGCTCAAATTATGAACAATTACGTGTTTCCTCACTGTCAAACATACGTAGACCTTGGCCTCAAATGGCATCCCAATGCTAAACATCATATCAGCTTTCAATTGGTTCTGGACAGCGCAGCCAATGGTTCACAACCCTCACATGGTATCTTAGACGTAACAATTCGTAACGAATTCAACCAGGAATCCTGCATTAAAGTTGCTTGTTTTCAAAAGGGCATTTAAGCGATTGACCAACATCAAAAGCGTTATAAGTTAAACGTTAACGTCCCTTTGCAAAAGAGAAAATTAGTCAGCACAAATGATCTTGGCCTATTTGACTCTATCATCTACACAAAGAAAATGTGGTTGTTTGCAACAAGCCCCTTTATTGCGATCCGTTCACTTGCAAATTATCCAAGCAAATTAGCATTCAGTTTTTTCTATCTCAGGCATTGAACAATCACTGCACTCTCCCTTTCAAAAAAAACAATGGATTCCTAGTTCCTAGTTGACGTTTCTAGTCCCCCAAACTGCGCTTTTTTATGATTCACTGTGACATCCCCCCCAAATGGACATGTTACATCTTCCAACTGTGGTTCACCTTCAGCCAAAGCTGGTCTGCCTGCACTGCCTGAGTTCGCCATTCAGGACATTTACACTAAAGCTGATCATGCATGAACGAGTTTCCCTACCATGAAGAGAGGGGCGATGTAATAGTCGCCTTGAATGTGGTTAAAGGAGCGAGTGACTTGCTGTCGGTACTTGAAGACAATATCCGCTGCATCGACCCCTCCGCATAGCTTGCATCTCTAGTATAAGAAAAGAGTTGGGAGAAGTGAAAGACCAGATTCGCTTAAACTTTGCCTTCTCCAAATCTTGAAACAGCCAAACTATGTTTTTCATTTGTAAAGCATGTACTATCGTTTTGACCAGTTGAGCCCATAATGCTAGGCAGGGCTGATGGCAAGAGCTTACCATCTTTGCCTAAAAAATCTCCGACAAAAAGGTCGTCTATAATGCCACCTTTTGCTCCTACAGTAATCCTCAGGTTATCAGATTCTTTTCCTAGCCTGTACAAGTAATCGTCTCCGAGCGTATCCTTTGAAGTCCAAGAGGACTTGTACTCTGAGCCTTCCTTGCTCCTATCTTCTCCCCCTTTTCCTGATTTCTCTCCTTCTGAACCTGCTCTTGCTCTCGGTCCCAGCTTGGCTGAGGCGCTATTACTTTCCTGAATGGCAGCAGAGTGGGGTCCTCCCCTGTTGTCAGCCTCTCCTTCATCTGCAAGTGAGCAACTTACCAGCACCTGACGGCCTCCTGCTCTTTCAAGTTTCTGAAAAGAAACTTTTGCTGCTACAGTTTGCCTTAATTCTACTGCTAATCTCCCGGGAAGCGTCCTATAGCACCCTACGCTGTTGAACCCCATCGAGCTGGAAGTTGGAATGCATGATGAGGCAGATGTCGCTCGATAGGAGACATGGCTCTCAGGCAGGGGCCATACGAGCCCCTGCAGGCCCCCATAGCATCCTGTCACCATGGCCTGGAACACAAGGGGGAGGAAGGAGACGGCGGAAACGGAGAGGGAGGGGAACCGCTCTCAGGGGACGTGCGTTATCTTACGAGCGGACGGTTTTTGCTTGTGGAGGACGTGTTGGGGACACTTGAAGAATGAAGGATGTTGCTCCTCCATGAGTGTTGCTGCTCTGTAGCTGCCAGCTCATGAGGGGGCAGCTGCCAATGCCGCTTACCGAGTTTTAAATCTCAGGATTTATGTATCTTTCAGAGCAATCTGAAGTTGAACAGCGGATGCATGGGCGGGAGCTGAAGGCTGTTCGGGTACGTGGCCATGGCAGAATTGGACAGAAGTTCGAAGAAAGGTAGGGAGGCTAGGAAAGGAGAAGTTAAGGTATGGAGCTGGGGAGCTGGAAGCAATGGCCAATTAGGATTAGGAACTTTGGAAGATAGATATGCTCCTGTGGAAGTACACGCTCTGCGAGGAATGCCGCTGGACCATATCGCTTGTGGTGGGAGTCATGCACTAGCAACTAGAGGTGATTCCACCCACATGAAAGAAAGAAACTTTGAGGTATTGCATGAGGCTGTTGAAGCTCGGAAATTCGAGTTCCTTTAATGGAGTTGGGCTTCGTCTAGAAAGACTTCAGGGCGAGGCTTTGCTTTTCTCGATCAATGTTGAAGGTGAAATGTTTGACGTAGAAATTAGGATTTCTGTGATGGATAAAGAATCTGATAGCAACCAGTACAACAATCAATGTCGGGCTCACAAGTTTGCATTTCATAATCCTGTTAATCCTCCCTCGCTTTCTTCCGCTGCTGCAATTCATCTCTCACAGAAAAGAAGAAAAACAAAAGTCTCTGCCATACTTGAGAAGAGCGCTTAAAGTGAGCGTATTTGATGATTGCTAATCAAGGAGTTAATTGATTGGCAATTTAGGATTTGTCGGCCTGACATGTATATTATTTTGGACTGTCACCAATCTCAAGTTTATTCGGTGCTGGAAGTGGCTGGTCTCTCGTCATTTTCTTGCATTGCGAAACAGCATACTATACTACCCTTCAAGATTTGGTGTTGCATTCGCTCTTATTGAGTGCATGTAGAGAGTTTTCAGCTGTGGAAGTGAACTCATGTCTACTTGTGGAAGTTGACGTTGTCTTATCATCGTCTTCCGCACAGATTTTTTCATCCCACCACCATCCTTGGCATTATCACCTCAATAGAAGTTAAATATCTAAACATCTTCCTGGTTTTTGCAGAGGATGGCGCCGTACTGTCGTGGGGTTGGGGCCATGGAGGGGCTCTTGGCCATGGAGATGAAATGTCCTCAGCAGTGCCAAGGCCTATAATGGCGCTGAGGTGCGTCCGAATACGTCAAGCAGCAGCTGGATGGAATCACTCCATCTTTGTGTCTGGTAATTTGGAGTGCCTGTTCAAAAGTTCCAGTGAGACATTGAAAGGAAGTAGAGTTAAGGTACTGTCCATCAATCTTGGCAAGGCTGGTGGTTAGTATGGAAATCCTTTTGCATTTGTTGCAAAAGAACGTTAGAGATGCTCCCGATGATTGCTAGTGCTTCTATCGATCCTTGCGTGGTGTGAATCTCTAAGGAGCGAGAATGCCGTTTCTAATGTGGTTCTGCAGACATTGGAGGTGTATACGCGAGTGGTGAAGGTGCATTTGGGCAGTTGGGACTTGGGGACTTCTGCAACCGGTGTTCCCCCTGCCACGTGGCAGCCTTAGAAGGCGTCCATGTGTCAGCCGTAGCTTGCGGCATGCGCCACACGTTAGCCCTGGCAAAAGGTGAGGGGTATTTTGTCAAGGCTAGGTCTTCCCCCTCCTTTGAGCTTGAATGGGCCTTCAGAATAAGCCCAACTTTTGTACCTTTTCATTTCATTGTTTTTGGGATGCCGGGAACTTAGCAATGGTAGAGAAGATGGCATTTCTTTCTGATCCATCTCCTGTTGTCCTGACAGAGGATGATGGCAGAACTGCTGTGTTCTCGTGGGGAGCCGGAAAGAGGGGGCAGCTGGCAGTGGAGGTTTCTACCTTAGTTGCTACCAAAGGGCAGATTTCGAGAATTTCAGCCCCACAGAGAGTTTCGCTTTTGGATGGAGTCTGTGTCGCCGCAGTGGTGGCAGGGGGCGATCACAGCGCTGCCATCACAGGTGACAGGTGGCAGCTCATTACGCCAAGTTGTGTGACATTTGTGCGACGAGGATTAAAAAAACACCAAATATGGATGTCAATTACTTTTTGCCTAGCGACTCTTCAGACTGTTTGAATAGTCTGGTTGTTAGACGATGGTAAATGAACGATTTCTCAAGTGATCTATGTCAATCCTCATGGTGGGATTGATCACATTATGTACGATGGGATGTTGTAAAACCTTGTGCAGAGAGTGGGCAACTTTTCCTTTGGGGCAGAGGGTTTGCGGGTGGGGCTGACATTCTGTCACCGACTGTTGCGTCGAAGTCGCTGAAGTGCCGCCAAGTGGCACTTGGATGGAGCCATGGTTTGCTGCTTACAGGTCAGCCATGGTTGCCTTCTTCACGATTCTCAATCATTTAGATACTTAGTGTGCTCGCCAGTGCTTCAGACCCGTATGATGAAAAAGCTCAGTTACTGCTGTATGGGCTGCTCGATGTGCGCTTGATGATGCGGTCGAAGTGGAAGTGCTTAAAGCACAAATTAGGATTTTCTTGTTCGTTTCTTTGTTGTGGTCGTAAAGCAGGGGCCGGAGCTGGGTTCTCTCTACTTCTCTACAGACCCTACTGCAAACCCAAGTCTGTTTATCATCTTCATCAGCAATTCTGCCATTCACACTCACTGTGCTTCGAACCGCTTGCTTTGCAGGAGGAGGCAAAGTTATGACTTGGGGAAGCAATCGATACGGACAGCTCGGGAGAAATCCCAACGAAGTCAAATTTCAGAATGTTTCAATGGAGTCCGATCATGGAACTGCACTGCAAGAGGTGGCGGAAACGACTGCAGTCGATCAAATTGTCACATCATCATTAGTCGACGAAGTAAGGACGGAAGCAGGGGCGTGGCCTGAAGTAGACCTTCGCCTCCTTTCTGTGGAAGCTCTGCTGGGAAGCTGTGTGGCATCTGTTGCTGCAGGAGCTGAGCATTCTATTGCGGTTCTTGGTATGTATTCCCGGAACATCTCTCTCGTCCAAGTCTCACCTTCCATCCACACATGCATGTCTGTCTGTCGGCCTCTGTCTGTCTGTCCCCTTTCCCATGAATCCCATATGTCGTTCACGTACCTGTGTGTCATACCCTGCATGTTAGCTTTCGTGGGTCTTGAACAATCATTACAAGGAAACAGGGCGAATGCAGAACCCTTCCCCTCCCGTCCCTCCTTCAGTGATTGGGTCTATGAGAAGTGTCACAATAAAATGATGATGTTTTTTGCTGCAGAGGGCGGAGAGGTGCTGTCGTGGGGCTGGGGCGAGCACGGCCAGCTCGGCACTGGGGACTCCGAGGACCGGGGGACCCCGCAGCAGGTCCCGGTCCCTCTGCCGTCTCCTGCTGACATGGCAGCCGCTCAGAAAGGGATAAAAGTTGCATGTGGGAGTGGCTTTTGTGTCTTGTGGGGACGAGAGTGAGGCCAGAAGGCGCCTTCCTTGCCTCTCTCTTTCTTTTTTTTTTTTTACTCTCTATATTGTGATGCGTAAAGTTACAGAAACTTGCGGCGGTGGATTTGTGTTTGCCCTACAGGTCGCAGCTGTCTAAATGGCACTGCAGCTGCACATAGAATAAATAGGCTACAAACTACCTTTGTCATTGTGTACATACGAAAGTTACACGTAAATGGTTACCCTATTTATTTGGGAGACAATTCTCTTCCTTTCCAAAAAGAAAGAGAGGGAAAAATACCCATCTATTAGGTCTCCTGTGATGCGCCTGTTATATACACCACTCCCCATCATACCCTTTGTTCAAATCATAAGCAAGATCATGATTACCTTTTGAGGAAAAAAAATTGAAGAAATCAACGCCACACATGTATGTAGCAGACATAAGTGTGCCTCGTTCTAGGCCTCCGCTGTGCTCTTAAGCGGAACCGAGGCAGTCGCGTGTTGAAGCTCGGAGAGTTCGTTGAGGTCCAATGGCTGCTCCACCTGCAACAACATCGAGTTTTTCCATATTCAAAAAGTGGTCCCTCTCTCTCTCTTTGTCTCTCTCCTCCCCCCCTCTCCCCCTCCCCCGCTTTCTTCATAAGAGCTTTGAGGCGAAGTTATGGATGCTTGGCTTTCTGCTCTGTAAGGCAAGTTCATTAGATACGGTAACTGACAAAGCCTGCCGGAAAACCTCCGGGTGGGACCCACCTGGAGCAGCTCCCCCACAGTGAACTCGAGCTCCTCCGTCTCCTCCATCAGGGCCTTCATGCTGCTCAGAAAGGAACATGAGCGTAAGGGAAGGGAGTCCAAACATCATGTTGAGGGGCTCTAAGGAAAATGTCGTGTCGTCAATTCAAGGGCCGCTTAGGGTTGTCTGCAACTGTTTCCGTACCTGAAGACGAGCGAATTGAATGACAGGACAACGACATTGTTAACGATTGCAGTTTCAGGATGCTCCCGTTTGTCGCGTATCAGCACTGCGAGTAGCTCCTCGTATCTGCCTCCCTCCGGCCCACCCACATACACACCAGGAGATGAGGTTAACAAAGGCAGTCAGTACACTCACACTTGGTACCGCACACATTACCATTTCGTTTAAGTACAGAACGGGATCCATGCGTCTCACAGTCAGACCTTTTGCCTACTTATGGAGCAGACACCTACAAGCTTGAAAAAGCTTGTAAATTCAAGGATACGATTGAAGATAGTAGTGAAGCACTTGAGACTCAGTACTCATAACTAGTGATTCCGCTCACATACCTGTGCACAAAATCTTGAAGCGCAGATGTACTATCCGACAAGTCTTGAACATTAGGTGGATCCAAACCGTCGAAATTGCGCCACCTCGAGCTCAGTCGCAGCAGCGGGTGACTGTAGACTTCCTTTCTCCTCGAACCACTTTTTCCACGCAGTAGTGAAAATATTGTTTCTTGTTCAGCCAATGAGGCTGTATTGCTATGTGAATTGCCGCCCTCATCCTCTCTAATTTGCTCAAGATCTGGATCATGGGTTTGGTCGTTGCTGTCCTCGGCAGGCTTAGTACTCAGCTTTGGGATTTTGGAGTTCAGAGCATCAAGTATTACGTCAAGCGAGCCCAACACGCTACCTTCAAGGGCTTGGAGAGGTTCCCTGCCAATAGAACGTCCCACAGAAATAGGTGAGTTTCCACAAAAAAGGTAGATAATAATCACTGCGCACGAATGATGTCGAACTGGATCACGGACGATACTAGCAAGTAGAATTTTAACGTCTGTCGAAATTGTAAGCTGTGATGTAGTTGCGGACAGCACAGAGGTCACAGCTAATGAAGTAAGGAAAGGAAAGCTACTCGAAGTTGTTCCAATCGTTCTTCGGAATCGTTCTAAATTTACTGCTTTTCCTTGGCTGCAAAACAAGATCTAGTCTACCAAAGTATGGATCTGGAAGCCCTGAACATACCTTAATGGTCCAAGCAGCCGACTCATTTGGTCATCGGACACGTCAGTAAGGGTTGCACGGAGACTGCAGTCCATGAAGTACTGAAAGAACATAAACCGAAGTGTTATCCAACGTGGGGCATAGGGCATTCGGCAATTACAAGAAGTAAAAGTGAGTGTGAAGTGAGAGTGAGAGTGAGAGTTAGGGAGAGGCAGAGAGGGAAAGAGTGAGAGGAAGCGAGGGAGTTTCTACCAGCAATCGCAAGATGTGGCCCTGAGTTACCATTAGTCTGGTGTAGACCTGCACGATCAACCATCATGCACGTCAGAACATAACCTCCTAAACAAAGAAAAGAAGAAAAGTAGAAGACTACCAGACATCCTCAAACTAAAAAAAACCTTTCTGAATCCCTCTCATCCATTACGGAGCAAATAGTAGGGAAAGAATGGAAGAAACTCATGAATGAGACAACACGGCTTACTGCTCGAAAACGTAAAAAAGGCCTCTTCATTTAAACAAAGACCTCATCTGCCTTATCCTATTCTCGCATTCCCTATATCAGACATTTTTTCAGTGACCAGAAGGACCGGTGAAATTGGTTTTTTTGCAGACCACCGCTAGCCTCAAACGATTAACCATAGGAAGAGAACGATGGCGAAAAAAGGAGGTGGACCTGAATCTGATCAAAATACGACCATGTTGTAGTTATGTAGCGACCAGTACAAGTAGATGTTAGCCTACCACAGCGGGAAATGGAGGGTACCAGTAGTCCGGCTCAGCCAAAGCTTCGTTAGCTAAGACGTCCTGTACCCAACAGTGGACTTAAATTGACTGTTCAGTCCGCAAGTTCCCTCTTTCCACTCTCGCTCTCTCATTCTCTCTCTTCTTCTTATGATATCCCTAGTAAAAGAAATTGAAGCGAAAAAAAATGCTGTGAATTTAAACAACGGCATGCGGTGTAATGCAGGAGATGAGGTAGACAAATGCTGTTTTCTAAGCTGTACTGTAAAGTTGGTATACTGAAGCAGAGTGAAAGAAGCATTTTTCCCCAATGGGAAAAGACCCAAAAATGTGGGAGTGCGGTGCATGGAACGGCTGGAGGCAATGGCCATGATGGCAGTCCCACCTGGAGAGTGAGGCTGCGAGAAATGTCGGATTCAAGTTTGACCACATCTTCCACCGCGTTTTTACGACACCTGCATGAATCACATGGAAGTTTACAGAGGAAGGTGGGGAGGAAGGAGAGACGGAGAGCGAGGACGAAAGAGCGAGGAAGAGAGGGCGAGTGAGGACAAGAATTAGGCTTCTCCGCATGTTCCACAGGGCACTCCATTCAACGAGAGAGTCCGGAGTTGAAAAAAAGGTACATGCCAGCTCCCCCGAATTCTATTGGACTTCATCCTTCAACCACCCGAATGTCTTCGCCAGTCGGTTTCAAGGCTTGTCCTCATTCTGAAGCTGACCTTTGGCACTCGTCGTCCATGTAGGACGCCACAATGGCGGCGGCACACGACCGGCAGGAGGAGAGGCACTGCTGAAGCTCTCCCCTCACGAGGTTCACAGCGCGCACGGGCCACACCATTATCTCCACTGTGATGAAGCACAGGATGCCCACACATGTCTGCCGGACAAAAGCATCAAGTTTGAAGATTATAAATGTGATGTTGGACCTATTTGGGCAACCTCTGTTGGCTGCAGTGCACCAACTTGCTTCCAAACCATATATGATTTCTCGTTTGGAGAAAGCTCCTTTTTGTGTTGCATTTACTGTGAACTAGCCAAGGTTTACGCTTTGACATGAGCGTTAACTTTGGTTAGAACGTGATTTCTCTCGCAGGCGATGACAGTGCTCTTTACCCCACTCTCCCTTTCTTTTCACAGATATGGCTGCCTACACGAACCTGTGTAATACGCGACAGCGCATAGGTCTTGAAACCATCCCCTTGCCGCTGATACCTGTTGAGCAGACAAGAGAGCACCCCTCTCACTGCCCCTTTCACTCAGAGGTACTCTCACTCCTTAGGCAGCAATAGACCCTGCAGTAGCAAAATAGATGGAGAGGGGAAGAGAGGGGGCCATTTGCGAGGTCCCCACCCGAGCATGATGATGGGCGCAGTGAAGGCAGCCACCAGCCCCGCATAGCCATATGGTGAGCTGCGAGGCAGGCAGCAGACATTCCATGAGCGTTGCCGTTCAATAGGGAGAGGACATTGCATGCTAACAAACTTTGCAGAGCTTTCGCATCGTCATTCCACACTAGCAAGGAGGCAAAATCCTTCATGCATATGCTTATGCCGGTCGTCTGAAGCCGCTGCAGTGTGGGTGTTTGGCTGTTGTTGTGTGGATTCATGTAAATGCATGGCAAGACGTTTCTTTATCGACTGTTATAGCTTCCCTCTCACCTGTGGCGGATGAAGGAGGCGAAGACCACCCAGGTAACCAGGGCGGAGGCTAATGCCACATCGTTGTCGCGGGTCACAAGGAGCGCCAAGTACCCAAATATGGCCCCCATTACGGTGCCCTGGAAGAACCGAAGGAAGACTATTAAGGCAAAGGAGAGCAAAATAAGCAAGCGCTTATGCAAGGATGGAGGTCAAAGAGGACGATGCATTGAGAATCCCTAAAGAAGATGGACCTTTTGTTTCTCTGCCTATGCAGCGAAGGGATTTTAGGGCTTTGCGGAGACAAGTTTCCCTGAGAAGCCGCCATCAAAGGAGATAACTGGTTCTACTGATACTCACAGTCTATCCCTGAGATTCCAAGGAGAATGAACGAGATCTTAGAGTTCACCTCAGGATAACGAACAAGTGAAACGCGAGCTCTTGTTGGCACATTTCTGAATCTATACAAAGAGACCAAACTGCATGAAAACCTCCTTGGAGCCTTCATGCAAACATCGTCCTTAGGGTTTTAGAGCAGGACCTGCAGCCTCAGAAGTGCCAGCTTGAATGAGCCGCCCTGATATCCGGCAACCACCACAAAACTGCAGCACAGAAAGCAGCCGTAAATTCTAACAATTTTGATCATTCTTGATTTTTCAGTTTTTTTGTCTACTTTCCCTCATCGTTTTGGAAAATTTCTTTAATAATTTAAGGTTTATATGTACTCTCATCTCCACTTTCTAGTTCGTTACTTATGGATGCCATCCTAACCCAAAATTGCCACTTCATACCAAAGATGCAGCTTCGCTTACTTAAACACAGAGGTTAAATCAGCCGTCTGTTTGAAACCTTTACTGACAGGCTTTTTAAATTCCTCATTTCTCCTACTGTCAGGTTTTTTCGGGTTTCGGGAAATACGCGACAGTAACAGGCGCCCAGAAGCTGTCAACTACTGAAATCGCTCTCCCGGCCAGTGCTGCTGCCGACATTGCAAGGGCGATTTTGAATGAGCCCTGGAATAGACTCACGACCATTCACAAATTAGACCCTTTGGGGGCTTTTTGAAGTTACACGTCTTAACAAAGCCATTGCCTGAGCCATTCTCAGTATCTGCAGTTTTCCCACTCTGCTATGATGAACGTTAACATCTGTATCGCTGCAATTGTGCTCCGACAGGAAGCTGAGCCAAATCAACTAACCAAGTCACCTTGATCTTTGCCGAGTCGATCTTCAACTTGAATTCCACCGGTGTTGTTATCATCTCACCGGAAGTCAGCAGCTTCCATATGAAGCTTTTCAGTTCCGTTGGCTCCTGCGGGTCGTCATGCGTATGGCTGCCTAAAGAGAGACCTTGGGATGCTCGGAGTGGGCTTGAAGGGGGAGAGTAAAGGCCCGACAGAGGCTGCTCGGGAACATGTGGTCGTAAGAAATTCTCAACAGAATCGACCGCATGGAGCGTAGTGGCTTGCTCAGAAGCACCTGCACTACGCTCAATCTCAGACCCCTTTAGCATTCTTAAGAGTCTTTTAGGCAGGCTTCTAGTAACTGAATATGAACACACTCAGCAGGGAACCTGCCTCTGCGTTTCTTCTGGGAACCGTCTTTTCGCAGCCCCCCCACAAGGCGGAGAAGCTCGCAAATGAAGCGGCGCGCATTGAAGAGGAAGAAATACGATGCCATTAGACTGCAGAATAGAGCAGTTAGTTTTTAGAAGTTGTAGGGGGCAGAAAGCAATAGAGTGGAGGGATATAGGCTTCACATGCTGGACCCTGTCATTCCCGCCCACCTTCTCTCTTTCATTTCTTTCTGGAAGGGCAAATACCTGGCAGTGTTTGACCTAGGTTGAGCCAAAAAATCGTCCCCTTCTTCCATAATAATGGATCCTGCAAGTGCGTCTGAATTGTTCGTTTCGCCTTCAGGAGCGACGTGGTAATACGCAACTTCACGTGCCCTTCGGAGCGCCTCATTGAAAGCAACCAGAAGCTTCTTTCCTTTATCTACCAGATCCTTCGCTTGCACGGAGTCTGCAGTTTTTAATAGGAAACGACATATACGACGAAGTTTGAAAGGGTTGAAATTCGAGCGATTGAAGGACAGATACAGTGAAGTTAGAAAAGATAATGCATAAAATATAGAAAGAAGAAAAAAAAGAAAAAGATAAAAAAAAAAAAAAAAAAAAAGAAAAAGATAGTTTATAAAACATGGTCATTCTGAATTTTGTTATCTGAGGTGTTCACGATGGTGCTTCCATTCCAGGCTCCGTATGAACTAATTACATATTTCTTTAATATCGACCTCGATATGAGAATGAATGATAATACCATCAAGAGTGCTTAGATCAAACAAGTACAAGAGCTATGTTAGATTTCAGGCTAAATCTACACTCAATTCAGAAGAACTAAGAAGGCCAATGCTTCATACCACAAGGCGTACTCAGGTTTTCCACAACCATCACGAGAGCTGCTTGTGCCTCCTGAAACCCAGCAGGCAACGAAGCACAATCGAATTGGCACATAACCCATCCGCAGATCAATGTATTGTGGTGAAACTTCTGCAAACAAAAATAAGCCTAACGACCCTCCTTACCTCCCTCCCCACCCCTCCCTGCAGAATTTCTGACCTCCGCTAAGTCCCTGAGGGGTTCCTTGAGGAGGAGAATAAAGCTCCGTGGAGGCTCCGCCTTGGCTCCCTCCTCGAGCCCCAACTCCATGCCCTCGGCATGTCGAATCAGTCCATCCATGGCCTGCACAGCAAGACAAACAAAACTAACTAAAAAACTACCAAAGGTGAAGTCAAAGGCCGTGGGGGGTCTTTTTATTCTTCGAGCTCGTAAGATTGTTAAGGTTACAACAGCTATTCAACTTAAGGATCGGATCGGCTTTCAAGGTTCGGCTTAGAAGTTTTGAGTACCTCTATGAGGCAGCCGAGAGCAGGCGAAGCTCCCCATGCCCCAAGCTCCCATTGAAGGTCCACTTGCCGCTCCTGCAGAGACGGACAAAATTGTACTAGTTTATGGCACCCTGCAGAAACTCTCTAACAGCCATCCCCGCGTTCAAATCATGATGCTTGTAAAAAGGCAATTTTACCGGGAGTATTATTTGCACCTTGAGGTCATTAAGACAAGACGTTGCCATTTTTGCCAATACTCGCGCATGGATGCGCGCAGAAGCGACTGTCCGCTTGTCCTCGGAACAGAATACGTCCTGGAAGATGAAGGAAATCACAGAGTGGCTTGAGTGTGTTTTTGCTTTTATTATGCACATCTCCTCCTCCTTCCAGCGCATATTGTACAACGATGCAGGCCTTACAAGCCATCTTGATGACAAGGACATGAGACGTCATCATCGGTTCTTTTTTCCTTGCAGATGATGATTTTCAGGAAATAAATGAGGACTAAAAACCGAGCAATGACGAAACCACAGAAAGAATTGGGCCTCTATTCAGTGAGAGTTTGCCCCCCCCTCCCAGCAGACCCACTTCAACCCTGGAAACTGCGGAGTGGACAAATGGAACCCACTGAGAAAACAGTCTCTGAACAAAATAAATTGGGAAGGAGATTTGGGATTGCAGATGTTATCATTCGCAGAAAAGGTCCGGTAGTAATCTGCTGCTCTTACAATAAGAGTATTGAAAAGGGCAGCCATTGAACGAGCTAAGCTGTGGGAGCTGCTCTGAACCTGCCACAGAATGTTCAACTCTGTCAATACATCCAGAAACGATTTCAAACAACAGTAGAGTACAGACATTTTTACTCATGTGCATCCAGAGTAAAGCAACGGTAATGCAGATGCTATTCGCATTGAATTTATTTAATCAACACAAACATTCTTGACGGACGGTACAGTTTTAAAACCCCGAGAAGTGTTCACGTTCGTCAAAAAGCATACCTCAGAAATTGCCAGTTGAGGCCAGGGGAGCATCATGGCCATCACAGAGCAGGCTGCGCCAAAAAGTGCGCTTCCACCCTGCAGCCCCAATGCAAAGGAGGTGTACACAGCGACCTGAAGCTCATGAAGCATCACAAAAGTTTGACCAACGCAGACATATCTTAAAATTCCAGTATTCGTTAGATACAAAACCACCTGTTTCGCAGGTAGGGAGGTAAAGGCGTGAAAGAACATTGGAAAAAAGGAACGTACCAAACGCAACGGGAACAGAAGACTGAGTTCCGGATTTGCAGCGAACTGCAAATACGAAATGGCACTCACAGCCAACGAGATCCTCTTCCCGAGCGCATGCACATTAGGGCTGCGGGAAAAGGCCAGGATCCTGATTGTTAGGCGAGTTGGGCCTGTTGGGGATGTAGGGATACTGGGCTTGTAGGCAGCTGAAGCCATTGCAAAACATTTCATTTGGCGGTGCAAGCTTGGCAATTTCAGCTTTTTTGGCGCTGGAAAGAAAGGAATAGGTTAATAGTAGGGAGGGAGCACATTTCCTGGGTTGTAAGGGAACAGGTGATGAGTGGAAGAAGGGAGGAGAGGGAAGAGATATTTTCTTGTGACTTAAAAGATAGGAAGAGGATTCTTTATTGAAGGGAGTTCATGGTACATGGAGTAGGCTTACTAGGAGAAGACGAGGCTGACAACTGCCAGACAAGACATCATCGCTGCCACTGAAGGCCCAAAAATATGGCGAAAAAAGGTGGCAGTAGACTGTAGGTGCGTAGGAGCGAGGGAGAGACAGGAAAAGATAATTGTTAAAGTGCGAAGTGGAAGTTGTTTCTCTGACGACATGCAAGAACTCAGAGTAGATCCATTTCCTCCTCTCGTACTTCCCAGATTACGTGGACTGAAACTCTAGAGAAGAATGAAGCATTTAAGTGCCATTTGGTCTTCCGTTGGGATTACCGCGGCGATGACGGTTCCACATACGACCATCCATGCGTTCCTCAGACCCCGTCCCAAACTCACATCTGTGGCTCCAAACGGCCGTCAAAGCGCAGTTGTTTTAGTTAGAGGCCGGTTCTACAAAAGAAAGTTTGAAGCATTTGAAAAGATTGGTGATCAAGAATGGCAACGTCTACATTAATGAGCGGAGCCTGCCTGTGATCAGTATGGCCATCACAGTCGAGAAAAAGGGAACCGCCATCCATTGGGAAGTCTGCCGAACAAGAATGAAAATGACTGAAAACAGTGCGGCAAGTCCGGTGCGAGCGGCCACGGTGCAGTGCCGAATGAAGTTATCCCAATACACAGATTTCTTCATACTGCGTATGAAACGGCTCTCTTCTCTAACCTTTGCTTGCTTTGGGTGCTATACTCGACCGTTATGTAATCGACTGGTTTAATCACATGTGCGACTAGGCTTGGAAGCCAGCGAGCTTGCTTGTTCCGAGGCCCTTAGTTGATGGAATATCTTCCACGAAAATAAATGAGAGAAATGGTCCTTCCCTGCCATGTCCTTTTCTGGTATCCGACCTGAGAAGGTAATGCCTCGTGGCCTGTAGCCTGTAGCCACCCAGGCCGCGGTGTCATTTGCCGTGATACTGATTTTTAATGCCAGAGAGTATTCTAAAAGTTAAACCTTCCTCCCTTGTATAAGAAACCCAAAGGCTTCCTCCTCGATAGCTGTCTATGATCCATCAGCTAACATATCTGCAAAATCACGATGACGAATCAATTTCCATGATCAGCTGCCAGCTGTAAAGTTAACCCTCAACGTTTCATTCTCTAGAACTAGAGTTTGCTTACGAAGGCAACAAGCTCCTGACTCCATAAACCTGGAAGATGCAACTGCATGTTCAGTCAGCGGTAACATATTTTGTGAAGTGGTTACAATGGTCGACGCTTCAGAGGAAAACGTTGGCCCTCACGTCAGTATTACGCGTCAAAATTGACCTTTGAACAATTTATTTCTGGCCACTGTTAGGAATAGACGTGTGTGTCTCTGGCTCTTAGTCGCACAAGTATAGCGAATGTTCACCATATTCTTTTATCAAAGCAACATTTTTCCTGTTCGTTGACATGCCAGTAGCAGCATTGTTAACAAAATGCGCGACGGTGACTCAGCTTCGAAGCCAAAGTCTGAATCACCTACTGCATAGCCGAAATGTGCTTTTCTATTCTCAGGCTGAAACCTTTAGTTATTTAAGGCGCTGGGAATCTTGTTGAAACCAATCGTTGCTGAAACCAATCAAAAAACACCGTATACATATTCTGAAGTCCCTTCAAGCTAACCCAGGCTTGTCTCCCCAATGATTGTATGCTTCAGTTCAATTCATCGCACATTCTCGGTACAAGTACTCGACAGAATAATTCTTTTCTTACCGCTCGGCTCCTTAAGCAAATAAACCGCATTTATTACAATCGTTTGAAACAGTTCACCATCAGTCACTGTGAAATAAATAATAGAATACACGACTGTAGGAATACCACAGCAACGTTCGTGTTCAAACTTGTCTGAATAAACGCAAGCCGCAAGCAAGGGCTTGCTTCCTAAGTGCAACACTCCTTCGAAGCCAGCTGCATTTGAAAATGAACCTGATTACGGGTGCGCGAGACGCGAGATAACAGGGCCTCCCTGTATTCCTTTCCTTTGTGTCTGTCTCTCAGAGAAGACCTCTCGTCACCCTCTCCTCCCCTGCTCCCCACTCACCGCCCTTCCAGCCTCCTCCCTCCCTTCCAAACTCCTCCAAGCAGCCGTGCAGCGGCGCCTCCTTGAAGGTCCAGCCGTTAGGGCCGTGCCACGGCACTTTCCGAAAGGAGGAGAAATTAATTTGGAACGGATACATGTATTCCCTAAATTTAATTATGCGCACGAACTCGGAAAGTACGTTTTCTGAAATGAAACGCGCAAAGCAAGTTTAGAGGTTAACGTGTCTTCGATCGATTGGTTTCCTCGACGACTCGCCTTCCACGTGACGTATTCCCATTGGCCGCTTGCGCCCACATGAGTCTGCGCCGGCGAATGGCAGGCTCGAACAAGGGCACCGGCGAAAAGGGGAAGTTTCGCGGAAGGCAGGTTGAGCTTGGAGCCTTGAAAGCCGAGGATCAGGACATGCGCGCGCTGAGGGGAGCTTGGAGAGGGAGAGGGAGAGGGAGAGGGAAGAGGGAGAGGCAGAGGAGCAGCCATGGCGGCAAGGGTATTAAGCACATGGTTGCTTCTCTCGGCATTATTTTTGGTTTCTTCCCACGGTAAGTCGCAGTATGGGATGGTAGAGGGATATTTCTTGCTGGTATGGCTGCTGACCTGCTGCATTGTTATGGCTTTTGGGTGGAGTCTGTGACTAACTTGAAGCATGCTGGAGTGTTTTCAAGGGGTGGTGGATAATTTGCAAGTGAAAATTCCGTCTTTTATGTGATGTTCTTACTGGCTACTTTTTAATGTATTTAGCTGTTTTCAAGCATTCCATGCAGAATGAACTTGAAACTTGTTTGAAAACTTGGTTGGACCTTGTTTACTTACGTTTGTGTCCCTTGGACAAACAAAGTTGCACCTTGCTGCGTGTAGGGCTTCAGCTCAGAGAACAGCAAGCGTGATGGCGATCGCTCTCGTAGAAATATGATGCTTTGCTTTCGTCAGTCGCTACCTTGGCCATCTCCTGTCGTTGCACCTCCCAGGAAAAAACAATGTGAAAAGGGTATACTGATAGGTTTACTTTTTCCAATGCAGCCAATGAAGTTCCCTCGTCGTCCAAGACTATTGGCGTCAACGGAATTCCTATGGTCATCTGTACATGGCCATTCGTTGATGCTGCAGAGAAGGGCTGGCAAGTCCTTCACACGACAGGATCACCAGTGAAAGCTGCTGTGGCTGGTTGCACCGTGTGCGAGGATGAACAGTGTGACATGGCAGGTATTGCTCGTCCATTTTTCGTCGGAGGGTCGTGCTGTTAAGTAGTCTCGCCATTGTTCCTACATAATGTACGCACCAGCAAAAAGCAGTTCGATCTGAAATTCGCCTAGCGCCAAGAAACAACACCAGTTGCTTGAGGCTATTCAAGCTGATACAAATGTTCAGAGAGTTATTGCACCAGTTTTTATAGTTCTTGTCAAGCCTCTATGACCTTGTCCAACTTTTTCATGACTAGTTAACTCGATTGTCAACTTTAAAAAAAAAAATTGATATTTTTCAAAAACGTACGATTAAAGTTATCCTCAGCACAATCTCTCACTTAACAATGTTTTGTCATGCGTCATTTTGCAGTGGGATTCGGTGGCAGTCCCGATGAACACGGTGAAACAACTCTAGACGCAATCGTCATGGATGGGGTGTGTGTCCTGCTATCGCCTGTCATTTAACAGCACTTTTCATCGCGGGTAAGCCAAGTGGTTTTCGTTTTGATCCATGCATCGAAAGTGAAGGAATGTGACTTATAACCACGTTCCTTGATAAAAAAACAGGAGACAATGGACGTTGGGGCCGTGGGAGCATTACGGCGTGTGAAGGGTGCTGCGAGAGCAGCCCTTCACGTTCTCGAGCAGACGCAGCATTCTCTTATGGTCGGTGATCAGGCAGTGGCCTTTGCACTTTCTATGGGCCTTCCTGGTAAGCTGCCAATGTTTGCACCACCCGCAATGTAATTGGAGCCACAGGAGAGTCGCTTAATTGACTGCATTCAATGGAAGTAAAGTTTCATGACGGTGGATGAGGAGCAACCAGAACCGTCTCTAAGTCTGACTTTACAGTTCAAGCTCGTTCATCGACGCACATTGTTGGTGGGCTAGAGATAGGCTGAAATTGAAGGGCATTTTTTACAGTATGAACGTCCATTCGTTATATAATGACGTTCTTTTTTTTTTCTTTCTTTCTGCAGGCCCTGAGAACCTTACAACGCCTGCTTCCGAAGCCATATGGTCGGAGTGGAAAGCTAAAAAGTGTCAGCCCAATTTTTGGCAGAATGTGATTCCTGAGAGCAGTTCATCCTGTGGACCCTATGTTGCTACTGCAGGAGACCGTTACAACTCGTACAACCTTATAGGGCATAAGGAGAGAAGGCGGCCTTGGGGAAGGTTGCCTAATCGTGGCACCCGGAAGTCACCTTTTGAAGGCTCAAAAATGGCAAGACCTCAAGTCAGCAGAAAAAACCATGACACAATTACCATGGTTGCGATTGCGGAGGTCAGTTCAAAAGCGCATGACGAATGAGCATTGAATGTATAGATTCAGTGTGGAATGGGAATTTTCTAATGAACATCGACGTTCAAAAAAATGGCTTTTGTTCCGGAACACATACTAACTGTTAGAAATTGGCCGGCTGTTTATAGTGACTTACTTGACGCATGGAGGATGGGCAATGGCTAAGCAGGATGGGCGGATGGCTGCAGCAGGTTCAACCAACGGATTGACTTACAAGATCCCTGGAAGGTGTGAAGTTCTGGCCAACTGGTCTGAATGTCGTTTCTGAAACAAACGGGCGTGCATCTACCCAATACATACTTGTATCGAGTATTCATCATTCTCAGAACTTTCTTACACTTCCAACGTTCAAGTGAGGAAGCGTTGTGCTGATAATACTGCAATGCAACAGACAATCAGTTCGTTGCACTCTTAAACTATCGCCTGCAGACATTACAGTTTTGAGTCTTCCTTGCCGTGGTGCCTTAATTTAACAAACAGAAGCCTTGCAACGCTGAACCTTAACCTGCAACAGAGTCCAGATTCTCATAACATGCTAAGATGAGTGAAGTAAGGGTCTCTGCTTATGCCTTGGGACAGCAGATGCGATCAAGGTCGGTGACTGATTGGATAGACATGTTTGTTTCAGAGTGGGAGATACTGCCATGCCAGGTGCTGGAGTGTATGTAGATTCGGAATTTGGCGGATGTGGAGCCACGGGTGATGGCGACATAATGATGCGCTTTGTGCCGTGGTATGTACTTCACGCTCTCCCCGCTCCCATATTGCTGCATTGGTTGTATAGAATTTGGCTTTCTATTCTTGAAAAACGTACCCGTACCAAAACGGCTGCAAACGTGTTATGGTTTTGGTTGTGATTCCAAACAATCTTGCCGAAATAAACTTGCTCCATTGTCCCTATAGACATTTTTCGAATGCGTTTTGGTTTTCCTTTGTGCAGCTACCAGGCAGTGGAGAGCTTACGGCGCGGCTTCTCGCCGCAGGAGGCGGCGGATGACGCCATTGGCCGCATAGGACGGAAGTATCCTGACTTTGTTGGTGCCCTATTTGTGGTAAACAACAAGGGGGAGCATGCGGGTGCAGTGGCCAATTGGGTATTCCAATACACGGTCATATCTCCAAATTCGTCGGCTCCTGATATTTATACGGTGATGCCAAAGCAAGCAAGGCAGGTGGAGCAGAACTGAAGAGAGAGTCTGCTGATAAGTGTTATTGGGTTCAGGAGGAGGCTGCTAGGTAAGGACGAACAGCTTCAAAATTTGTCGCGAGAAATGGTTTAGGAATAGAAAATTTGGAGGTTGGAAGTGGGATTCTAGAAACAGGTCTCGTGTTAATGATCCATATGGGCACTAGTGCTTTCTGTGTGTGACAATGGACATGCTTCTAGAAAATTGACGACTGGAACAGTCCTCATGGCTGTACGGGAAGTTCTTACGGACAGTACGAGGCGGGAAACGCATTCGAAACAGAGGCTGGGGGGGAAGGGGGAGGGAGGTCGAATTCGACAGTGTGGGTCGAACGGTGGTGACGGCGGCTGCAGGTTTTTGGTGCCCAGATGAGATGTTGCGGAGTTTCAAAACTTGAATCTGGAAGCGTGACTTTGTAGGCTAACATGTGATTGGTAGTGCGGTCGCCAAACATGCTCTTATGAGGCGGGCTCTTACGAGTTCTTAAGAGTATTTTAGTATGGTGTTGAGTGGGTGATAAACGAATCCGAGCCCTAGAAGCAGCCGCGAAGGTTGCGGTTGCGGTCGCGATATCATGTAAATCAACTCATCGTTTGCTCATTTTGGTAATTTAAGGTGTCTGTTTGATCTTGAAATACTGCGGGTGGTATTGAAATGTGTGATGCGAAGGGGACATGGCCTTGTAAGCGGCACCTGTAAAAGGGTTTTTAGGGTTTTTAGGGTACTGTCTGATTGCTTGTCTCAGAGCTGTTTCGTTCAGTGCGTCACTCATAAACATTATTAGGGTGGGTCAGACATTGGCCATGGCCAAATCAATTTCGTAAGCCTGTCGGGCGAATTAAGAGAATTCGATCGCATTCTAATTCGATCGCAAGCACTTCCGCGGAGCACTCGCCGACGCCCAGAGTCATTGTCCGTCCCAAGATCGACTCGCGAGGCGTGTGACAAGACGTCTCATTTCAAAGTCCAAAATTCGCCCTGTTAGGCGACGAACAACACGACTCTTGCACACAATTCTTTGATCAATGACGATTGAATGCAAAAAATTGTAAAAATTTTCATCCGCGGCCCCATGATGGACCGTAGCCCCAAAAGCGCCGACCGAACCGAACTCCCCAAAACACGACCGTTTTGCCGAAAATATTTTTAAAATAAAAATAATTTTAGAAGTGGAAAAAAGAAGGAAAGTGCTATTTACACATCTTGTGTATAGAAACACACCTTTTTTCGTCGGTCGGATTTTATTTTAGGGATTTCATGGTACTTTTTTTAAAGGTGTGTATCTAGATAAAGAAGGTGTGTAAATAGTAATTTCCTTAATAAAGTAAATATTTTCTCGACAGGACCTGCGCCGGCGACCGCCCGTTCGTAGCGGAAGCCCTCCCTGGCCGCCACGTGGCAGTTTGCACTTGCGGAAACCGAGTGCGGCGCCAGAGGATAAGACGGGGATTGCGGATAGCGCGGCCCGCGGGAGGGCGGCCCTGCGCTGTCCGATCGCCATCGGACGGTCGGCGGCGGTCGGGGCCGCGGCTTGGGCGGACCCCCTCCGGGAAGGGCCCCCTCAAGGGTTCCTCCTTCGTGCTTTTACGGCCGCCATTGAGGACTTGCTGAGCTGCTGTTGCAGGCGGAGCCCTTGCTCGAAACTCGCGGCTGCTTGCTCGCTGCAGATCGCTTGGAGGGGAACTCTGCAGTCATGCAGGCAATGGCGCAGGCCGCGGGAGTGAGGGGGGCAGCCGTCAGCGGGGCGGTGGCAGCCATTGCGGCGGAAGGGAGCCGACAGACTGTGTCGCGTGTTTCGGCTGTGAAGGCGGGGTTTATGGCTGGATCTGAGGTGAAGGTGAATGCCGTGAGGGAGAAGATGCCTGTAGTGAGCAGGAGAGCCGGGCAGAAGGGAGTTGTGTCGATGAAGGCAAACACAGCTGCTGTCGGGTATGCTGCTGCGCTTGTGGAGCTCGGAAAGGCCACAGGGAAGCTGGATGCGATCCACAGTGATGTTGAGGCTCTCGGTAGCTTGATCGAAATGAAGGAACTTGCCGATTACCTTGCTAACCCAACTGTGGCCGATGAGAAGAAGAAGGCGATCTTGAAGACGGTGGCAACAGATGGCAAGTACAGCGTCCACACCACGAACTTCTTGAACTTGCTCGTGGACAAGAGGAGAATCAACATTCTTCAACAGATCACCGTCGTGTTTGAGGAGCTGTACTGTGAAACGACAGATACTCAGGTAGCAGTGGTCACATCTGCTGTGAAGTTGGAAAACTCTCAGCAGGCATTGATTGCAAAGAAGCTCCAGAGCATGACTGGCGCGAAGAACATCAAGTTGAAGAACATTGTGGATCCCGCTCTTATTGCTGGCTTTATTGTTAAGTACGGAAAGGATGGTTCTTCTGAAGTCGACATGAGCGTGAAGGGACAGCTTGACAGGTTGGCGGCTCAGTTCGAATATGCGCAGCAGAATCCAGCTGCTGCTTGAGATTTTTTTGGCATTGTACACAATCGGCAATATTTTGCTGACATGTCTAGATTATTGAGATGGTCAGCGATTGGTCAGAGGTGTCCATTGAGTGCCTGCTAAAGTGCAGGCTGTTGCCGGAAATGCGGCATCTTAGATTCATCATATTGTTGTAGAGGAAGGTAGCAGAGCATCTGAGCTCAGATCTTTGGTAGTTGTGACCATGCTAGGAAATAGAACTATGTTATCAAAAAGCTAAAACTTTTTGTCATGTAACCAGTCTCTCGTCAATCATTTATATCCAAAGTCTTGTGAAGGCTTCCGTTCAAACCCTGCAGAATTGTTGGCCTGAGTGGATAATCGTGATACCTTTGTAGAACTGTTCCGTATTTTGGAAGCGAGGCAAGAAAACATGCTCACTTGTACAGTTTTTTAAGATGTTCAAAAGGACTCGCATGCTCGTTTACTGTCTACTCTTGTGTTGCTCCGCAGGCTGATGTTATGTCGTGACTCGCTGATGTTCACCGAAAGATGTCCTGTAAGGCGTTTAGGTCCACCTTTCTTTCCACACTGTGATCCAAACCTCCATCGCAATGGTCGGTCATATCAGGTGTCATACTTGGTCGAGATCTCATACTTGGCATAATGTAAAATGCGCAACATCACAGAATGTGAGCTATCTACAGGAGGGTATAGCACAAGTACAGTGCATCCTGTATGATTGGCTGTTCTGCGCTGGTCTACACTGCCAGCCATGCTTCTTCTTTGGATCCCTCAACAGGTCAAAGAAACGGAAAAACGAATAAATCAAACATCCCTTACAATGCAAGATACTTCACGGGAAAACAACAACTGTTTCCTGTTTAAAAGCGTTTTATGTTGAAACAAAGCGGGAAAATGGTGTGCTTGGCACCAGGACGTGCGAACAACCTCATTGAGCAGCTTACATTATTTTCTTCCATGGCAAAAGAGTAGCTAGTGAACAGTCTAATCTTTCGTAGAGGTTGCGAGAGTTCCAATTCAAGAAGGTTCTTAAAAACTTGGATGGGCGAAACTAGCCCTACACTGTGCTGTCTACTTTGCCCTTCATTCCCTTTCAGACGAAGTAATGGATTGCCTACTTTGCTCATTATACACAAATATCTACAGGAAGCATGCAACAGGAAGTAGAAAATGGTAATTGGGAGGAAACGAGAGACAAAGGGAACAACAAAAGCACCCCTATCCACTGTCCTTGCCTCCCTGTACTATCTTGTGAAGACGAAAGACCTCCCCCTGCCCTCCATCCAAAGCACGCTTTTCCATGTGGCAGAGTGTGAGCTGCTTCAAGAGTCTTTCCAGCACGGACTGCGGCACCTCCTTTCCGGGCGAGACTGTGGCGAGCACCGCTGCGTTCACATGGTCAGCCACGAGCTCCCGCTGGCCAGGGCCCAGCAGATATCCAACAGGAGAATCTTCCGGGCTCTCATACGCCACTAAGGCCAGACACTCCTGCAAGAGTGCGCCTCCATCACCGGCAGAGATAAGGCGGGGGCAGAGGTAAGGAAGGATCCCAGCAAGCAAAGACATTAACCATTAGGGATTTCTCAGATTCTGGCAATAAAATGGAATGCTGGCAACCAAAAAGTTGAAAACGTTGTTGACAAACTCATAGGGCTAAATTTGCACGGTAGAGAACGACACGTTGCTGAAGACAACCTGAAGGTGAAAGTCCTGTGATTCGGAGCATCCTCGAAAACGAGAAAGCATTGTCCGCGCGTACAGCACTGCTGTATCCACAGATCCTGCCTGTTGAACGCCCCCCAGAAGCAGGCCATGCAGAAAAGTATGAGCGAACCCTTTGACATTCATCTTTCTCGTCTCTGCATGAATCCAACCGTTCAAGGGGAGTAAAGGACGGAAGGGAAAGCATGGCGTCATCAAATGCTTACCTTCACAACTTGAATTATTCCCGAGAGTCATAAAGAAACTATCTATAGGGGAGGGATGTCATAAGTTTCCTTGGAGGGATAGAAGTGGTCACCTTAACTGTCTCAATGAATTTTTGAGTGCTCAGCAAGAAGTTCACTGTCGACTTCTCCTCCTACCACAATGTATTCTCCCCTTCCCTCTTTGTCAGCACAATGTACAAAAACGTCCCTGAGCGTGGCCAACCAAGAAGTGCATCCTGCAACCAAATCTCACTCAAGAACTTTGCACTTTAAAAGCATTTCCATTTTTAAGTTTGGCTTTCTCTTTCCTCTTTCTGAGATTGGAAGCTCAACATCTGATGATGAATAGGAACATGTGTTTACCTACTGAAGTAATTCAGCAAAATACAAAGAGCTTCTTCTGTTCGAGCCAAGAAGGTGATTCCAAACACTTAGTACAGGATAGCCGCAGGAGCTTTAGCATTGAAACAGGGTACAGCTACAAAAAAAAGCAACTGGCAAACGCCAAGCTATGTTTTCTCTTACATGTGAGGAATGTAAGCAGCTCTGGGGCAGTCTCACCTGCAAAATCTGAGGGTAACATTCCTCAACTTTCTTGATGGCGTCATCTATATTTCCACTCCTCACCAACTGCAAAACGACGAAAATGTAACTTGAAAATTCTGAGTTTCTGAACGCAATCTTCGCATCACGGTGCTAAATTTAGAAACGACAAGATAGAAGAAATTGAATTCCTGCACTAGGACCTTATAGCCTTCTGTACATACCATTGCCTTATGAGCCCTATTCAGGTCCAAAAAGGGATATGCTGGAATGCTGGTCATCATTATTACATTATGCTCAGGTCCAGTCCATGAGACTGCAGAGGATGAGACCTCAAATTTATTAACTAATTTCATAAGAAAACGAACAAGCTCAATAGCCAGCGCTTAGTATGTAAACCACGTCTTGTCTGCCCGTTTCCAAATGGAAAATATATGCTCCGGTCTTTAGACAAAGTTCTACTTCAGACATCTAGGACTACAGGAGTGCATTGCCCACTTACTTGTCTCAGGACCTTTCTATTTTCAAGAGCGTATGCCATCTGATGAGGCGAAGAGCAATGTCCATTCTGTTCAGGCCATGGAGTTGATTCCGTGACGCCATTGGCAGCATCAAATGCTGCAAGCGTGTCCTGATACCCGTAATACAAAAGATACGATCGCACAATGCTGGGTCCACCATGTTCCCCCAACACCTTGAATAAGACTACACGTGACATCAAAAAGAGGCTGCTCATCAAACGTTCCAGCTTATTACTAATAATAACAATAGCAGACGAAGTCAAAAAATGGATAAGGCGATCCTCTTCCAGAACGATAAGAAGTGCACTAATTTCGGGCTGCAAATGAAGGGTTTGATGAAAGCTGAGAGCGCGGGCAAACCTGTGGCTGACACTCAGTGGGAGGACAATGCTCTCAATCTGCCGATGTCTGCGGTCTCTCTCTTCTTGTACCATAGCCTGCCACGTTTGTGCAACCACGAACGTTCAGACAAGATACGTTTCCTCCCATCACTTTGACAATCCACGCTATGAAGAATGGCAGAGTGACAAGGACAGGCCTACGTTTCCTGACTCTATTGCTCATTAGCCTCCCTAGAATAGGATAACGAGACTAAGAAAACACAATACGCGTAGAACAAAGGAGACTATCACCTTCCCGAGTCATTGATGATTCTTGAAGTCACATAAAGCAGCTAAAGCACAAGGGAATAGACACTTCAGGATTCTCAAATCCCGTGATAAAGAAAGAAGGAAAACGGTAGTGGCAGAATGCAGATCCACACACCTCAATGTCAAACAGAAATGGTCGTTGTCCAAAGTTGACCTCGACTCTGGCAACCCTCCCACCATCCTCGCCTTTAGGTCAGCATGTAGGACATCTCATATGGGGCTTTGAAGGATATTGCGGAATAAATAATGAAGAGGTAAACCAGTATGATCGGCAATGACCTTGAGCAACGTGCACAGAAGCAACTTCTTCAGAGGCATCTAATATGAAACCTAGTAGCAAGCCTACATACCTCTCGTTTGGGCTATGTAGTCCAATTGTCGGAAACAACTCTCCCTTCACATCCTTGCATGCTGTTCCCAAAAACTTTCCATTTTTTCTGTTTCCACGAACCCTTTTCAGAGATTTAGGTCCAGAAAAACCGAATCTGGGCTCAATGATACATACTCGTGTCAAGGAACAAACGAGACCATCAGAGTACAAAATTGGAGTTATCGTCTCAACACCGCCACTTGAAATGAATGTAGCAAGTTGAAAAGACAATACTACGATTCATGTACAGGGCTGCTGAGCCGGGCAGAGAGATTGACAAAACTTGTCAGTAATTACAACAACGCTCTTCTCTCTTTTGTGTGACCAACGTTATCACGTGTGTGACACGAGTGAATGCGGCAAAGGGTTCAAAATGCAAAAAGCCTTTTGTAGTGTAGAAAAAAAAAATTACGTGAAGAACATCTCTTGTGTAGAAAAGTTTATCCCGGCTCCAACAATGTCATTTGTTGTAAATGTAGAGCCATACGCCTCGCCACGTCCATGTGCATTGTAGAATTTCCCATCATCTCCATGATAGCCATAGCTGTTGTTCTCCCACCTGCGCACATGTTCCACGATACGATTCCTCATGCCTGTTATTCAAAATTTAAAAAGTACAGTATAGCTTCATCGTGCCCTCGTTCGATTTCGTGCATCGTGGAAGTACAAGAGCACAAAGCACTGCCAATTTTCGACTTTACCTCGTTTCTTTCCTGCTATGCAACAAACTCGGAAATTGCGCATCAAATGATGTGCAAGGCATGTTTAAGAGCATTATGTAGTCCAGTTTGCGACTGCTGACGAAATTGTGAAAGCTGGTTAGAGGACAATTAATAATGGCGCAGGAACGGGACCCTTTAGCGATAGAATTCGCAAAGTGCAACGTGCTTAATTAAATAAACTCGGAAGCGTCTTTTCATCTGAAGGCGAATGCAAGAACTGTGCATGAGCAACAATTCAAAGATCAGTAGCGTTAGACTTACCCAGGCTGCCTGCTCATCTTAAAGTGCTTGTCTGTGAAGCCAATAGCAATCTTTCCATCCTTCCCACGATCCTTGATAGAGATTTCGTAGTAATATAGCAGCCGCTGATTAGGGACGGGATGATTTCCTTGAATGGAACCAACATCATTCGTATGATTTCCATTTCCAGTGTACTTCACGCTGAGCTTATCCTTGCTCACATCCAGAAACTGCCCACAATTCTTCGTGTTCAACTCGGACGGGAGGACCTCCTCGGTCTCCTCCTCCACATCCATAGCCTCCGCGAAGACTGGAGAGCGCGCCAGCGTGCAAACTCTTTCTCTCTGCCCCCAGAGCGCGATGCTTGCAGCGAGCGTGGATGCAGAAGGAGAAAGTTAGCCTCTCGAGGAGAGCAGCGTTCTCGCCAGCAGTGATTTGAAGCGCTTACAATCAAATTTCCCCTTGCAGGCCCGGCAGCCAGGCCTTGCAGCTGCTGCTGGGCAGGGCAGACGGGCGCTGCCGTCAATCATCCCCCGCCCCCTGGCGAGCCATACTGCGACCATCAGCCAATGAGAATACGCCAAGTAGGCATAACTGTCAACGTGGCGCATCCTCATTGGGACATGCCAAGTCAGACGCTCGCTCTACCCCTAGAGCCCGTGGGACCTTGGGAACAATGTGGGATCCCATGGGTACCAATGGTTGCAACCAATGGGTAGGCGGACCCAACCAACTAGTGGCAATGGTTGAGAACCACTGCCAATGATTGTAACCATTGCATGGAGTATGCAGCCAGCCATCGCCAGTGGTTTCCAGCATTCGTTGTTGTTGATTGCCATGTATTGCTTAAACTTTGAACCCGTGGATTCAACGGTTGCCAACCATTGCCAATGGCTCAAACCATTGGTTGGGGAACTTGGTCAAGCATTGTAGGAATTGCTTTTACATTTGCCCAAAAGATCGTATGAGTGGTGTGATTAAGGAGTTTCATGCCCACTGTACGTCGGATTGAAACGTGGTTCAGATTTCCCATCGGCAATCGTGGTCCGATGGTTGCCAACCATTGACCAGGGCTGACCAACCCCAATGGTTGTCAAACATTGCTTGGGCATGAGCCAAATATTAATATCGTAAATAATAAATTGGATGAAAAAAATAGTTGTGGTGCGATCATACCTAGGCTATTACGCCGGATCCCATCAGAACTCCGCATCTAAGCGTCTGTGGGCTGGAATAGTACTGGGATGGGTAACCTCCCGGGAAGTCCCGGTGTCGCACCCACTTTTAGAATTTTTGGCTTTGGTTTTTGCATTTCTAACACTAACAATTCCATTGTCCCAACGTTTCCTTTCAAGTCGCGCCCACAATTGAAATTTGATGACAACTTAGTTCACTTCGGTGTCCATGTCTAATGGGACGAGCAAGCATCACAAAGCCTAAGCGTGTTGCATCCGTTGCACAACAAATGCGCAACACTAGTATCCAAACAACATTGGCAAAAGCAAAACAAAGTCACAAGCCCCGAGCTTGCGGACGCGTCATTTAAATTGTTCAATTTGAACAAGTTCGGGTCAAGCGAACAACTTCCAAAGGCAGTTGTAGTGGTGGCAGCTGTCCGCCTAAAAAAAAGGGCCACCCGCAAGCGGCCATGGACTCCGAGTCTCCGACACAACTGAAACCGCAACCGCAACCGCAACCGCAACCAATCTGGGCCTAGGGATGGCCTCACGCGCGAATATGGTTTGAAATTAATTTAAAAATAATATAAATTTTAGGCCCATCCCTCTCTCGGCCTTGCGCCTTGCCCTAGCGACCTTTTGGCCTTCTGTACGGATAGCAGCCGCGAGGGATAGTCCGTACTGTACGAAAAGCAAATGGGAGGCACCCTGGACCTCTGCGGGCCGGTTTGTCGGCGTCGTTGCAGCTCGCGCTGCAAGTTGCAGGAGAGGAAAGGGTGGGGGGGGGGAAACCTGCTTCCTGCTCAGATGTTTTCTGCGGGAGTTGCCGTCATATGTTGCATCAAATCGTCACATGCCGTATCAAATTAATTCATTTCGTCCTAGCAGTAATTTATTCTATTCGATACAGAAGATGTCATTCCTTGGTTGATTTCCGTTTTTTCCACAATGGCGAACATGCTGAACGACTGAGCTGAACACACGGGCTGGTAGGGAGTCTTCGCCTCTGCATGGCATTGGAATTCAAAATGTGGACGGTAAAGTTCGTGGAGAAAGTACGGGTGCTAAATTCTGTAAATTATTTAAATCCATGCGGGAGCAGCTTGTTCAAGTTAAGATCGCCATAAAGTGGATTCTGTAATGAGCTCGTGCACGGTCTTCCCTGTATTCGTTCCGTCATCTATGATTTCTTTCACCGGAGCATCAGAGATTTCTTTCGCAATGTTTATGTTGAAGGCAAACATTCAAGTATTGATCAGCTTCTCCAGTGCAAGTGCTACAGGTAATACAGTTTGTCAAAAGGCGGCAATTTTCTTCACTAGAAGCAAGAATCTTGGGAGGTACCATTCTTTCTTTGCTTGCATGTTTACTCGTTGCTTGATTCGGGACAAAAAGTTCTGATATGTTTCATTTATAGCTCACAGACTGCAGGTTGTGCGGTTTGGTAAACTGAAGGTCCTACTGGTGTTCATCTAAGGATAAATTAGCAGCACCCATGTAAAAATCGGTTGTTACTGTTTGCGGCACCTGACAACAATGCTGATTTTCCCCATCGCAGGGCTAAAACTGAGTGAAGCTAATGATCATCTGGCTTGAAAACTACTGAAACCTGAATAGACTTTATATCTGTGAACGAAAAGCTCCCAGGAAAGCACAGAGCATGGCGAAATATTCGTGGTTTCCTTCTTTTTGGAAGAAGCAAGGAAAGAGAAGCTCAGGTGGTTCTTCTGGAATTGGTCTCCCACGTCTTGACGCCAGCTTTTCAACGAGTGATGAAGGACAGCCGCTGTTCGTTGGAAGACCAACAAAACCAATAGTGACACATACTACTTTGTTCAGCAAGCCTACTCTGCCTAGCCTTTTCACTGTCAAGCCTGCTTATTTTCAACTACCAGTGGCTGAAGGCAAGCAGCCGTCCTCTGCAATACTATGCATCTCCGTCCTTTTATTGTTAGTTTCGTCGGCACTGCTGTGTGGCGCCTTTACCCTGTATTTTCTCTCTAGGTCTGGCTCAAGTGTGTTGGTTGACAATACCACAGCTCCAGGAACTACCCATGACCTGGAAGACGCAGGCAATCAGCCACTCCCTCCTGGACCACTCCAGTCAGACCCGTCCTTACCAGCATCTTCCACCAGCTCCGAGCAGGATCAGTCGCAGTCTTCTGAACCAGGCTCTGAACCTTCTATCCCTCAGCCGGGTGGTGGTGAAAACCTTCATGGCAGTGGCCCAGGACCGCAGCCGAATGGCGCACATGGGGAATACTTTCTACCTTCTGAAGAAGACACTAAAATCCTACTTCTTTATCAGTTCTATCATACGCAGGAAGCATGGAGTCACATCCACAATGTGCCACCTTTCAGAGGAATCTGTGACTATCCCCAAATGGTCCGTCCAAGCAGCAATGACGTTGATGCGCCTTCCCTCCTACCAATCCTTCAGGATGTCGCTTATCAGGGACTCTTATGTGAATATGGTGCCATGCTTACAATTGATAGCCATATGCAGGCTATTCAAGGAGCTGTGCCGTGGATTGGGTTTCAAAGCTGGAGGGCAACAGACCGTGGTATTGCTCTTTCTCCCTTAGCGCTGCATCACCTTGAAGAGTATGTCAGGGCAAACCATCGAGTAGGCCCTGTGCCAGACACGAACATCTTCTACTACTGGGTAGCATATGGGCCTCTCGACTTTTATCAAGACTGTGACACAAGCTATGGAAAATGCTCCCATGTTTTCGCTGCGGTTTTTCAAGAATTGCTGAATACGGATGCAATCCTCGGATCGACGTCGGACAGAACCCTTTTTTTTCCTGCCAACCAGGAACATTTGCCGCCAATGCCAATCCACGGCCGAGGGTTCGCATGCTGCTCATATTGGCTCATGCATGTGGACAGCTTCAGGAGATTCATGAGATTCCTGCGGCTTTTTTATGTCACGTTAGAAAGTCTGTTTCATGTTCACGACAATGCGGAAGCTTGCCCCTTAGGAATCCGTGATCAGCGGGAGTCGGCAAGCCAGTGCTGGTGCTTCATCATGGAAAGGCTTGTCAACATTTGGGTTTACCATACGGGACATAAAATGATGTTTGTTGATCGTGATGGGTCTCTGGACGAGCAGTTCCCTGTTCCGGAGAGGATCAGCTGGGCTGATCGGTTCACGTCAGAGAACTTGGACAGACTTGAGCGGAGCTTCCCACAGCGATTGCTGCCGAGGGAGGCGGAGCTTTATCGGAGGTTGGGAGCAGAGATGGCCTAATGGCGAGCACCGGAAGCAGACGGTGAGTTCAGTTTTGATTAAAAGTCAATCGAACTTCAAGCCGCATGCAGCGTTTTGAGCTTGCAAACTCCCCGCTTGCTCGGTGTACTCTTCTGTACTTTTAAGTTTCTGTATGGTGTACATGTAGATAGTAGATGTTGGAACAGCAGACTCTGTTGGGCTGGTTTCCTACCTTGGGGTAGTGACTTTTTTAGCCTGTGAATCCTGTTCACCAGGTTATTAGGGGGTGTCAGACTTAAAACTTGTTCGTAAGTTTGAGATCAGAACGAGTACTCCGGCAAAATCGTGATCTTGCTGCGGCGGAGTACTTCTGAAACATTGTTCGTAAGGTTTTGTTAAGTCCGTCACCCCCTGTTTGTTGCTGCGACAACAAAAAACTTGAAAGCTGTTAATCTTCTTTCGCATGTAGGATTACATCTACAAAAAGGAGAAACGACAATAGTTTGTACTGTCGTTTCATGTCTATCGGTGATTTTACTCTTTTCGTTTCTGAGTATTGGCTACCGTTTATGTTCATTCTGAGGGTAGTTCTTACCAAAGTGGATAGGTGGTGATTTCTTAGCGCCGCATGTTAAAGGAGTCATTTTTTTTCGCAGCCGCAATCAAGGTCCACGGATGATGCCGGCTGTGCAGAATCCGGCTGCTAGGAACGAAAGCAGAAGGCTCGGAAACAGCTTTGTCATTCTCGCTTTGATTTACAGCCAGTTCATACCGATACTTGTACCGTAATTAACAATAATAATAATAACCGTAACTTCAACGTTAACTCCTGTCAATGCAAGCATGCAAAGACCCTCTTGCCGTAGCAGCGCCACACTATTGGCAGTGCCTCCTCATCTGTCGCCTGGCAAATAAAAACTAGCTTCACTGTGTCAGCACGAGAGCATTAAGGCCAGTCAGAAGGGCCTCTCCTCCGCTTCTTCCAAGACACTAACTTAGGCAGCCTGCAATTTCAGCCTATAATGTGTGGGCCTTAGTCAACTGACGCTATTTAACTAGCATTTGCTTCACTACCAGGCGGTTTTTCCAACTGTGGCCAGCATCAGCCTTCCCGAGCGGGCACACCCCACCCACGACTGTCAACTAACAACAGAAAATGGGCTAATCGGACACCATAGAAATTTGACAGGGGTTGTAAAATTCTCGTGGGCACCTTAAAAACGACCAAGAAGATCGCATACATGAATGGAACTTGATATGGCTGCATGCCATGAACTATTGTAAATGCTCTACTGTTGCGTTCATCTGTACTGGGAGCTGCCTATTTTATGAACACTAACATTCATCTTTACTGAGAGCTGCCTATTTTTTGGACACTAACTTGAAACAATGGCAACTTAAGTGTCACCTTGATCATGTCGAGAGCTGCAAGAGAGCCTCTCGAGTTGTGAAATTCGGCCTGCCCCATGGGAAAGCACGAGTGTGCAGCATCAGCAGCCAAAACATGGAGTTGCATAATAAACAGGTATGGATTTTTTCAACAAGCCAGAAAGTGCGCCCAAGTTTTTATAACATAACGTCTTTCAACAAAAAAAGGAAAAGGCTAAGGCTCCAAAATTTACTCGAGGTACTTAGTACAAGTAAAGGAAAAGGATCACCAAAGGAAAGGCCTAGCTCTGCTTGCTTACCACAAAGATTCGTCTGGATGGCACGCTCCTGTCCAACCTTCACCGTTTTAGCGTACATTCTTCAAGTCACACGGACATCCGTTTCAACTCCTCCAGCCTCGCCTTCAAGCTGGAAATCTCAGCCGCCCATTCTGGACGAACCTGAATGGGCTTCACAGGACCTTCAGGCACTTTCTTTTCCAGACGCGAAGCCCCTGCCCGCTCCTTGCGAGCGTTTCCTGAGCCTGCCCCTTTCTGCTTCTCTTCAGCCTTTGCTTTCTCAATGGCAACTTTTTGCATTGCAGCGAGAATCATCTCTCCTGTAATTCGTGGCTTTCCCACATCACTACTCTCTTTTGGCGCTTCCTTGTCCGTTTCCTCCGTGCTTGATTCTGTTGAGTTTGCCATCACGTCATCCGATTCACTGGATCCTTTCGTCCACCTGTCACCTCTGAACTTTCGACCTTTCACATCACTGTGAACGTCGTTAGCCAAGACGGTTTTTGCTGCGGTACTCTCCGAAGTTGCACTAGGTAAAGGTACAGACTCTTCTCTCCTCTTATTTCTCCCTCTCTGCTCTCCAGCATTTCTAGTCTCCTCGCTCTTTTGATCTCTGACTTTTGATCTCCCATGTAACCTGGATCTCGGAGCTTGTGTCCCATTATTCGCATTCTCTTTCACTTCCTCCCTCACACGGCTCTTGCTCGTAGATGTCTCCTTTTTCAGCCTTCTGAGACCATTTTGCCCCAGTTTTTCCTGCCCATCCTCATCAGCATTTGCAACCGCCGCTTTCCCAGTTGGTTCGTGCTTTGAATGTTTTCGATTTACACGGTCTTGTTCCTCCTCTTCTCCTGATGTCTTCTGTTCTTCACTCTTTCCAATTGACCGACTCTCAATTAAATCGTCACTGTTTTTTAGTTCCGCCATTTGAGTTTTAGCATCTTCATCGATGTCCCGTTCGTCACCCAATTCCTCCCGATCATCTAGGTTGTTGTCACTCCAACTGTCTGACTGTGAAACTGGAAACCCGTCCGCAACAGTAATAGCAGGATCCGCAACAGTAATAGCAGTATCCGCAACAGGTGAAAATCCAGCCTTCAAGATGGCCATTCCAGAAAAGGGGTTACTTCCTCCTCCCTGAGGTATCCTACGCTCCGCACGCTTTGCTCGCTCCTTATTGATTGAACGCCCAGCTCGTGCTCGAGAAGCCGCTTGCTTGGACACCGCAGGCTCATTACCATCACGGACAATATGCTCACTGCCAAAATTCCTACTTTCCGACTGTGTCCCCTCAGACTGCAGCGGGACATGGGCCGGCTTATAAACATTTTGCTTTCCAAGTGCATCTGTCTCTGCTCCAGCGCTTGTTTCTTTGTCCACTGTCTCCTCAAATTGAACTTCCGTGGTAAAGTCTTTTGAGTTCTCTGATGAAACTTCCAACAGTTCAGGAACAGCCGGAACGAGCTGTGCTCTAAGGTCCACGAGAGCTGCAAAAGGTGATGAGCGACTCACTCCTTTCGCTAATTTTTCATCCACTTCCAGGGAATTAGAGGCTTCCACATATCCGGACATTGCTGCCCGAGGCAACTCCAACCGCTTTGCAGGCTGCAGTCCAGTCAATGCTGATAGTTCATCTAATTTAGCTGCTGTTGCTGATCCTGAATTAGATTCCCTTACAGAACGACTTAATATCGACTGAACCCTACCAATTGTACCGCCATTGAGACGAACTTTCACGCCGCGTGGATGAAAGCTACTGTTTGTTAGTACTTCAGCCACAATGCCGCGTGTCAGTTTACCTGATCGCTGGTCTTCCTTGCACACTACCTCTACCTCTACGCCTGGAGGAACCCGACTTCGCACGCAGGCATCCTTTGAGGGCGTAACTTGCGCCGAAATAGGGGCTTTCGATGAATTACGCGCTTGGAAACCCTTTCCATTGCGATGCTGCATAGATATGCCTTCAAATGGAATGCCTAGAAAGTGAGACGATGCCGAAGTCTGACAGGAAAGGCGGTGCGTCTTCTCACAGGACTTCATGGCGGCAGACGTCGTTGGGGGCTTCCCCGCAGTCACACTGACGCCATTTTTCCGTCCAAGAAAGACGAAGGTACCTTCCGACATAGGCTCCACAAATATATGGAAACTTGCAACGCAGGGATGCCTCCCCATGGGAGCCGCTCTCCTGATGGCGGCCATGTCTGCTGGCGCCCCCCCACCCGCTACCGCAGCCGCCATGGAGGGACCTTCGAGCTCGCGGTCCGCATTGCGATTTAAGGTTCCATGGCCAAAGTTCCAGTTCTAGTAGAACAGTACTGTGACCATGTACAATGAACCAGATTTCTCTAATTTCGTTCCAGGACTGCTTTCCTCGTTCTGTTAATTCTGATAGTTTTTGAACGGGGCACAGCTCAGTTGAACCGTTAGTCGTTTCCATGTCCGTACGTTCCCCTCCAAACTCCCTGCTCCAGTTGCGCGTTCCCACGTGGCACAATGACGACGATACCACCGCTTACAAGCCAACACGTTTCGCCAGCTCTGGCCTGCCACGCGTCAGCTCATGCCAGCCCCTTCATCGCCGGCGCCGGTCCCCTGCCATGCAGGCGCCCCATCGCGTCCAGCCACGTGGCCGCACGTGCCGCCATCGCCAAGTGACTTGGCGCCCGCGGCCGCGGCGGTGGCGGAACCCTCCTGTACGGCCCATGCCACGTGTCCCTCCCTCTCTTCCCCGGCCGGTAGCCGTCCCCCCCGCGGGCGGACGCGGCCACGCGGCGCCGCCCGCCGCCCTCGGCCCATGTCCGCCGGACGCTCCGCCGCGCGCCACGTGGCCCCCTCTCCGCGCGCTCGCACCCGCGGCGAGCTCTGAGAACGCGTATTCGCACGTGGGACCGGAAAGTCCCGCCCGCACATTTGCCACGTGGCAGGACGTGGTCCCGCGACGTTTTCCAGTTCCGAAGTTTGGACGCGCACGGCGCATTTTCCCGCGCAGGGGCATCATGGGGCGTGCAAGGGCCTGCAAGGCCGGCGGCGTTTCCCGGGCCGGGCCGGCCGATGCCCGCACTCCCTCGGCCATGCAGGCGGGCGGGCGGTGTCAAGTCAGTCAGCGAGTCAGGGAGTCCTCGTCGCCGCGCAGGCACGCCTCGAAGAGGACGAGGCGAGGGAGGGAGGGAGGGAAGGGCCGAGGGAGGGAAGGAGGGGCCGAGGCCGAGGCCGAGGCGAGGCCGCTTTCCGCGGGTGGCCGGGGCCTTCCTGGGTGTTGCCGCTCCGCTTCGAGCGGCCCGCACATCTATTAAGAGGGAGGGCAGGCGCTGCGGTCAGGGGCTGGATTTGATTGTCGGAGGCAGTTGATTTCTCTGTTCTGTGATCCCTTGCGTCGCTGCTGTGTTCGCAGGCTGGCGGTGGTGTTCCAAGCTTGCGATTTGAGAGGGTTAGAGTGCTTGCATCGCGTTACACGACGCAGTAACTGGGTGTAAGGTGGTGTTCAAACTTTGTCTGCCGAGCTGGGGAGAACCGGTGTTCAAGTTCCGTCCTGACGCGGTATCTTGAAGAGTCCTAGCTTGAACCAAACTGCTGAATGGCAAGTGAGCGACTGGGGGGCCTGAGACGCCTTGTTTCTTCAAAGCTGCAGCACCTTTCGAGCTGATTGCAGGATCCCACCATCTCTCCGATAAGGCTGGTCACTTGAGCCTGCTTGCAAGCTGCAGGCTTTTGCAAAGCGATTTCTTTTTCAATTGTTCAGTGGAGGAGTAAGTTAGCGACATGCAGGATACGGAGGGAGGTCATGCCGATGGCGATATGGAGTATGAAGGAGAGTGCGACGTCGGTGTAACAGTAGGGACAGAGTTACATAGAGATCCTTCAAATGCTTTATATGAGGGGTTTAAGTTTGAAGATCGTAAACTTGAGAAAGGAGCACAGTCAGGCTTAGAAGGGGATTGGAAAGGCCATGATTTTATGCTGGTCGCTCGTAGCTTTCCAGTGGATAAAAATCCATCGAGCCAAGAATTCCAAAATCCCGTCTTTGTACAGAATTTCATGCAAGATTGTTCTCCAGCGGGACGGGGAAATTTCAAAGAAGATGATGAAATGGAGCGAGTCAGTTCAAAAGCGGATGATCACGAGAGATGCAACAACGATCAAGTTTGTAGTACAAAGGGCGGGTCCTCACTTGAAGAGCCCATTGTAGGTATTGACGATGCAGATGCTGTCAATGCTGCAGAAGCTCTCTGTACGTTTCCAAACGCTGCACTTGATGAACTAGATGAGCTATCAACCTCTACATCTGGAAGCAAGGCGAGTCGGAGTCCGATGCCGGTTGTGAAGGAGACGTTACAAGCAAGGACACCCTTAGCGAAAGGGGTAGGCGCAATGTCAACTCCAGCAAGCAAACCACTAGCAAAGTTGCAGGTGAAGAAGAGACGCGTAACCGATGGCACAGGCACGGTGGTAGGGCGCGAATCGATTTCAGCCGCTACTAACAGACCTGGAAAACGTGGCAAGTCATGCCAATGCTGCCAGTTAACACCTGCAGATTCACTTTTGCAAGAAGATCACCAGCAGGCTTTCCACAAACCCACGGAGGGACTTGGCTCACGAACTGCAACGAAAAATGTAGACCACATGCCTGTTCCCATGCAGCAAAGTGCTGTTAGCGATTCCTCGAACCTTCTTTCGTTGGGGAAGAATATGGAGAAAGCCGAACTCAAGGCGCTCTGGCAGACCCCACAGCAAAATTCCGACCTTAAAGTCGGCTGCAATTTCTCCTCTGGGAAGACTCCTAATGCCGCCGATCAGAACCCGTCGCCGGTTCAAGCACCACCGCGAGCTGCTCCTCGGAGTCGCACAACACGGAGAGGGCCGCGGTCGAGAAGCTCACAATATAGAGGAGTTACCTTCTATCGAAGGACGGGGCGTTGGGAGTCACACATCTGGTGAGCTTAATGTTTAAGGATCTTGGAATCATTGGGTTTGGCAAGTCAATGCTGCTCCTTTTTCATTTGGTTTAGGGTTCGCCATAGTGTTAGTGTTATCTGTGCATGATGTAGTTTTTCATTTGATGAAGGTCGTTTTATATGCGATAAGATGATGCTAAAACTTTTCTATGTCCGAGTGTTCTGTCATGTGCAGGGATTCAGGAAAGCAAGTGTACCTAGGTAGGCGATCGTTTCCCATTATAAACCTCACGCTGTTTTTAAGGAAATGCTGCTTTCTCCAAAAGTAGTCGAATGTGTCATCGTTCCTATCTCCTGTGTTTGCTACAAATGGTTCAAGTCCTCTTGCCGGTCTTTCAAACCTGTGCTAGCGCCTACATTGTTAGGTTGTTACTTTTAATGTACTGGTTGGATATTTCGAATAATATTTTGTCGTATTATGTGTATCTATGGTACAGGAGGGTTTGACACTGCGGAAGCAGCAGCGAGGTGAGTCGTAGAAAGTGCTTCAGTGCGCCTTCAAGCTATTTGGAACTGGAGCTATGCATATATTTCCAGCACCTTCAGATAATAGCGAGGCAGTTAGACGCACCACTGATGCCGCTTACTTCGCTTCTAATTTCAGGGCTTACGACTGTGCGGCCATAAAGTTCCGAGGCGCTGATGCCGACATCAACTTTGAGCATATTGATTACGACGAGGACTTAAAACAGGTATCGATGCATCTCACGCCCCGCGGAAAATTGCACTTGGAAATTAGGGTTCGATGTATGTCCATGCTTCGCAGTTTGGCGGATTCTCATAGAACTGCTGAAACTCAGTGGCTTCCTCTTCCGATTCCCTAAAAACCCTCGAAACCAACTGATGAATGGATGGAAGACTGGGCGAAGTGAAAACCCTAAAAACCCTAAAACTGAGTTGCAGGCTGACGGGCTGAGCAAGGAGGCGTTCGTGCACACTCTCCGCCGCCAAAGCAATGGCTTCTCTCGCGGAAGCTCAAAATTCCGCGGCGTGACGCTTCATAAGTGCGGCCGGTGGGAAGCAAGGATGGGCCAGTTCCTTGGAAAAAAGTGAGCACTTGCTACTTTTCTTGTTCTGGCGCTGGCTTCATTCCATCTTGAAAGTCTTGAAAGTTTTTTCGCCGGTCTTTCAATGTTACTCGCGAGCAAAATCTTTTGACTGACTGATTGGAAGTTGCTGCTTCCATGCATGAGCAGATACATCTACCTTGGTCTTTTCGACAATGAAGAAGAAGCGGCGAGGTGATAAGCCTCTTCTCACAGTGGCAATAGGATAAACTGATTACCATATGATTCATCAGTGTTCAGTTCATTGTAACTAGGAGTGCAGAATAAATACCTCTTTTAAACTGGGTTTGTTCTTACTAATGTGCATGCGAGCTGCGGTTCTGCAGAGCTTATGACCGAGCAGCTGTACGCTACAGCGGGAAGGAGGCAGTCACTAACTTCAACCCTATGCTGTACCAGTCCGAGTTGGAGCAGCACATGCAAGAGAAGGCGATGCGAACGCGTATGTTTGACTTCACCATATTCTTTCTATCAGTTTTTAGTTTGTTGCTCCCGACGAATTTGAGGTAATCATTTGATGAAAATGCTGAACTTTGTTGTAACGTGGTTTGCTTTTTCGTGCACGATTGCAGCGGCTGGAAATTCGCATGCAAATATGAATCGAATGCAGCAGTTTCTCCAGACTCCTGACTCCCACAATCTCAAGGTTTGCCAATCTCTATCGTCCCCTCCCTCCCCCCCCCCTCTCTCTCTCTCTTTTCCTCTCTCTCTCTCTCACTCTCTCTCCCTCTCGCTCTCTCTCCTCACCCCTTAAAACAGACCATCTCCATTGTCTCAAACTGGCCATACATGCAAACTCTCAGCACCCATCTTTGCAAGATATAAACCATCCCAGTTCGTATGCGGTGCTTTCCCAGGCTTATGCGGAACCGAGGCCAACCGAGCAGCACCCTTCCAGGCAGTGCTTGGCCCTTCACCGCCAGCGGGCGGGCCCGGGGGGAGGGCCCTGCCCCTGCGCGGGAGGGCCCCTCCCTCCCGCCAGACCGCTCCTGCGCGCTCTCACTCCTCCTTGCGAGAAGAAGGGAGCGGACCTCGTCCCGTCAAAGAGCGGCGACGAGTCGTCCTGCAAAGGCAAGAGCGAGTCAGAGGATGGGGAGGATCTGGGCCTGAGGTTGGGCATTGGAGGCTCATTGGGAAGCTTTACTGCAAAGGAAAAGGGGGAGAAGGAGTCTTGTTGCAAGGAGGGAAGTCTGCACGAGGAGCCGAGCATGACGAAACTTTCTCTGAGTCTTGCGCTCCCGCCTTCAGCGAGCAGCCAATGCACAGTTTCGAGTCAGGTGCGAACCATGATGCAGATAAAAAGGTTACAGACTGTGACCATGATAAAGGGACCTCCTGCTGGATCCTGCACAAAATATTTACCTTGTATTGGCAGTCGCATCTGACATGCAGAGTTGTCTCTAAATATTTGAATCTGCAAAGCTGTTTCATTGAATGGGCGATTCCGAAGATGTGTATGTGAAATCTGAATTTGTTAACGCAATTTTGGAAGAAGCTAACAGACTACGGCTGCCATGGGCTTGCAGGCTCAACCCACGCAGTTCCAGTCCGGGTCCCGCCATCAGCTGAAGGCGCAAACGAACCAGCCCTTCCAGAGGCAGCTTCAGGCCCACACAGGAGCAGCCTGGGGTTCAAATCCCCCCATCCTTCCCTCTGCAGCACATGGCTATGATGCCAACTGGATGGCCTCCGCGCCTGCACGGACAGCAGCGTCGACTCAAGCAGCAGGTAGCCATCTCATGCTGCCTCCACATGGCCATGCTGACAGCTCAATCCCATGCATCCCCAAAGCTCCAGGATTCAGCAAAGAGCTCCTTCAGCATATAGGCATGCAGCTTTTGGCCCAACACTTGGGCCAGCAGTACCTTAATCAGGTCCTTGCAGCCCAGCACTTGGGCATGGCGGCGGCTGCCAGCGATCCCGCCCAAGTCCTGAGCCCGCTCGGAAGCGCTGTCAGCTTCCCCCTTGTGCCGAGCGGGGCCCGGGCGTCGCCTCCCTCCGGGAAGCTGCCCCGTACGGCCGCGGCGCCGTACATTCCGAGCCACAGAGTGGCGCAGGCCTCGCCCCACGCGGGGCCGGGGCCGGGGCAGATCCTGCCGTCCGTTGTGGTGGAATCGACGGTGGCAGGCGCTGCAGTGCGCAGCATGGGGATGGCGAGTGCGGCCATGCAGCCGGCGGTGGACGTGGCGGCCATGCGCCATGGCGGGTGAGGGGAGGAGAGAGGAGAGAGAAGAGAGGGGAGAGGAGAGAGGAGAGAGGAGAGGAGAGGAGAGGAGGAGAGGCGGAGTTTGTAAGGCGGCTCAAAGAGAGAAGATGATTTGTGAGATGGTAGCGAGGGGGAGCAATTCGCTGCGTAGCTTTTGAAAGAAGTGAAATTCATTCGTTTTTAGAAGGCGGGTATGGATAGAAGAATAAGGGAGGCGGCTTTTTTTTTTTGACAATAGAGGGGTTGCGGGGTAATGCAGTCAACTTAGCATGAACGAAGTTGTAAATTCTCATTCGCCTCCGCTTTAGTTCAGCCATATCTTAGCACAGACCGACAGTGCGGTGGTAGTACTGTAGAGGGATTTTAGCCGCATTGGGGCATTCAGGCGAATGTTGCTTTCCTTTTATGCAAAACAAATCCTTTGATTTCCGATATGTTGGTTTTTAGGGTTCCCATGTCAATATATGTACGGAATGTGCTGCGGAGGGGCATGGCCTCCTCCTCAAGCTGACTCGCTGGACCCCGCGCCTTTGAGTCAGCCATGGCCGCATCACAGTGTCTGACTGAAAGGATTCATCTTTCCAACCACTAACACCCCACACCTTTCTTTTCACTGAAAATAAAAAACAGTCGTACAAAGCATAGCGAAGCGATTCAAACGTAATATTAAATTTATTTATTTCTGTGAAGGGCTTCCTTTCAACGCAAGAAACTCGCACCCTCTTTTCCATTATCTTTTGCTGGTAAATAAGGATTGCTATCTGCGTCCTTAAAAAATATGTGTATTGGGCCAATACAATATTGAGCCAATATTGAGCCAATATTGAGCCATCCCCAACTTCGTGCGCACTCATGACTATTGTACCATCCATTATCATCGAACAACATGACCGGTGACGTCACGCGCCTTGCAAGCCACCCGTACGGCACCCCAACCGTCACCTTCAATACGGTCCGTACAATCCGTAGTTGCCATACCGTACGGCACGCGCCACTTGCTTTGATGACTTTGTCGAATAGTGCGACCCGGACCCTCGGTAAAGTCACACCCCCCTCGCCCTCGCATGGCAAAATTAGGGTTCCGGCAGCAACGTTGGCTCTGGCTGTGGGTGTGGCTGTGGCTGTAGAGGAGCTGGCCATCGCCTGCCTGCTTGCTTGCGGCAGAATCTTCCCTCGCCATCGCTCGCATTCCTCATTCTATTTCTCATTTCTCATCCCTGCATTAGCTTTGTGCTCTCTTCCCATATCGACGGCGGGCGGTGCGCTGCTCGCTCCGTCGCAGCACTTGAGCGGGGCCTTGCAGTAGCAGAGAGTTTGGAATCGAGAATTGGCGCCACTGAGGAAGGGACTGGAGGGGGAGAAAGGCGCGGCCGCTTCCCACACAGTCTGTGCATGTGTGCCAACTGTCGGCTTTTTTTTATGATTTAGTTTTGGAGGCATGTCGCAAATAAGTTCGAACCGCGGTTTATGTAGTGTAAACTCGTTCCCCTGATTGAAATTTTGGATTGAGCTCGTTTTCATTTTTGCCATCGAGTGGATTCATCTTCCTGGAACGAAGAGAAGCAAGAAGATGGATGTGCAGAGTGTGTCGGAGCTTCAAGAGAATCTCACAAACTACAAGGAGCAACTCGAGCAGGTTCATGCCTCCACTCTACATTTCAGTTTTTTAGAAGCCGTAGGCATTTGTATTTAGTATCGTTTGTTTTCTCAATTTCGAAACTCACTTCAATAAATTTCTTTGCAGGTTAATGAATTGTTATCCGCAGACCCCGAAAATGAGGAGTATAAAGAGATGGCTAGCGGCTTGAAGGAGGTGAGCCCTGCAGTACCGGCTGAACTCGGACGCTACGGCATGCCTTCTTGCTACTATGCGAGTGGTTAACGCCGTAGCTTCATATTTTGTTGACATACCTATAAGGTTAGTAAAGTCTCTTGAGTCAAACTCTTAGGTCACATGTGCATGGTAGGTATCGTCTTATCCAGATACCGCATGCATATGAATGTGAGGAGAAGACGTTGGTCTCTGCCTAAAGGAACACCATGTGATCCAAACAGGGCAGCAGGCTTGAGCTGTTTGCGACACGGGCTGCTGTGATCTTATGTGCCAGAGGTGAGGACCCTTTTCGGTACCTCTGCGCCCGTCTGGGTCTCACTCTAGAGAAAGGAACAATGAAGAGGAGGAAATAGGTACTCTTCCGGTTTAAGGGCGCACTTTGGTGAACTTTGGTGACACCTTATTGTCATTTGGGGGTCACGTCGCAGGTCATTGAATTGACTGAGGATCTCCTGAACACTGCAAGGCAAAATGAAAATCCCTCTGCACCATCTTCTACTTCGTCTTTGCAACAAACATCAGAAGGTCAGCAGGTTTCGTCATTTGGGTTACCTCCAGTTAACTTCGTGGCCTCACAGTCAAATTCTGCTACAGCGGCAAATACCGAGGTAAGTATTCACTGATCATTTACCTCTCTTTGGGTTTGATTAAAGTTAGTCAGGACTTTACTGCATTCTTCTACAGTATAATTGTTCCTCGTTTCCTTGTAGTTGCGAAATTCCCTGGATTACCACCATCGTACTACCTAGTTAGGCAGGAGAAATCATGCACAGGCCGTTCAGTTGATGAGTGTCACATAGCAATTTGCAGTCTGGTATTTGATGCAGAGGAGAAAGCTCATAGTTTGAACTGACTTTCTGTCGTGTCATACGTGCAGGGCGTAAGTGGCGGAGGGAAATTGGCGGATAGGCTGCCAGTCGGAACTAGGGTGCGAGCAATTTGGAGTGAAGATGGAGAATGGTAAACGGACTGCCCAATTCAGTTATTTGTTTTTGTAGTTGTTTTCATGGTTTAGGGAATGGAACTGCCCATCAACATTGAACAATTGCATTATCATCCGCACTGTGTTTGTGAATGCAGGCAGTTCTCTCTGGCTTTCTTTTACTGAGATCTTTTACAGATTAAGCAGTGCGATTCCTCATCTCGATTTGGCATCTTTGCCGTCATCGATTGCGATTTTTTTCTCTAATTGAGAGCCTGTTTCCTCTGTTAAACGTGATGTCAGGTATGACGGTGTTATAGATGCTATTACTCCTGGTGGGTATCAGGTCACATATGTTGGATGGGGCAACGCAGAGGAGGTATGTCTCTGATGAATGCTTGAAGTGGAATTCAACTGAAATCCGAGCTAGTTATGAGGTTCCTAGTTTGCTCATGATTTTTTTTGTTCGTAAGTGCTGTGTTCTGGTTGAAGCTAGAATTTTCTGATTGCTATGAGAGGGTTCAACTTGTAACTCGACATTGGTTGTTCACGTCAAATTCTCGATTGCAGGTTGAACCAGCTAATATTCGACCAGTTGTTGAGGAACACGAAGAGGAACAGGAACAGGTAGAGATAGAAGAGGAGGGAGAAAAGGATCATGATGCTCTAGCTGCTGCTGAACTGGAAGCTGAAGCTGCACGACAAGCAATCAAGCGTAAGCTTGTCGAAGCTGCACACCTTGAATTGATACCTCGGGATCTGCCCGCAAAATTACGGATAAACCCGGACGATTCTGAGGATGTGGTGAGTGATCATATTATCAGAAAAATCCTTCAGTTGCTTGTTTTGCTTAGTCCTTTTCTTCTGCTGCACAGCAATGATAAGTTATCAGTTTGCTGTCCGTTGCTGAGTATCTGCAACTTGATCACTCTCGTGAAACTGATCACTCTCGTGTGCCCACAGTTGCGAATGTTTTTTTTTCTTGTCTCTCCCGATACAGCTAGCTATGCTGAGGTTTCCTCAACTGCTGACTGGTTGTCATAATGCTATGCTTTATGTGCGTAGAAAAGTGCAAAGCGGAAGAAAATACACTCATTCAAGTCCAAACAAAGGCTTGAGGTGATGGAGGTTGCCCAGAACCAGAAGCAGCATGCATGGCAGCAGTTCCAGACCAAAGGGAAGCAGAAGAAGGTGAGAAAGTGTTAGTGACTCCTTGGGCTGCCACGAAGTTTGAGATTGGTCCAAGTAGGTGGACAGAAGGTGGCCTTCCTCTTCCTCTATAAAATTATAGCAAGCCGCTCTCTCTCAGGCCTGGCCTGTCACACTAATTCTTTTTTTGGTTTTTGGCAGGTCGGTTTCTTCACGGGGAGAAAGAAAGAAAGCATTTTCAAGTCGCCGGAGGACATTAAGGGGAAAGTGGGGGTCACGGGCAGCGGCCACGGGATGACAGAATTCCAAAGACGAGAGAAATATGTCCCTGCGAAAGGCTCGGGTGAAGAGGGAGACGAGTAAAAAATTGCTTGTTCATGTAAAGTCACAGGCGGGTCCAAGAACACAAATAATGTGGATGAGTGATTCCTTGTAGTACCCCTCTTGATTCAGTCCTTAGAACATGCGCTGAGGTCAAAAGTCATCAGTTCTTGGCGTTTTTTGGCAGAAGGTTATCTCCGTGAACATGTTGGAGGCAGTTCTTGGAGGCTGTAGCCCCTCCTGCTCACTTTTGACCGAAAGTAACATCGGCAGTCAAGCTCTGCCTATCTCCAGTACGTGGTTCGTGCTCCATTTTCTTTTTTTGTCCGCCATGGATTGGTCAGTAGCGAACCTCGGAAGGCGCTTGTCCTTGGATCTGTCGTCACGCACGTGATGAGCAAGTTCTAAATGTGTGTGCGGCTTGTGAAGCCAAAGGGCCGCCTTGTGACACTGCTTTTTCATGCTTCCTCTTCCTTTCTTCTTTTTCATGGCGTACACACGTCAATGTTGCTTTTGTGTTCAAACGGTCGTACCAATACAGTGAAGGCGCGGAAGGGTCAGCTAAGACATTCTGAATGAAAGAAGACCAAACAATCCTCTTTCCATGGCAGCTTCTCCATATCACATCGTTCACATGAAGAAAGCATGCACATCTCACACAAGACAGACTGGAGACTACAAAAGCGAATGGGTCTTGAATGTAAAGAGGCGAATGCACTGAATGCAAGTGAGGAAACGGATCGGTCAACAAGCTGCACCAAACTTAGTTGCAGCATGAATCCCAATACCTTCTAGCATCCAGCATCATCCGCATTTCCTAGAGTTTGAGTGACTTAAGGTTAGGATGGCCTTCCGACAAACAGGCGCAATCTCTCCTTCGCGTCTTCCAAGACCTCACGAACGAAGTCGGCATCGGCAACTGGCCTCGTTTTCCCGCCCCTGTGAGACCTATTTCTCTGTACGTTTCGATCGAGCACAGGCCGCCTTGCAGCCCCGCCATCCATTCTCTGGCGCTTCGTCAGACGGTTTCTGCCGCCGCCCTCCAAGCCTTCCACGCTAGGCGCAGGGAGCGGCGTGAAGGCCTGCTCGCCTGCTGCGGCTGCTCTCGCATTCATGACTCCTCCGTTGGCCTGCACCCATTGGCGGGAATCAGGAGAAGCTCTACAATTCTGCATAGCTGAATTGATTGGGACCCGTCAGAACAATCCTGCACACTTGCATGAATAAAGATATGAAGGGGATGACACAAGTCTGCCTATTGCAAAGAAAGTAGGAACGAATGTTTACAGATACATCACGGCACACCGCCTCGTAATGTTTCTCGTACAATGATTGATTAGGGACGAGGAAAAAAATTGGGAAGGGGAGGAATAAGAGAAAAAAGAGCCAAAAAAGTACACGTGCTTTGACATGCAAATAAAAGAGACGCCAATAGCTGTAAAATCACCGCGCCCTCCTCGACAGTCAAACACTGCGCATGGACGTCAACGCCATTGCGCACACGCTCAATTCAAGTTCCTTCGGACTCTACCGAGAGCTGGTGGCGCCCTCCGGAGCTATAGCTTTGCTGTTGGAAAAGCTTCATAACGACAGAATTAGGAAAATTCAAAGAAATTGCATTCATCCTCCCCGCTTCAGATTATGGCCATCACATCACTCGTATACTCTTTATAAGATAAAAGCTAACCACCATCGCTGGCTGTTCCGCCATTTAGGAGGTGCAGACGCAATTACATTGAACATATTAAGTAAATGGACTTCCCTTTTAAAGAAACAATCCGAATTCATTCTCCCGAGCAGCAGGGAGGGCATCGAAAAGAAAAAGTCTCGATGAGAGTTACGACCTGAGAGATGACCTCCTCGCTGTCACTCATTGGAAAATCCCTGTCCGCTTTGCTCCCTATACAGTGCGAAGCACCGGCATCCTGCGCCCTGCAAGAACATGGGAACCGCGAAGAATTGAAATATTACACATCTTGACATAACAGAGAGATGCAATGCAAAAGAACTTCATATGGCTGAACATAATAAAAAAAAAAGAATGTACCATTCTTGTGCAACCATCTGTAAGAACAGGTCCGAGTCCGTCGAAACGTCGGTATTTCCTTGCTCCAGACCTGGTTTTTTCTCACTGGAATTAGATAAAACAGACTCAGAAACGCCGACGACTTCTGGAACCAAGCACTGCAGGCTGCTGCGCCTTCACATTTCCCTTCGCCTTTCCCTTTCCCTAAATACGTTCTCTGTTTATCCCAGTAATCCGAACCAGAGATATCATGACAGTTTGCTCGTTTGCATGCGCTCTGTTTCTATGAATGGCTCAATGCAGAACACGAACAATCTCTCCTCCGGTCAGGCTCTTAGAAAATGTCTTAATGTCCCCTGCGACGCAGTTCCCATATTGCGACAGAATGCGAAAGGGTGCGACTTCAAAATCCCCATAGTGCGACTCTCGTGCGACAAACCGCTAAATTTGAGTACGGGCGCCGTACTTTGTTATTTGAAAATTCCAAGCGGCAAACCGGGTTTGCCGCGACGAACCGTGACGCATGATGCCGTCACGCGGAGGGCCACCCTCCAGGCAGCATCAGCAGCCCATGCGCTGGCTTTCAGAAATTATCAAAAAAATAAAAGAAACCTCTTGCAGTCGCCACATGTCTGCATGCGCAGCCATGGCCGGCGGTCTGTGGTCTGCATATCTCGGCAAAAGCGTGCAGCGCCTGCTCATGGATTAATCGACCGCCTGGCGGCTGACACGTTCCAGCGAGGGCCGCCATCACATCATATCTAATCACATCACATCAGTTTGCGATTTTCGATGAGAGAAAAAGTCGAGTTGGCAACAGTCGATGCTGCTAAAGTGGAAATCCATGGTGGATTGCGAGCATGCGCTCTGCCGGGCAGCTTCCTCTCTCTGCCTCTTCCGTGCAGATATGCCAAGTGGCAGGCCATGCCGCGTTTGCTTTTCGGGAACATAGAGGAAGAAAGCGTGGCAAGCATGGCTGGCTTCGCTTCGGGAATCCATGTCGGAAGATCAAGCAGCAAGGGACACCTGGCATGTGGAAGCAGATTGACCGCAGCCATGACAGAAGATCAAAGGGAGAAGGCTGAGCCCTTCTTTGAAGGCTCAAGCTGGTCAATGCGAGAGCGGCGGGGTTGGAAGCGAGAGATCGTGCTGCTTGTGTTCCTTGCAGAGTTTGGAAGATTGGCGGCAGAAAGCTTGTCACAAGGGTCATTTGAGCTTCTGTGATCAGTGTTTTTAAGGCTCTGCATTTACGGGCCGTACAAGGTAACTGCCAAGGAATTTCTCATTGTCGCAGGAGAGTTAGGCCAAAAATCTCTGTAGCAGTTGTTTTTTTGTCTGCGTCTTGGCTCCTTTGAGACTTATGAAAGCGCGAAAGGTCTATCAGGCAAAAAAAGTACAGCCAGTTTCCAGGAATACGCCGCACTTGGGCGAGGTGTAGATGGCGCAGTCTTCCAACATACCAACTGTGTCGCCCGAGCCTTCCAGAGTTTCTCGACCAGACGATCGAAGACCTGCGGTAAACGCACCTCTTGCAACTGCTGATCACTGCAATTTAACCGCAGGTACTTCTCGGACAGCGTTATCTGCGCCTTGCCACCGACCCATGAAGGAATTTCATCCGTATTGCAGAAGTTGTGGGGAGTACAATGGAGGCAACCAGAATCTGAATCGAGAGAGGAGCCTAAAGAGAGCTTTCGTCCATAAAACAGACATTACTGAAGGATGGTCAGTAAGCTGCCGTTGCTATACAAGACAGAAAACTGCTCTATCCCATAGTCTGCAACAGAAGAATTCTCAAACACATCGAGTCTGTGGGCGCTCTATGGGTGGGGCACTCACAATTCATCCTCCTAACGGCATTGAGGGAGATTGCTCAGGTCCAGCGCCTTTGGAGAATTCAGAATTAGGCGCCTTTGAATGTCTTCCAAAGAAGGAAAGGTGTCACAAGTGTACTTCCTCTGGGCTTGGCGATGTTCATCAGCAAAGAGGCAGACGGAGCAACGCAAGTTGTCAGAATTTTAACAGGGAAAAAAAAGCTACACACGAAGCCCATTCAAGGACGGGAACCATACTGAATGCTGAAGTCAAGCCTACCGTAACACTTTCAGAACTGAAGGAGTTTGTGGACACGGTAGTTCTAGATTCCTTGTCAGGCACTTGGGCTCGTGATTTAACCCAACGCCTCAAGGAGAGTGGCTGCCAAGGAGCTCAGTCTGTAGATGGTTCTCCTGCACTTAAAGCGATGCTGGCTGGTACACGAAAGGGAGGCGACAGACCAGCCATCACGACTCAAAATCTTCAACAGTCTTCACTCGAGATGCGATCGAACGGAAACCTGACAGATGAATTCGTGGAATTTGAGTCACCAGGATGTCCGCAAAAGCAGAGCTCTGGCGATGCATTTCCAGGGGACACACACCATCAATTTTTGCGCTCAGAAATTAAAGAAGGTTCAATTCCATTGAATGTGTCAGGGAGGAAGCGTGACCTTTCCTCAGTTGAGGGCACACATGCTGAAGTTTCTTGCAAGCGAACCTCCGCCTTTACGGAAAGTTTTCAAGACAGTAGCGTTGACCTCTGCAGTCCTCCTCATCCTTCAACGGCTGCACCGTGCGTAAACTCGACGGTCCCATTCCATTTTGGAGGAAAATCGGAGCATTTAGTTACAGACGAGCATTTTGCTGAACTGATAGCAAATGCTTTTAATGGTTGCTACGGTTACCCGGCTCAAGGATTCATGCAGGAGGATGAAGGTAGAGATGAAACATTTTTGTCAGTAATTGAAAGTAGTAGTTGGCGGCCAAAAGAGACTGTAATTGACAAGCCTGTTTGTTCGTCAAATTCTGAAGTTGAATTCGAACCGGAAACGACTGTTTTTCAGAAGGAGCCTTCTTCTAGCTCTCTGCTGACCGAAGTAGTAGACGGAGCGGATTTGGAGTATGAAAAGGCTACCAAGGAATTTCTAAGCCTGCTTGAGACTACGGAGGGAGCACACGCCAAAAGTGCGGCTTGTCCGGACCGACAAACCAGCCCACTCCTTCAACAAAACCCGTCTGTACACAATGATGAGTTGGATCCTGGGGTTATTAGAAAGCCAACGAGGTCAAGATTCATAGCAGTGTCTATGTATGTCAGAGATCAGCGTGTCAAACAAGATGGTGTGGTCCTAAGTGCAGGGCAAGCTATTGATGAAGCACTTGTATCATCAGAGGATGGAAATAGCAAGAAAACCAGTTATGCAGGACAAGTACATGGAAAAATGCGATCACAAATAGGAGGAAGGAATGTAGTTGTTGTTGCTGGTGACGAGAAGAACCATGTTTTTGATTCAGAAGCAAACAGCAAGAGCGGAAAAACTTGCAAATGAAGTCGGTAATGCCGGAGGAGGATGCTCTAAAGCTCTTAGCGGAAACGCTGAAAATTTTCTCAGAAAACAGCTGTCTACTATGATCTTCACCGACCAGCTTTGAAAACTATTGGGATTCAATCCTTGAGGCCAGAATTTCCAACCGAGACCCCCACTGTGTGTTTGGAGGTCGTAGGGTGTTGCAGGACCCACAGAACTGTAGATGGATCTCGAGCGGATGTTTCGAGCTGTCTGTTTCTTGCTTTTCAAGAATAAATTTCTGCTTTACTTGTTGTGAGGCTTTTGTATCATGTGAATGTAGGATAAAGCAGCCAGTCATGGTGCATCTCTGCAAAGACTGGCCTGAGGTGTATGGCTGAGTCGAACCTTCGGAGAAGGACCACAATCTCGTGATATATGAGCATGCTCATTTGCTCATTTTCTCATTGTAAATTGTCCCCAGTGCAATGACACAGACCCCTTGCAGCAGAGGCCTAAATCATAACATTTTAGAACCAATGTCCTCCCACCCAATGACCTTATTTTTTTTAACCTAAAACTGAATCGCGGAATGTGTCATCCGCCGATTTCCTAAGCATTGCACTTCACTATACGTTTTTTCCGTGCACACAGCATTGGACATTTCTGATTGGTACTGCCGAGGGGTTCCTAGGTGTCAAAACGAGGGCAAACAACACTCACCCGCCTCCCCCCTTCCACGACAAAACAAGACGGCCAGCCAACAAAAGAATATCTAACTCAACCGCGGGAACCACAGGATTGAACCACAGGGGCAAATGCCAGCACTAAAGAGATGAGTGGGTGATGAATGCATGTGCCGGCTGCCTTAGTACAATCGTGTCGACGAGCTACACGTAAAGAACAAATGTTATTCATTGAAAAAGCTGGCACTACCAAAAAGTGCGAGTCTCCAACTCGCCATGCTACTTCCTCATATCATCTTCGCCGGCCCGGCCACCCTACCCTAGCACCTGCCTCGCCAGCTGAACCCTCCTTTATGTGAATGGGGTTAAGGGTTCATGGCATGCATCATGATATCCTGGTGGCCACGGACACAACCACTTACAGATCAGCTTATAGAGCATATTGCCTTAAAAGAAATTGTATGAACCGGGTACACTGTCGCCATATGACACAAGGTAACCTCCCGCTGGCTTAGCCTTCTGTAAAAGGTCTGCCTCATGCCCAGGCAGTTCCAGTTCCGTTTCCCGTTCCAAAGATTTACACAAACAACTGTAAAGAGAAACCGCGGTGTAGATGGGGTTGTGGCTAGTATTGCAAGGGGAGCCACTTTACGCCGTCTTCAACTTCTTCTTCTGCGCTTCCTGAGCCTGCAGTCACACATCACCCGTAACACCAAGTCAGTGATACAACAAAGAGCAGCACTTGAGTGCCACAAACGTCAAAAGTCTAGACTGTTCCATGTGAACCTATCCATCAGCAGCCGGTGAACATTCGGAACTCATTGACTGCCGTATCCAGTGTACTGCCAGCTTTACAATAGACAATCCGAGGGCACTCCTAAAAGAATAACACGTATCTCGTCTTTATTCTAAAAACGACATAGCTGCTGGTCATAGGAATCAAATGCTGATTACTACTGAAGGCATGACGAGTTCATGACAATGCCGTCAACACTAACAAATTCGATGTTCAGCCTCCGAAACATTACAATAAAAACTCACTAAATCGGTAACTTGCAAGAACAGCATTAACGGCGCTCAAAGGAGTCAACCAACCTGAGAGTAAAGGAATGTTCCAAAGATGGCGATTGCAGCTCCCACAGCATTGATCGGCCTAACAGGTGTCTTAAAGATGATGATGGAAGCCACAATGACAGTCACTCGCTTCATTGTATTTCCAATACTGAATGTCAAAGGTGAGATTTGGTCCAAAGACATGTAGGAGACTTGATTGTAGAGGTGATAAAACACACTCTGAGCAGCAACCCACCTGTAAACACAAGGTCGGATTGCAACTGTCAAAGGATGGACTAAATTTCACAACTCTGTCAAATTCACAATATACATTTCTATGTAACATCTGACTAGTTTCAAATACATCTGCAAATAGCCCCTGTAGCAAAAATAAATGACTGCCACATAACAGGCGCCCCATTTTCTCTTTCTTCGAGCAAATGTCAACCCTCACCATGCAAGACTTACCAATAATCGAATTCACGTATACGACTGACTGGTAATTAAAAATCATCACTGGGAATGTGACGACTATTCAGGGATAGGGTAACAAAGGTGCCAGTATCAGCGTACCCTTCTCATACATTCAAAAATTTGAGTTGAATTAATGAAACCAAAACTTAACAAGCAAGACAACTCTAATGATTAAGCAAACAAAAATGAAACTGATGCTTTTGGACTGCTTCTCATGGCTGCAGACAAGTTTCATGCGAAAAAATCAATCTAAAACAACATCGTTAGCCATCAGATATGATGAAAAGTTGAGAGAACTGACTTACCAAACAAACTGTGGGCCAACATCCGCAATGGCTTTATCCCATCCGGCAGCCCAAAGGGAAGGGCCTTCAGCAACGAAAGCGAAAGGAGTGAGAAGAATTAAGGAGAAGATTGAGAGACATGCGTAATAATTGAGACCGCCAACTTTTGTTCCAGTGCTCATTCCCTTCTTTGAGAAAATGTTCCGGAAGACGAAAGCCAAGTTGGAGATCATTGCCCCCATGAAACCTGTTCAAGAGTGACAATGTAAGGAGAGTTAGCCATCAAACCTTACCCTCTAAAGTTAAACTGTGCGTGGAACATCTAATGGATATAGATCTAGGCCAAGGGACAGGGGGAAACGATACTCAGCCTATCACATACAGCCTTCTATTCTATACAAAAAGAGAATCGACAAAATCTAACAGTGCTGCCAATCGCTATCACAGATTCGCTAAAAGGCTATTATCAAGATGAAGAAAATCTAACCTGTCATGTTGAAGTTCAGTTCAGTGGCAGCTGCCAGAGCACATCCACCCACAACTGGCAGAAGTGAAAGGTAGACCGGCAGCGAGTAGGCCTCCCCCATCAAACTCTGAACAACGACACTGAATGCGGGCTCTGAACTCTTGATGATATGTGTAAAGGAAACGGCAACTTTTGACATACTGACCGTTGCTGCAACATGCCCAATGGTGTGAGCAAGGGCCACCTGCAACATTACAAGCACTGAAATAAGAAAAAAAAAATGGGGGAAAAGGCAAAACTGCACTTCCGTACCTATTCGAATTTAAAAGGCACGTGCCAAGTAGATTTAGTCGATCCAGACACGCAGGGCCAACGGAAAAAAGAAGAAAGAAGTTTCCGCAGATCCCAAAAACAAATTTGTTGAAAGGAAAATCTCGCCACGCTGAGTGAAAGAAGACGATCGGCATTCAATACTACAAGGTTAGGCATTTAAAAAAACAAAGATGGACCATAATGGCCTCATCCAATCTTTCCTCAACCTCCTGATCCGAAACGATAGAAACTGAGGCTAACGAATCGCACAAATCTAACTGGACCATTGCCTCGAGGCCAGACTAACAGATCAGTGGCACATTGTGTCAAAACGCTTACTGGCTGCGAAAGGGATAGAAAGTGCTGAAATTTAGAAGGGGAAACCCACGCAAAACAAATGCAAGTACACATCACATGTCAATCCAAAGATTATATTCAAAACAAAAACTTCAGGGAAACAAAGTAAAGGCTGACAAAAGCAGAAAAATCAATCACATTTCATTCAGCCTGATCCTGGACAGACGTAGCCTAGATGAAGGAAAAACATCGACTTACAGGGGCGAGTGTCTTCCAGAAGGCCGCATCCGTCTTTGGCGGTTCCACGATCCGGATCCCCCAGGAGACAAACATAATCGCCACTCCAGCCGCGAGAGACAAAGTGGAAGTAAGCCACGGATACGGATACGCGTTTAACACCTTCTTGTTATAGATGTTAAAGACCACGTTAAGCGCCCACCAGACCGCAAAGTAGGCACCAATCTTGAGCTTCTTGGAAGCCTCTTCCATCGCTTCATCTGAAACAGCTCCGTCTGCTTCCGGGCTCGGAGTGAGAGACTCCGCCTGCGCCTTCGCAACCACTGCCTGAAGTGCTTCCTTTCTCACTTGGAAGCCGGATCGGACCACGTCTGCAGAGATCCGCTGGTTTCCTGCAAGGAAGGACTTTCGAGAAGCCAAACCTCCCGGGTGCTGACGGATCCCGCGCGGAACGAGCGTTGCTCGGACGCAAACATGGTGCGCAGACGAGCTGCTCTGCTGCTCAGTGTTGAACGCAGCAGCGAGCGCTGCAGGCTGCTGTGCGAGGCTCGCTGCGACTGCCATGACTGCCTCCTTCTCAGTGCCTCACCTCCTCTCCCTCCCACTCCCGCCTCTCTCCCTCCCCCTCTCTCTCTCTCTCGTTCTCTCTCTCCCTCACCTTTCCTGCTAGCGCGCCGAGCCGATCGAGAGATTTGCCCCATCCGCAGCCGCTCCAAATAAAGGCCTCCCTCCGTCCAGAATATCCAACTGCCAGCTCACCCCCTAAAAATTATTCCCTTGCTCCCCGCTCCCTCCCGCCCTGAGCTGCCCGCAAATCTATTCACATTCCTGGTCCTCCCTGCCCGCCCTCACATTCCGGGTCCCTTCCCGGCCCAGATATTCCCACCGCCCGCTAATGGGCTTATCTTCAGGCGGGCACCCACGTGGCGCCCGGCCAATGGCCGCCCGCCGTTCAGATGCCCTTTTAAGGGAAGGTGCCCTTTTCAAAATTCGCTGCCAACCACAAAATTTTCCGTGCCGGAATAAAAAAAAATCACGAGAATAGGAACACGTGGCGAGGCGCCATTGGCGTGATGACGTTGGCAGCGACCACGAGTCACGCTCGTACACTTCCGTACATGCGCGCGCAGGGAGGGGGACAGCGCGAGGGGCGCGGGCGGCACCGACACGGACCGGCGCCGGCCGGGCGCGACACGTGGCAGGCGCCGCGCGGGTCGGCCGGTCGGCGCCACGCGTCGCAACGTCGCGCGGGGAGAGGACCGGGCACGCGTCAGGGGACTGCCACGTGACGCCCGCTCTAGGCGCTAGGGCTTGGGCTCTAGGCTCTAGGCTCTAGGCACTAGGGCTTGGCCTCTAGAGGCTCATGTTGGGGTTCCGTTCCATGTCTTTGTTGTGAGGTTCGAACACGTCGGCATCGAGGGCAAGCGCGGTTTCCAGAGGTCGAATGGAGGGCTGGGCGTCATGACCAGATTTGCACTTAAATTAGGGAAGACTACTGCTATTGAAATGTGAAAGATGCAAGTATCTTCACATGGGGACCACTCAAGAGTTAGAGGTTAAAACGAGCTGGGTTGTGTTTAGTGGTGACAATGGGAGCAAGCAGTGGTAACTTATAGGCGGGGTGTTCTTATTGCAGAGGCTCGTTTTTGTCGCCCCCCACTTCCGGCCACGTATGCGGAAGGCTCCCCATTTTGTTTCGGGCTGCATTTGCAACTTCGGAAAGGAGCTGGAAAGGGAACCCGACATGAAGACGGATCATTGGGCTCCAAATCTCACAGGTTACAGACGACAGAACGCAGAGGCTCACATGGTTGCGACCAGTCTATGCTTAACCGCAGCTACAGCTCCTAACTAACCTAGAGGCTAAGGCAATGTTGGCAGCTCGAAATCCAAAGCTAAGCTGAACAGAGCTTGGAACCGAGAAGCACGCCGTGGCATACAATCTTGCACACAGCGCACAAAAACCAAAAATGGGCAGTGCTAACAAGTGTTTCGATCTAAACATACAGCTGCCACCAGTCTCTAAGCAATGAACCATATCAGGCTGCGCATCTTGCTGCTCTAAAATCAGCCTGAGAAGCACCAGCCCTGCTTGGGAAAACGATGAATGCTACTCCATCAGCCGCTGAATCGGACGGTCGTTCCCAAAAAATGGCCAGTGCATCCTGCTGAGGGTCAGCAAAACGTTCTTGTCAGCACACGTGCTGCAAAGGATACAGCTATCTGAGCACATCAAGCCAGCTATGGTGGAGAGCCTTCACAAGTGACAAAAAAAGAATATGCAGAGGCAGTGTTTCTTACAAAACTATCCATGATGCCTGCAGAACCCATGTGCAGTCATATGGTGCACCATGCGCAATTGTGCAATCAGAGGCCGCATGTGCCAGCTCATTTTCTTAAAACTAATGCCTGACTGTCTCTTCTGCAATCTCTGCACTCTTTCAGCACTCACCCTGACTAAAGTTCGAATACAAGCTTCAGTCAATTTCACTCAGCCGACTAAAAAGTGGCTTATGCGCCCACCACTTCAAGCCAACCCATTACTGAAGACACACCTTGCTGCTGAATGACTGCTCCGCCCGAATACTTTGGCCGCACCAATGTCATAGAATCACGTAACAGTGCCAAGCCAGCCCTCCGACGCACCTGGATCAGCGTGAATACAAGCTATGTGCTAATGTGCCAGCTTCCCAGATAAAAATTGCTTTTCCCAAAAACATAAAAAGGGAGGGAGGGGATAGGAGAAGGGGAAACGCACTCAGAGAACATCTAGGAAGAACAGCTGACATGCTGGGACTAGTGCAAAATTCCCATCTATTGGTAAACTAATGAGTCACGAGAAAGCAACGTGCAGCCGATAGGCATTATAAGCAAGCTGCTCCGCCTGCCATCGATCCCTGTCTTGCCGCCACAGTTCCAAATACGGCTGCAACACCATACGAAGGGGTAGTAGCCAAACATGAGGAACATAGATTACAAAAAGCACAACAACTAAGAAGAAAGCTTGAACAGTACGAAAATAATTCATAGTGCATCTGCAATTGCATTAAGTGGATATGCATGTAGGTGAATGAGTGTGCCTACATCTTTATTTTAAACAAACTCTAATGGAAGAATAGTACCCTCGTGCCAAAAACAGCAACTAGCAAGGACAAAGGAACGAACTACCTATCAATCAGCATTCACAAAGAATAGACATGGCATGTTGTACATATGCGGAGGGGTTGGAAAGGGCAAGGGAAGACTGACAATAATGACATTTATCTGTCTCCATTCGTTAGCAGAAAAATGTTTTAATGTTGTAGCTATCATTTCCTTGACTACCATGGCAGCTGATGGCTAATCCTCACACATTCTTTCCCATGCAGTTGCTCACCTCTTTCTCCTCCTTGCTTAACCTTCCCCATCGTTCTCCAATCATCCTGCTGATGTCAGATTCCGGCAAATCTGGACGTTGTGCCTTCAATAAGGCCCGCCATTCACTGTAGTAAAAGTTGAAAGAAGTCCGCTTTGGTTTCGGAGGAAACGCAGCGAGAGTCGTTGGAGGCACCTGCAAGGCTCCCGTTTGCTTGCCTCCAATAAGATCATTGAACGAAGTAAAATGCGGTAGGGCCATAAAGAAGAAGTATTAAACACAAAAAATTGACCAGAATTAAGATGGGAAGGAAAAGATCCTGAACAGGCGCTATTCCTCAGCTTCCTTGCACGGCCAAGCTATTATAAAGTTGTGGTTATTTTTCTGAAGAAAGGAATGTTTATGAATTCAGAGGAAAGTGGAGAGAGGGATGCAAATCATGACAAGACAAAAAATAAAGAACGGAGGAAGTACAGAAAATAGAGAATAAGACCTCGTCTGCCTGAAAAATTGGTATACATTTGACTATGCCATTTTCCGATAACATATAAACCTTCAAGAGAAAGTATGAACGGCATCAATAATGGGATTCTAGTATTTGCACTGTATCAAAACCCAATAACAACATTGGAGTGAATGAAGGGAAAGACGTGAAGAGAGAGAACAGCAAAAGGAAAACCAAACGGTTCAGAAGTCAGACATTTAGCTGATCTTGAACAAAGCAGATGATGCAAAACCATGTATTCTTTGACAATGTACATGGCCATGAGATTAATGCGCTCTTGTTTAGCTCAGAGTTTACGTTCCTCTTGCACACAAGTATTAGTTAGGGGTCAATTGCGACGAATTCTAGCATCTTAACAGCTCAGCTGCATACAAATATGAACCTCGAAGTTCACTACCATACCCTCAAAGCCAATGCAAAAACCACAAAGCTGGAACCACGGGAGTGCAGCAGAATTCTCACAGATCTTTCGCCACCTCCCATGGGCGGAAAATGGTCCATATGTTGAAAAGATTCTTCCTCGACATCATCGTATTCATCAGATATATCCTCATCCTCGTCACTAGCAAAGCTCCCCTCTTCTTCGCCCCCTCCAATAACATCCCGCCCTTCATCCTCTTCACCTCCTCCATGCAAACCATTTCCGTCTTGAACAAAATTTCCACCCTCTGCAACACTAGCCACAGATGATCCGTGCACGAACCTCGGCTGCTTTTGCTCACTCTGCATATAATTCCAGCCACTTTGGGCCTCATCCTTTAACATTCTAATGGCCCTTGCACCTTGAACTCCAGTCTCAGGTGCATGGTACAAAATGCCAGAAAGCTGCTCGGACCCGACGGTAATTGTCACAAAGTAGCCATGGCTGAATTTGGAATGGATCACTCCCCTAACTGTATGCCCGATCCACTCCTCCGGGGCAATATCTCCGAATCCATCATGCACATCATCTACCTGCTCCTTCAGGAGTGCAGATAAACTCTCCCTTACTGACCTGCAAGAACCTGCACCATGGCTGGCTGTCGTGGAAGCTCTCTTCCTCCGATGAACTGCTGCTCCAGCTTCTCCCAGCCTTGGCCTGGGCGGACCAGGTCTAGCAGAGACAACATTGGCGCCATGGACTCTCCTTAAATGCTTTCTTACAACTTTGCCACCTCCAAGAAGAAGCTTCTTGCAGAGAGGGCACGTTTGTGGCTGACCCCCTTTCGGCACGACAATGGCTGAATCCGGCTGGTCCTCGGAGTCACCATGGCCCGAGCTCTGCAGCACGGAGTCATGCAGAGACTCCATCCTGCCCGAGGGCATCTGATCATCGCTTGGCCAGGCCTCAGGGATGTCCATGAGCTCCTCCTGCTGCTCGTTCCCGTCATCCACATCCGCCATAGCCTTGCCGTCATCCATGGCGAGATAGCGATTCATCTGAATGCGGAACAGAGCACAACAATAGGACTTCTGCGCGCCCTCATCCAAGACTTCAACTCCGCCCTCTCCGTCTCCCTTACAGTCTCCCCCTCTCCACACAAATCAGAAAGTGCAGCCCTTCCTTCTCCTTTGGGGCCATACTCGAGCATTTTCCAATGGAAACGTGCCACGTCAGCAATAGTTCCACGTGGAATTTCTCCATTGGATTATTAACCACGTAAGCAATGTCGTACGGTACCCACCCTAGTGACTGTACCAGGTACTTCGCCGCCCCCATTCCATTCCATGCTCACAGCTCACCTTTTTATAAGTTACTGCTGGCAAACGGTGACAGGAAACCTTAGAAGCGCAGTTGAGCGTTAAAGAGAACGGAACGGCGCGGCGGGGCGCATTCCGTGAATCCGTCCCAGAATTGAGCTGCGAGCGCAGCTGCTTTCCCGCCCTCCCCCCTGCAAGGAAACCAGTACGGTAGAGTAGCCGGAGGAAACTTGCAGGGGCTGGTTATACATTTTTGTTTTGGAAGATAAAGGGAAGGAAAGGATAGGAAAGGAAAGGAAAGGAAAGGAAGAAGGAAGGGAAGGGAAAGGAAGCATTGTTTTTAGCTTTTTTGTAACTTCCAGCTCCAAGCTTTTCCCTTTTGTGCTTAGGTCCTTTGCGAACAGTTCGTGGTTCCGCATGATGATTTTGTCCATGTACATGTGATGGCACCGCCATCGTGAGATCAATGCAACATCACCCTTTCTTTTTAGCTCGTTAAGGGAGTTTTTGCATGAAATTTACTTTCCTTTCGTTTGGGTATTCTTCGCATTGGCGCGCTTCTGCCCACCTGCTGCACATGGTGCTGCAGGGAAGGCGATTGGCGAGAGGGGGAGGGAGCTGAGGAGGAGTCGGTACAAGTCTCCAGCAAGCCTTTTAGATAAGGTATGGCGAATACGGTGACGCCGACGAATTTAAAGTTTGAATGACTTGGAATTGTGAGTTACTGTAGGTGCTGACTTATTTTTTCTTCTGCCAGTTAGACATGATTTTTTTTTTTATATCGAGGCTGATTTCCTTATGCTCCTGCAAATACATGTGCGTTCCCTTAGGGTTGTGTTCCTGTCGCCCCTTAGCTCGGTCGAGCTTCGAGTGCTTGCCAATTTGAGCCTGCATGACTTGGTCTTGCCTTTCTATACGCTGCTTTTTTTGCTTCACTGATACTTCCGTGTGTGCGTGAACATGGAGAGAGAGGACTCATAGAGGGTTGACGCGCATATGGTTCGTCTACTTTGGCTGCATGTATAACAGACTGCAAAGTCTTCAAGATATTGCCCTTACATTTCTTGTCTTTGAAACGCCTTCCTCTTTTGCGTTCTTTTCCTCGCGAATGTAAAAGCAGTTATATGGCCGCCATGCCTCTTTAGTGTTTTGCCTTCCCTTCCCTCACTTAGTTTGTTGTGGCTCGCATGAAAAAGAGTTAACATTTCGTACCTTCACCATTGTTCATGCAGGCTTAAAGCCATGAACAAGCTAATCAGAAACGTCTCATTTTGGCGTGCCAATTTCTGTGCATTTGGTCCTGTTTTTCTTGAGATTGAAAAGGCTCTTATCGATTTTTATTATTTCAATTGTCCTCGACCCTTTTAAATTTCTATGCCCCATTCTCGCAGTCGATATACGATCGATCGCGCGTCATTTCCAAGAAAGATGGGAAGCCCTCACTTAGGAGGGCTTGACCTTTTGAAAAAAGTGAGAAGTGAAAGTTGTCGGATGATTGTTCGAGGAATCTGCCCGCGGTTAACTTGTTTCCTGAATTGTTCAAATGATCCAGTTATTAAGCGAATTTCTTGTAAATGCGTTTTGCATGGTACAGTGGTGGTCAACACATAAGGACTGTCCGGGACGGAATGAATGAGAGAAAAATCTGTGTTTCTATGACTGTTTCATAAGCCTGACAAGTTCTTTATGATAGCGTAATCATTGTTGGATGACATATTTTGTTTTGGGTGGTTTTGGGACTAAAAGGTTTTGACAGAGGCTGGATTATGGCTACAGAACGGTTTTGTCGAATAAAGCCCAGTTCAAACTCTTCTCTTGCACTTTCTGTGCATAATGTTCTTGGAGTCAGTCTCCAACAAAGCTCCGATACAAATCTACATCAAATATGGCGCTGCGAAGAGTTGGGTGGTGGAACACAGGGCTTTGTCCTTGTACACCAAGCTACGAGCAGGGCCTTAAGTTGGAAACAAGCAGGGCATAAGGTCAGTCGTCAAGTCCTCTTTTGCTTCGTTTCCCGTTATGCTTTGTCTGTCAGTGATTCATTTCGTATTCCTTCAGGCGTACAATAACATACAATTCGCAGTTTAAGCATGACATTCACTGCTTTGGGAAGGAAGGGCTCTTCTTGCAGGTCCGCCTTGATCCCTATCTTCCAAAAGCACCAACTCCGCAACAAGTTTGGGTCATGACCAATTTGGCAGATTCGCCAAACAGCGCCAAGAAAATAACCCCATTTCAGGATAGTTCAGTTTGTCTGGATATGAAAACGGGTTCAATAGCCGGTTCAGAAATTTTTACGGCATCATGGAGAGGGTCACCAAACCAGCAATGGGTGACAGTTGATTTGGTACGTTTGTGTACTCTGTTTCAGAAGAAGAGCATAGGAAGCTGATGTGAGTCGACTACAGTATGGCAATTGGTATTGTTTTTTAAACGCTTGACTGTGAATTTGCAGTTATAGGATTCCTTGCCAACCCCATCGTCGATGGACTCACCACCACAAAAGTTGCACGCATCCAAAATTGTGGTCAAAGTGAACTGAAGGACTGGACTTTCTTCTGATCTTTAACCAGTAAATTTGTTATATTTTTTGGAGTTCCTTGTGCGCAGCCGGAAGGCTCTTTGTACCCTCTTCCCTTGGCCAGCCATGCAGAGGTGGCTAATGATCAACACCTCTTTCTTACGACACTTTCACATCTTCATTCTTACCTTGGCAATACTCTGAAGTAAGCTTGTGATCCACTCTTCTGTAAAAAAAAAGGCAGATCGCATTGATTTTGTTTTTCCGTCTACGCATCTTTTGTCTCTTCCTTCCTCCAGCAATGAACACGCTGTTTGTTTTGGGAGCTGTTTTCCTGTTTATGGCCACGTGGGACTTCTGCTACTCTGATTAACGGCCGCGGTCCATAGCTTTGTTTCTATGCTCATTTTTGTTCTCGTGGATGCAGGATTCCTTTGATGGGGGGGAAAGAGCTAGACTTGCACTTACTGTACAGGGAAGTGACAAGGAGAGGAGGGTTGGCACAAGTAAGTTTCACTCCTACCCCTCATCAAACATCTCCACGTAATGCATTTGTTTTCCTTCACTCGCGTCGAAACAGGTCTATCAGCTTCCATTGATGCATTGTGTGCTTGTGTGGGTGAGCTGAAATGATGTCCACTCTGTAAGTTTCTCCTTTGGGGGGGTGTGCAAAGGACACTTATATATGTGTGGGATTGAACGCGCAGGTGACGTTACGCAAAAGGTGGAAGGATGTGGCGAAAACTTTTCGACTGCCTCCGACAATTACAAGCGCATCTTTTGTTATGCGGAAATACTATACAGGCCTTCTGCACCACTACGAGCAGCTTTACTTTTTTGGCGCGCGTGGCCCTCTTGTTCCTCCATTGTGTAAGCATCTGCGAGCTAACTTGTCCTTCTTCGGTTTCTCAGGAAGGTTGTAAAATTTGTCTGCATTTGCAGAGATGACGTAGGCAGTGTCGAATGTGTTTATTAGGTGTCGGATAGCCTGCCTTATAAATTATGAAAGAGCATGGTACGACTTGTATTCACTTTTTTATTCAAAAACTTGGCCTTCTTTATACTATTGCTTTAATTAGCTGGATTTTAAGAGAGAGACTGTAGGCAGACTATAAGGGTAGTTTCGTGTGTACTTTTTCATTTTTCCAATAAATGCGTTCGGTGATCTTGTTTGGTGATACTAGTGGTTTGTGTGGCCTCTTAAACTGTCATCTGCCGCTGACCAGTCAATTATATTTGGGTTTTGAGTATTGATATTACGACTTTCTATCCCCTTCCCTCACTTCTTTATCCGCCCCCTATTTTGCTCTTATTCCAGCAATGCTCCCCACGTCTTTTCCCAAAGAGCCGAGAATTGCCCGCATTCAGCCTGAGCTTTATGGCATCGACATTCAGCTCACAACAGATTTGGCTCCTCGAAAGGCCGGGAAACGGAAAAGGTCAACTGAGGAGGCCGGTGGTGCAGGTCATTACCTGCACATTCTTTGTTTAACTAGTGTTCTATTTCCTTTCTTCTCTCTCTTATCTCCTCGTCTCCCGTTCTCTGCATCTGGTTATTTACTGGGAAGCTTGGTTACAGCTGTTGGACAGCTCTGAACTTCAGTATGCATCTGTTGATTGTCCTGTGAATGGTTGTGGTGTATGGGAGAAGGAAAACCGCTTTAAGACCTTTTCTGACACCATTGGTTGATTTTTTTGCCAGCTCCTGAAGATCCCCAAGAAATGCTCGGCCACACGGTGACTGGGGTTATACATGCGAAGTTTGAACTAGGGTATTTTGTGACTGTTCAAGTAGGAAATGAGACTTTAAGGGGTATTCTCTACCATCCTCCAAAGGGGGCTAGTCCTCATCCCCATTCCATTTTGGAACCGAAAGCAATTGCGGAGTTTTTGAAACAACGGAAAGATTCAGGTTTACCTTTAGGAACAATACCAGAGTATCCGAGTAGCATAACGGGAGACCGATCGGCCTTTGACCTTTTTTATAGCGAATGGCATGATAGACTGAAGGAGATGAACCCAGATGCCACAGATGAGGAGTGTGCACTTTGGCTGGCAGAGCAATGGAGGAGTTTACCAGCGGAAAACAAGAAGGTGAGTAGTTTGTGCGTAGGAGCTGTCTCTCTTTTCACTGTCGAAGCAGAGGGGGGTCTGGCAAAGGCATTTGGAAGGCAGGGCAGCTACACATAGATTTGAAGAATTTCAGCTACACAGCCCACATTGTTGCCCTTCCCTTGTTTTGAGCATAGTATACAAAAAAGTGCATGGATGCACCTTGCGATTTGAAGACCCTTAAACTTACGTGTTGCCGCTGTCCTGTTTGGATGATAGAGGTATAGAGCCTGCATATCCTTCGCACTTCCTTTTTTCAAGAACCCGTTAACGATTGATGCGCTTATGGTGTGACATTTGCAGACTTACGAAGATGTTGCAGATGCTGAGAAGGCACGACTGGGCAGAGAAGCTATAGAGACTGCTCAGGAAGAAGTCGCACATAGTGGTGCTGCCATGGTGGGGGATGATAGGAGCGAAGGAGAGGGAGAGGGAGAGCTTCAAACGGGAGTCGGACAGCCGGAATCGCAATTGAGGGCAAGGATTGAAGAGCACATGACAGAACCCAGATCACATTTGGAGGCAAGATTCAGAATCCAATTTCCTTGAAAGGGTCTGTATGAGGTGGGAAGTAGAGCAGGAGGTTTTCTTATTGTCTTTCTGGAGCAGCGTATACCGCTAGAGCAGTACTTTTTCTTGGTCAGAGTTCATTATCCTCTTACAAATTTTCCCCTGTGTATGCTTTGTTGTTTGCAGCCTGAAGTTGTCCATTCTCCAGAGGCCAAAGAGGCAGATTTAGATGATGCGAAGGTGGCTTTGGAAGAGGATACTGCCCTGATGGAGAACCGGGGCTTCAGTCTCTTCTAAAGGCTCTCCTGCTATGATGGCGTACAGCACTATGTTTTGCCTCCTGAATGCGAAACAGCTTCCACGCGGAGGGCGCTCAAGAAATAGTCGTTTGGTTTTGCTGTGTACATTGATGTTCACCTTCCATCTTCTTTAATGTGCTTTGGGAGTTTGAAGAGCTTAACTGACAACGGCTACTACTTTCTGTACGGGCAATCAATCTCTTCTTGTAAGCCTCTTGGATTTCTCCATCAGTAGAAGGCTCTCCTCCCTGTCTCAGTGACGGCTCGATTGACCCCCCGGGTTGTTGCTGCTGCTAACTAATATCTCGAATAAGTAAATAGTACTATCGCAATAAGGTGTAAAGCTAGGACGTTACTTTGAGGGAATGAATCTTGAGTTTCTCCTTTCCAGTTGTGTAGAGACCGAGGAGGATATATATACATATATGTGCCCCCTCTGCGCATAGTTAGTAGGAGTAGTGAGCAGGCAGAGTGCGGGGCCTTCTTCCTTGAGAGCCTGCACTGACCGACCGACTGCTGAAGAGGCGGCTCCCCGGGGATATTGGAAAGGCCTTTCTTTTTTTACAGAGGAAGGATCCCTTTCTTGCGGCTTGGTCGTTTATCTACCCAATTAGGGTATGGCTGGTCTCCAGTTGTTGTTGTTTTTGTTCCCAAGTTAATCTTATATGCCATGTGTGAAGGATTTTGAATTGCTTGACATGGTTCATGTGCGCATCCTGATGACATGCATCCATGGAACAACAACGGATGGAAGGGCACGATAGGTTTGCACTTTCGCGAAGTATACAAAAAGGGGAGGACAGTTTTTGCACAGATTCTGGACCTGCACGTTTCTGAAGGCAGCGCTCGCACTTGCAAGAGCTGCTGAAAACCCTACAAACCCTAAACCCTTCAAACCCTAAACCCTAAAACCACTAACCCTAGAACCCTGAACACAAAACCCTAAGGACGAACAGTACGGCTCTGGTCAGGCAAAGGTTCGCCTATCCGCCCTCGCCCCCTCTCCTGCCGCCACGTGGTGCGGTCAGGTTCACTAGCTGCCACGCTGGCAGAAATGAACCTCTCGAAACTTGACACGTGGACTGCTCTTTCACTGTCTGTACACTTGCCGTACGAGAATCTGAAAAGAACGGCCTAAAATTTGGAAGTTCAAATATTTAACGGGTGTTTAACGCAGTTCCGTAGTTTGTAGAACTAGTTTCCAACATAGAACTGTTGTCTAGGAACGGCGCCCAGGGGAGGGGGCTTGGCTGATGGCAGGGCCCACTTTTCTTCTCGCTCTTCTTTCTCTCGCTGCCCTCCTCCCTCACAGCGGTGCCACGAGGCGATGCCATGGGGCTCCACGCGCTGGCGCCCTCTCCCGCTGCCACGTGTGCATGCTCTCTGCAGAGGTCCTCTCCAGCGCCTCCATTCTCTGCGGCATGGCCGCCATTGAGGAGAGGATGGCGGCTCATCTCTCAGCGCAGGCTGTCATGGTATCCAAGACATGGCGCGGTGCACGCCACAGCCATGCAGGACGGACATGGAGATGCGATGAACGTTCAAGGTGGTATATTTCTGCTGTCTTTTCGATCACCTTTTTGCAGTCTCTTGAATGTTTTCGTTCTGATCCCCTCATCGTTTGGAAACGTGAATTGAAGCATGTTTTGCCTCCAATCTCAAATTGGCGGCATTGTTTTAAGCTAAATCTGGTGCTTTTTCATGTCAGCAACTTGACTCGCTGGTCGTCGTAAAGCGACAGTTGCGGGGCTAGTGCAGTTAGATGTGCACAAGCTACTGTAGCCTGCTCCTGTGCTTGAAAGGGTGCTGTGTTGTGGTAGACCAGCTGTTCCACCTGACTAGCTGTCAAGTCCAGCTTGTTGCTGGAAATGATAATTCTTCCTTGTACTGCAGTAAATTCAGCACTGTAGTTCAGTCAACTTTCACAGTAGGGTCTACAATTTGTTTTCCGGGCATGAATTAGCACTGCGTACACACTCCCTTCTCTTCAGCCAAGCACAGAGGTATACTGAATTGCAAGATTTTTAAATTCGGAGTCTCTGTGAAGAGTTGATTTTTATCCTGTAATTCAGTTTATTGACTAAAATTCAAAATTGTTCTGCAGAGCTCGCGGATGGCAGTCTCCTATTTTCATTTGGAAACGATGGTGAAGGCAAGAAGGAAATACTGGCTAGCATAGGACAAACAGGGAGCCCTCGACCCCCTCATCGGCTTCCCTCTGTGTTTCAAAAGCGCAGTCCGATTCCTAAAAGACAAGCTCAGCCAAGGCCGATTCAAAAGCATGAAGTGGGAGCTGAAGGGCCCGTTTCCATGCCTGAAGGGGCAGAGCCAGTTGTCACGCCAAACAATGCTTTGCAAGGGATGGCAAGTGTTCCAGCTCGCCCGCCTTCTAAGTTTGTGAAACATTCTCCCATACCTGCTGGAGTTCGGCGGAGCCTTCGTTCGCCCCCAATTCCGGCAAATCCTCTATCAATTTCCGAAAATACATATGGCCATTCTCTATCAATAGATGCGCCTTCCTTCACTTCCTCTGAACCAGTTGCAGCTTCCCTGACAGAGCACGCTGAAGCGTTTGATTCAGATGTTCACACCAATTCACCATTCTCTTCTCCATCATCTACTCATGTTCACTTCTCACAGCCTCCTGAAAGAGGGTCGTCGTCGGCTGCGTCTGCTGCATTTATTTCCAGCACTCATACCCCCTCCTCTAATGGTGCAGCTTTTGTGTTACAGCCAGTCATTTCTTCCCTTCCGCAAACACCCGTTAGGATGGCTCCTTCAGCCGTTAAGCCTTCCGCTACAGTACGACCCACAACTCGACGTCAAGCTTCTTCTTCTGAGAGTGGTTTTGCAACTTCTAATGAAGGTGGAGAAAGCTCAGAGTTCTTAGCCCCTTCAAGACCACCTTCTACATTTGTGAAACGATCACCTATTAGTAATCGCAGTCCAGTTAGGGATGCCACACCCAGGGCAGGTGGCAGCAGTTCGGGCTCTCCTTCAGAGCTTGTAACTCGTGCAGTCCCAAGGTCACAACCTGCAGCAAAGAAAACCTCATCTGCAGCACCAGGGAGCAGGAGAAAGATGGCAAAGAAAGTGGAAGGTAGTCTGGTAGTGCCTACTCCTCCCACCCGTCCGCCTTCAAAGTTCATACGGCGCTCTCCAATTTCTGGCCCCACGCCATTGAGATATCCACCTGCAGTTTCAATCACTCCTGTGGACGATTCTGGTAGTTCTGCATCTGATGTCCAGGCCCAGGTGGTAGAGGCGAAAGAAGTGACACCCCCTGTTCCTAAGAAGAAAATGTCTGAGAAGAAAATGTCTGAGAAGGCTGGGAAGAGCAGCAGAGTGACTGCCACCAAACGACAGGCTGCAGCTGCTGTGGTTTCTCAAGAAGGTGAGGATTTTCTTGCTGGGACACCTGCAAGTGAGCAAGGCAGTGTGTTCTCGCATTCTATAGGTATTGAGGCAGACCAGGGGACAGTAGGGGCCCCGCAAAAGAAGGCTGCAAAGAAAAAGGATCGGAAAGCGAAGATGGAGAATAATAAAGCTGCAGATGCTGGTATAGATACAGATACAGGTACAGATAAAGGGACTGACTCCTCACTTGAGTCGGCAGCTCTTGTGGGAAGATCCATCCCCGATGCGTCTGTGTATCGGAATGGAGTTGACCTTCCTTCTGTGCAAAATAATGAGGGAGGCCTTACGTTTGGTGGTAGCAACTTCAGCGAGCTGGCAATAGGAGCAAGTATCAGTGAAATGGAGGAGACTTCTAGTAGGAGCGGAGTGTCAAGTGAAGACAACAGTGAGGATTCAGGGCTCCAAGAGGGAGCATTGCAACAGGAGGCGCAACATGGAGGAGAGGAACTTAAGTCCTTGACACTGCCAAAACTAAAGGAACTGGCCAAGGCTAAGGGCCTCAAGGGGTATTCCAAACTTAAGAAGTCCGAGCTTGTCGAGGCTTTAATAAACCCTTAGGGACTTACTAAGTGAACAGTGCTAATTGGTCAGGTGTAAAAGGTGTGCTGAAGTTAGGAGCTTGATGCATCCACGTGTAGAAGCAAAAAAGTCCCTGGTCATCTCTAAGGCGCGTATGCAAAGCAACAATGTGGAGTAGCGGGTTGGTGGTGAAACTTTTGACCAAAGGAGTGCGGAAGGGAGGAGACTCTCCTGCTACTTCAGTTTAAGTTTTGGGCTGCGGTGAAGCTGCAGAGAAGCTTGGAGGTGAGTTGAAAATTCCACCTTGGAGGTGTCGTTGATGCAGTTGGCTCCTGCCCCATTGAACTGTGCTGGAGTTTGCTCTCGCAAACCTGGAAAACTTGAAAACCAGCGTAAGCTTGGAGGAGGGATCTGGGCGTCTAGGATGGGCTGGGCGGGGAGCATCATTTAGCAGTAGAACACGATGCTTAGGGTCTGGAAGTGTACAATTTTGCGTTGTATTTGGTAATTCCCTTGTTTAGATTGAAAGCTGAGGAATGCGCTGTGTTCATAACGTGCAGTTCTCTCTCGCTCTCTCTGTGTGTGTGTGCCGCTCTCTCTCTGTGTGTGCCGCTCTCATCCGATTTCTCTGTGATTACACATGCAGGCTGAATAGAAAGCTTACTTTTTTTTTTTAATTCCTCTGTACCAGTTATGTAAAATATGAAAAGCTGACTGTCTGGAGGAGTGATCTGGATTATTTCGAAGATCTAAAAAGTGAAGTAACTTATTCTGTTTTGTTAGCTGAGAGTAGAATTGTTAGCTGTTAAAAAAGTGACTCCAGTGGCTTTGTTCAGGATTGGTTCGTCACCGTCAATGACAAGAAAACACAAACCGTAGGTCCCAAACAATGAGTGCTAACGCAATGGTGAGCAGAGCACGTAATTGCTCCAATGGGTTTGTTGAAGTAGCAAAGAGTAACTTTATGGCCCATCACGTTGTAGCTCACCTCCCTGACCATAGCTCCCCTCCATGTCTCTGGCCAATCGGAAAAGCAAATGACAGCCCACACTTCGTTCCTACTCGTGAACCAATTCAGCTGCCAATTGTCAATGTCATCCTAATTCAGCGCTCCTCCCACCTATACGATCTTAAAATACCGGGAGGAGGTCTGCATGAGGAGGAACACGCAACCTCGACAAGAGACGTAAGAAGGAATCTCATTTCTACTTCTAGTTCTACTTCTTCTTAATCTACTTCTTCTTGATCTGGACGTAACCAACACTAAGCCAGCCAGTAATCACTATGTGGAGATACCCAACCTTCCACACTCAGAGCATTATGCACACACTCTCTCAAGGGAGGACGGCGTGAAGAGAAGCCGAAGGGGGTAAGTTCATCGGAATTGACAACCAAAATTCTGGAATTCTGCTGCTTCTACGTAAGGGAAGCCCATACAAAGCATGCGGAGATTTACAATGGAGGCTAATCTATCGACTCCGGCTGCAAGCGGACCCATCCATTCGCAAACACATTTGCTAGCTTGAGCTGCCCATTGCCAGTCACAAAAAAAACTCTTCGGAAAGTTCCTGTATTGAAGTCGAGGAAAGGAAGGGAGCCAGAAACGAATAGTACAAATGACGCTTTAAACGAGTCATCCGGGCCATCGAGGCCTTGTTGCAGCTTGAATCTCCAGAAGCAGGTTCAGTGGGCAACAGGACTGCCACAGCACAAGCAACAGTCTTCCTAAGTGGCGGATTCCAAGCAACACCAGCTGTTCAAGGACGGATAAGGGAAACAAGCACTTACATTCTTGAGTACCTAGAAGGAGCTAAGACTGAGACGTGTCCTTGATAAAACAGGACAATCGACACTTGCCTTACAAACACACAGCAGGGTGCATGTGTTCTGCCAGTGGGTCTACTGATAAGATTCAACTCATTGAGCCATAGACAAGGAGGGATAAAAACAGACCTTTGACTTCTGCATCTGCTCGGTAAGGGTTCCAATGATGTATCTCTCCAAGATGCGGTACGGTTCGGACTGCGGCTGCGGCTGTATGAAAAAAAAATTGAAGGGAACACAATGTCAGTGAGCAGTGCCCTTCATAATTAAATAATCAGAACTCCAGCTATAACTCAAGTATGGATGAATATTGCATCTTGAAACACGAAACTCTTCGGAACTCAAAGCTGATGAGTAGGCACTGGGCTCTTTCACCTGTGGTCCCTTCGTCTACTCATATAGCGGCCATCATCATCTCCTTGGTCATCCCTCCTTAATACCGGTGAGGGGCTACGAACTTTCCGATCACAATAAGCTCCAAAACGTCCATGTCGGCGTTCCGGGCGTGGTGAACGTGACCGTGATCGGGACCTCGACTTGCTTCTCCAGGACCCCCTTTGAACTTCCAGTTCCTGAGCCCAACAAAGTGTCATTGGTTTGAGAAGGGTATCTGAGCAGAAAAGTCCACATTGAAAAACTGGCTAAACCCAGTCATGCATTCGGGTGATATTCATGGATGAGAAAGCCCTGTTAACCTAATCAAAACGATTTAAGCTCTTACCTCTCTGACAAGAAGAATGCAACCATAGAGCCGCTTCCCATCCAGAAACCTTGCAGCCTTGTGTGCCTCATCCTCACTTCCGAATTCCACCACGCTGAAAACGAAGAAAGAAATGCATGTGAGAAGCTAGCATAGAGCTTCTGATCTGCTTCAGAGCCAATAGTTACAATTAATCAGCAAAAGCCAGCTCCAGATCACCAAACAAGCGGAACCGAAGTAAGGATGCTTCACTTTTGGCTGTGTACTAACGCCACCTTGACTTTTGTTCCTTCCTCCCTAACACTGCTGTATCTTCGGTTAATCAGCGAGTCCTCAACACAACCATGGAGTTTCTACTCATCAACATGTTTGGGACCAGGACAGCAAACACATCCAAAAATCCTCCAACATTAAGGCTATTCAGTAACATTAAGCAAACAGAAAATTCACGATTATCATTTCAGTGAGGATAGCAAGCTTTCCTTACCCGCGTTTCTTCCCTCGGTCTGTATAAACGTCAGCATAGACCACATGACCGGCATCTCGAGCGAAATCTTTAAGATCTTGCCAACTCGCTTCAGAAGGAAGACGATCTGTGAGAACGGACGAACATAGAAGGACAACACAAATTTGTTCTGTTTGGAGGGGAATGAAAACTAGCTGTCCTATTTACCAATGCTGTGGTAAATAAGGAAATGAAAAGGTAACTGTAGAAGTCTAACCAAGTTGCGGAAGCAGGGGACACACCGACAATAATGCGACGCTCTTTACGCCGAGTTTGGCCTCCCACAACAGTGCCTTCAGTCTTATGTTTATTTTTTGCAGCTTCCACTAACAAGCGTCCTCCGCCCAGGGCATATCCGTCGAGCCTCTTTATTGCAAGCTCCGCTTCTCGAGGATGCTCGAACTCGACAAAAGCAAACGCAGACTGCGCCCCATTATTTCACAATGCGCCCTTGTAAGAGATCCTCCAATCTCAAATTGATCCACCAACTTCTAGGTACGCAAAGCTGGATGTTGAACCGTCCATTCAATAACAAACGTAGGCCTGCGGGCCAGTATACTACATGATGCGTTTTTAAGGTTCTCTTTTAACGGCCGAACGGTGTACAAAGCCGCGAATAGACTCCCTCGAATTAACGTTAGCAGGCAAGCTACCCTCCAGCCCCTCGATTCCTCACGCTATAACTGAACTCGACAGCAGAATCTCTTTCCAACCTTCACTTCCACTGATGAGCTCCTCCTTACAGTGATGCTGTACAGCGATAGACCTCATAAAGATGCAATTTGTCCAAAAAGAGCAAATTCTGGAGCAGAACTGCACTCAGGCTGAAACAATCTGCAGCCACTTACATCCGACCGCGCCTTGTAATCACATCTCGTTACACGTCCGTATCGCGAAAAAAGATGCTCAACCTCGTCCTGCCTAATCTTTGGCGACAGCCCTCCAACATAAACCCGGGATGACGCCATGACCAAAATCATCCTCCGATTTCTACAAGTACACGCAAAAGACTTCCATGCCTCTCAAGAATCCGCATTAAACGCAAACACCGTCACTCCTTAGAACTTTTCGGTGACCAGCTACTTCGAAAACAGAGGCTTCTAGCCCCAGAAACGGGGAAATCACCGATAACCAATCCTTCACACTACAGAAGCCACAAGAGGATTCAAAAAAGGGAGCCCGAAACTATAGCCAACTCCTACTCCCAGCTTCAGCCGCATTACCCCTTCCTTTCCTGCACGCACGTCCACATCAAAGCACGCGATTCTCCTCACTATACCAGCCCTTCACTGTGTGCCGCCTCCCTCCCTCCATCCCTCCCTTCCTCCTCTCTGCCGCAGAGAAGGCCATCCGCCATGGCCTGCCTACTTCAAGAAAGCATTCAGCGGCTCCAGGGAGAGTAAAAGCTGCCACGTGGCCCCGCAGCCCGCTAGGTGACTGCCGTCGACTCTTTCGGTTGTACGGAAACCAAAATGTACATGTACGGATGTCCTTCAGACCAATTTATATACGGATGTACCTGAATGGTGGGAGCCCATTGGCATGGATGGGCCCATGGGGGCCATGGCTCAGCCCTTAGACTTGGGGGACTATGGAGGGAAGTTTAACGAACCACGCACTGTCGATTGATGCATTAGGGATCACACTCATAGTTTGCTCACAACAATCTTTGGAACACACATTTAACGTCCTTAATGTCATCGTAAGGCTGTTGTTCGACTTTAGTGCCATTAAGATTCCGTCCATCCATGATGCGCTTGTTAGGAAGTCGTCGAGGCCCTTTTTCGAGATAGTTTTGACCCTTTCGGCCCTTTTGACTGGTTCCGTACATTCCGCTCGTGGAACACCAGATTCGTCAAACAGGAAAATATTACGGGTTCCGTAGCAGGACACCGCGTCATGGAACGCCGTACGGCCCCCCTCGCGAGCCGTGCGAGGGGACATTGTTAAGGGGACGTGACATGACGTGACGCACACATCCCAAAAGTCCAAACACAAAGTCCACAGAGGGGGGAAACCACTAGTATTGGAGAATAGGAGTGCATTTGTTTCTTGTTGGTGAACCTGTCTACCCATGATGGGACATGGGAAGGAGGGAGGGAGGGAAGGAGGGAGGGACGAGTTCCATTTAGCGCACTATTGCATTTAAGGGAATGCAAATCACGCGCCCCACATGAAGGTTCCTATTCAAACAAACTTCCTTCTTGTTCAAGGCTTTGTACGTCGACTTCTTGTTGCCGAAGTACAATTTCACTAACTTCGCACACGAGTCGCCCTTTCTTATTTTGTAGGTCTTGCCCGTGCAGCCGGCGGCTATGCCTGTCATCCGCTCGCCTGTCAAGTAAATCTGCACAGTTTTGGGGGGGTTATAAAGGTTTGCATTAGTGTTTCTAGGGTTTTAGATTACGTACTGTTTTTAGTACAGACAACCCCAGCGTTGCATTTGAGAGTGAACCAAGTGAGCAAGGGAGAGTGAGAGTACATGTTACGCATCCTGCAAGGGACTCAAACTAAAGGCAAAAACATCAGGACATTCACGACAAGCATTTCATGCAAGCGCCCTCACCCTTAAACCCTTAAGAACATAATAAGGAATAGGTTTTGACGAGCACCTCTTGTCCAAAGCTTTCATCGAAAGATGTTGATAAGACCAACCGGATGCAGTAAATTCCACGATTGAGAGCAAAGAACAGGAGGGAGTTGCCGTTGAAGAGAGTGGCGATGATGGATGCACATGTGTCCCCCTTTGCCGCGATGTATGCCGAAGTGGGAACTAAAACATCGGAGGGACTCCCCTTCGAGATGCACATCTGCATGGGACCGGCGGCATGCAAAGCATGTGAGGATGGGCATGTGAGAGGAATAACCCTAAAAACCCTAAAAACCGTAAAAACTATAAAAACCCAAATGTAACGATTGGTAGCGAGATGGACCACACGCAGGCAAGGACAGTGGCGATCCAAGATTTTGCTCAAGGAAGGCTAAGCCCATTTTGAGGGGAGGCTAAGCCCTCTTTCAGCATAAAATACATATTATAAAATATAAAAAAAAAAATGAATTTGCAAAATCTCCAGGGGGGGTAAGCCCGTAGACCTGCTGTCCAGGCTGAAGTTTGGAGCAGTTGAAGCTCGGGTTGAGGGAGTTGGGTCCCACGATTTCGGCAATCGACTTTTTCAACAATCCTCCAATCGAGTCACAAGTGTCACCCTGTAATTTTATCCAAATTAAAGTAAAATTTTAAGCCAAAGGACAATGAAGAAGGAGAGATTACATTGCACGAAGCTCGCTCCTTATCACTTTCCAATTGTACCAGTCAATCATGGCTACGAAATACGCCCAGAACGACCATTCTGTGACAGCTTTTACAAACTTCTTCTCCGCCAGAAACTGCCAATTGGAGGATGAAGCTACAACGCACCTTGTTGATTGCATACGTCACGTTGCAATTGGGCAGCTGCAGGGGGAAGGCCACTGTCACATTGGTCCCCGCGGGGAGGGGCACACTGCAGTTGATGGCCTGCACATGCATGCATGGCCCTCGACTCTTCCGCCATTAGTCGACAGGCCTCTGCTCTCTCTCTCTCTCTCTCTCTCTCTCTCTCTCTCTCTCTCTCTCTCTCTCTCTCTCTCGCCCTCAATAAAAACCTAAAAACCTTGACAACATTGATTTTTAAAATCCTCTATGCATGCATTAGCAGCTGAACATATCATCATAATAACAAATAGTGAGAAAACTAATTAGCATACGAAAACACACCAATAAGAGATTCCATGCTACAATTCATTTGCTATCGCCGTACATGCAGTGGTGAAAGAAGCAGAAGCAACGACTGTCTCTAAAACGAGGTGCAAAATCATACCGGGTTCATCTGCAGGAAGGCAGCGAGCGTGAAGCCGTACAACTGAATGATGGTGTCACATGTTATGGGAGTAACGACGAAGTACGTGCGCGAAGAATTTGATGCTGCGTGGTGAAAAAAACAGTAGTAAGAAAAAAAAGAAACTTAAAACTATTAGATTCTATTCAATAATCACGCTTGAATACTCGAGTTTCATTCGACCATGTGAGAACTTTGCACTTCAATTCAATGCAGAATTTCGTGTTCCACATCGCAACCTAATATAGCCCTCTTACCTCTCATTACAGCCACCTGCACTCCCTACTTTTACTATGGAAGGTGCCAATACTTACTCCAAATGCAGGTGGGTTTTCCGTCAGCAGCAAATGTCCCCAACTCGAGTCCGAGAGGACAAACGCAAGCATAGTTGCCGGGGGAGTTGGCCACGTCAGCACATGCTCCTTGCCCGCACGGATTGAAGGTGAAGAATGTGCAGGGAGACACTGCCAATGTCAACAGAAACAGAAGAAAGATTGCCATCAATAGACTCAACAGAACTAAGAAATATGAGAAACGAGTTGCAACATTTTCCTTGAAGCAGAGATGTTTGGCCCTTCACCTGGAACACAGGATTCGGAGCCGTCAGCTGCAACTGCCACAGTGAAGGGCGACCTGCAGTCGCATTTGTTGGTCAAAACAGAGCGGGAGATTCCACTCACTACCACCTGCTTTGTGATAGGGCTGCAGGTGTACCCTCCGCAAGGGTTCAGCATGCCCGGGCCCACTGCGTTCTGAAGCTTCAACTTCCCAAATGCGTTGTTGTTGCAAGGGTCCGGCCCTAAGCAGGGAGACAACGGAGAAGAGTTTAGTCAATTTGCAAAACTCCTTAGACTACAGAATGGACGAGGGAAACGTAAACCTGAAAAAAAACCCAAACATTTGGTTCTATACCACCCATCAACCAACACTTCTGCAGTGCCGGAGGAGTGAACAGTCGAAAGAAGTGGAGAAATGCAGAGAATGGATATAAACTGTAGAAACTCTGTGATTCCGAAATGTCTATGAATACAAGATGTCTCATCCACATGGGTGAAGCTACCTCATTCGAAAAACAAAACATGTTCGGATGAAGTTTTTTTTTTCTTTTCACGCACCTTTGATGACTGGATAGATGGCAGGCAGAGTGTTGATGTTGCAGATGCCCGTCCCCCCCCGGATGGCCATCCGCATATCGCCGTTCTCTCCCCATGCAGGGCCCCATGAGTTGCGGATTTTCCAGTGCTGCGGTGACGTGGTCAAATCGTAGCCGTAGACCACTACGCTATGATCCACCCCCTCATCTGCGCAGCTATCGTCGTCATATATACCCTGCAACGCAACGAGAGTCACCCGTAATCACGCTCAAGACCTTTCATATATCTAAAGAATAAGAATACATTATGGAATCAGTGTTCGTCAGCTAGTAGTAGTAGTAGTAGTACAAATCACTGAATTTTCAATCTTAGGAATGGCTGCGATTAAAAAGATGAATTCACATTAAAGCCCAAAATCGCATATGCCTCGTACCCCGTTATAGTTGATGAAGGAGATGTGGTTCGCTCGGATTGTCACGATCACGGACTGCTGCTGCACGACCAGCATGAGACCAATCCATCCATAGAAATTGACCATCTCATAGGAGGTCACGTTCAGAGACGTCCTCTGCAGGCAAAAAAACAAGATGTCAACAACTTCCAACAGCCTGCATGCTTTAAAAATCTTAAAAAACTAGCAAAAAAGAAATTAAAAAAAAAATGTAAAAATTCTGTAAATTTTTTTGCAAATGCAAAATTTTTGATCTGCTTTATTCGCTTCCTTTCGGCAAAAATAGTGCCAGTTGAGGATGTACAGTGATTCCACAGTTCTTGGATGCAGTCGACCCCGCGTAGGGGTAAGCGATGGAGGTAGTGACTCCATTCTTGATGACAAAGTCGAGAGCAGTTCCGGGCCACTCCCCATCGCACCCACTTGTTGCAGCGCAGTCCAAAATGTGCTCTACGGAGATGTCCGGCAGTGAGGCCCCTCCGTGGTACAGAAAGTATGCCGTTTCCAAGGTTGCAGCAGCTGCAAATGCCCAGCATGCATCTGGACAGCACAAGGAATATATTCCGTCAGTGGGGCATGGAAACACATGGCAACGCAGGGCAGCCTCATGTGATTTGCGTAAAAGAGAGAGACCAAATGTGATGGTGATGGGTGGGATGCGATTGCGGGTTGTGAGGACATTATTGCATTGCCTTTTGTTGTGTGCAGTGTGAAGTTTGGAAGAATAGGAGTCCTAAACGCCGTACAAGAGAGACACAGAGAGAGTGACACTTCCATTACACAAAATTCCAAACTGATCATAAGCATCCAAAACTCTTGAAGAATTCTACAAGCACTTCGTAGTTGGTGAATGTATGAGGAAAAGAGAAATGACATACTGCAAGTTGAACCCTGCGATTTGACCGGTCGGAGTGCTCCCTGTTGACTCCAATCCCACTGCATCGCCGCCAACCATGACGGCTTCTTGTCTAAAGAATTCAAATATCCCGCACTCGCATAGCGGAACCCCGTGCCCGAAAGACTTGTTTGTGGAAAAATCGATAAGCCAAATGTGAATGCACCTGCTCCCAAAATGCAACAGTCCTTTGTCCTTATTGAAAATGTGTTTCCAGAAATGCTGTTCCTGCTCTCACGAACTCTTCTTCTTCTTCTATCCCTTTCTCTGCCCACAGCTCGCATTGCTTCGCAATCATCATCACGTTCCATGGCTTGAGCAAGAAAAAAAGATAACGAGTTCATGGAATAGACATGCGTGCTCTCTGAATACCAGAACACTCACTAGAGGGGAGGGGAGTTGCAGTGGGAGGAGGAAACATAAAGAAGGCAGAGGAGAGAAGAGAACAGAAGCGAGTGAACCGCGAGATAGTGGGAAAGATAGAATTTTGAAGAGGGAGGATAGAGCCCATTTGACGAAGGACCAACCAAAAGGCGAACATATAGACTCACCAAAACGGCATGTTTTGCCAGAATTGGTTGATGTATAGCCCGAGTCGCATAAACAAGTAGGTGCTGTACTGTCAGAGCCGGGCATGCATTGGCCATGGCCGCCACATGCACCTTGAGTTTGATAGCTATCGCAGAAAGCAGAACATTCTGAATAGCTTCCTTGAGTTTCTAAGAGACAAGCTGATGTGGGGTCGGCAGTTAAGCAATTTTCGGCCAAAGATCCGAAAACTGTAGGGGTTCTCGCTTGTGAATTAAAATCTGGTGGGCAGAATTCTCCGGATGAGTTGTATAGGATGGGACTTCCAGAGAAATAGTTGTTGCGGAAGTTGACATATTTTATAATGCTGGATTGGAATGTGGAGATAATTTGACCGGTAAAGTAATTGTTTTGTACGTCTCTGAAAGCACCCCCATTTAATCAACATTTACTTCAAATAAATAAGTAAAGAGATTAAACTTCAAACAAGCACTCCTTCAGATTCTCACAGACAGCTTTCCTGTTAAAAACTTGCCATTCTGGGTTTTGAAGGTCTGAAATGTCCTACAGCTCTGTGAGGTATGGCAGATGCGCGATTATGTGCGGAAGCTCTCCCGTGAATCGATTATCATTCAGAAACCTACAAAAAAAAAAAACATACCATGTGTTTTTCATCGCTCATCCTTACTTTTGAGAAGAGAATTGAACCAAAAGGTAATTGAAAGGACAGAAAAAGCTCACAGATTTCGAAGTGACGTCATTGATGCGATGCTCGCTGGAACAACTCCAGTAAATGAGTTTTCAGGCAGAAACCTGCATCATAAAAAACTACGACAAGTTTTTTATGTTCAAAACATAAAAAACTACGACCCCATAGTCGAACCAGAGTTACACATTTGAAAAAATGAAAACTTGCCGTTCGTGTGAAGTGACCCTGTCACGGCTTGGAATTCAAAGTTTTTAAAGGCAGGATTTTCCCCCTTACAAGTGCCAAAGGTATTGGAGATTTCCGAGACTGCCCGGTAAAGTGCCGGTCAGTGAGCAACCATATGCGCTTCTGAACCACCAGATCGCAGAAGGCACAGAAAAAAAAAAAAAAAAAAAAAAAAGCGTTCAGAAATCGAGAATGAGTCCTAAGATATTTTAAACGTTTACACTGATCCCATTTTTGGCGAGATCTCCGACATCAAACTGACAGCCTGCAAGTCAGAAGTTTAACATATATCGATGAAGGACTTGAAACTTGACCACTTTCTTTCAACCCAGAAGTGAAATGAGGGGCAGAAAGAGGCATGTGAGAACTAGGGAGAGAGAGAGAGAGAGGGTAACAGGGAGAAGGAGAGAGGGAGAGAGGGAGAGCGAGATGGCTATATGTCAATTCCACGAGAACGTCTTGTATTCAAGAGCAATTCGACAGTCTCATACTCACAAGGTAACTAAACTTTTCATGTTTCCGATGTTCGAAGGAAGGGTCCCCCCTAAAGGGTTCCTCTGTAACTCTCTGATAAACGATACATAACATCAGCCATGTAAGAAAGTAAGAAATTTCATCAAGGAAAGCTCTGATCTTTAGAAGTGGGATAGCCAATAATCAATCCACTCCTTTTCTGCATTGTCGTCTCCCCTTCTCTCCGTCCTTCCCATTCTCTTAACGATGAAATCAGTGTCCTGTTGCTGTTTTAAGAAATGAAGATTTTCAAACCCTAAGTTTTTCATATTCAGCTGTTACCCATTCCAATTCCGTATCACAGTTGAACTAGATCTATATCTAGTTTTTTTAACCGCCCGGGCTCATTCCATTACTTGAAAGGAAACTGGTTTCAGTCTCTCTAATAGCCCCGTTCTCCCCTTCGCAATTTGTAGATGCAGCTCACACAGGACACTCACAAGTATTGCAATGACTGAAGATTCGTAATGGTTATTGGAATGCCACCGGAAAAGCTGTTCTTACCAAGTTTCCTGCAACATTTAAAAAGAAATCACGATATAGCTTGGTTTAGGAACAGAACATCCAAATATGTAAATTAGAAACCAAAAGAACAAAATAGTAAAACCAGTGACAAAACAGAGTAAGTCTTCCACTGCTAAGCGACCCGTTATCGACCAACTTGCTGATTGCAAGAGCGCATTATCCTACATGTAATATCGTTTAAAGTTTATTGACTCACAGAGTGACAATTTTCGATAGGATGCCGATGCTAGGTGTAATTTTTCCTGTCAGGCTTTGAGAAGTCAAATCTCTGCAAGAAAAGAAAGGACCTTTGTTATACCTTCTCCTTACTTTTTCCATCCTCTCCCTCGCTCTTTCCCCCTATCCACTTTGCTCTCTTCCCACCTATCCTTCTCCCATCCCACTCTTCTCTCCTCTCCGTTTCTACAACAGTCTCCCTCTCATCCATTTTCGCACTCCCTCTTTCCCTATCTCTCCCTGCTCCCTCTTGCGACCCGCTCCATCTTTTGTCTATCTCTCTATAAAATTGGTGCTATAATGACTCTACTTACATTTTGTTCACTGCTCCAGTTGCGTCACACCAAACACCGTTCCAGTAACTTGTGATCATGCAATCGCCGTCGTAGACCCAATTGTTTAAGTAAGCATTGGGGTCACTTGTTATTCCCCTCTTGAAGTCCATGAGGACTCTCACTGCAATTGATGGAGGGCAAGAACGCTATACATTAGCCCATATAAGCACAAGCTGATTGATTAGTCATTCATTTCTAAGTCCGCATTGCGTCGATAGGTTCATTCCAAAGCTTGAGTTCCGGTAACAGGAACGAGTAGCTTCATTCCACTCTCTAAATTACAGCGAGAGTTTTTTAGAGCTGCTAAAGCAGATAAAAAGGGAGGCTCTTACGTTCAGGTAAAAGTGTAGCCGGAGTGCCAAATGCTTGAACTTCGCAAAGGGTTAAAAATCGATTATCTCCAGGAAGATGAGCCCATAGGTAGCGACCAGATAGGAAGCAATCTATGGTGAAGGGGAATCCGCGGTCTGTGTCCGAATACACAAAGTTTGCATTGGGATTACAACGCACATTTCCAAAAGCATTCCAAGAACTGTTGCTGTTACCGACCCACACCTCCACCCCATTCAGTCGGTCAAAGCAAACATCGCAGTCGAGTCGGTTGAATAAGTTAACAACGTTCACATTGAAGATGGCTCCCAGGTCGACATACCACCACGGGTCACTCTGTTCATTTGTACAACTGCAATCATCTGCAAAATTCCATGAGGTGATACCGTTCACCGCATAGAACGCCCCTCCTCCAGGAAACAAGCTCGACTGAAAAGCAGGTTTGTTCACAGCAAGATTTGGAGCTCCATAGACCTCCACTTCACAAATTGTGAGGATAATACTTTGAGGAAGGTAAAGCCAAACATAACGACCGCGAACATAACAGGGCTGAATGTGCGGAAAGCCGGTTGAGCTTGTTGAGAATGCAAAGATAGTAGAGGGGGAACATTGAGTATTTGCAGTGATGGAGTCGTTGTTGTTGCCAATCCAAACTTGAACACTGTTCAGTTGATCTGCACAGCAATCCTGCCTGTTGAATATCTTCACCCAGTCGATCAGATGTTCTGTTTGAAGGTCCACCTTCCACCACAGAGGAGCTGGCGAATTCCAGAACGTTGAAGCACAAGTTTTGCTCCCCCAATTGCCCTGCCCATTGTTGCCATCAACAGCTAAGGATGCAGGATATTGGACCCCTCCATATACTCCAACCTCTGATATGAAAGACGGTTTCTTCAGGGCGACATTGCCTGCAAACAGACATTGCGTAAAATTTGAAAAAGATATCCACGATTTTAGTCCAGCGGGGGTCTGAGATGCAAGATTTTTAATTTAGGGGGGGCAAACCAATGAGTTGGGAAAAGTTCTGAAATTCGAGTGTAGTTTTTCTACTCAACCTTCAAAGGCGGTTTCAGTGGCTGACAGCTTTTCAAAATCTGAGGGGGGAGGGGCTAAGCCCCCCCTCAAGCAGCCATGGATCCGCCACTGGACCATCTCTGTGCTTGTTTATTACTCGCTAACCTTCAGAGGCAAACCTACTTGGATAAATAAAAGCAGGGAAGCCGAGGAGACGATCTTTGCCACTCGGAGGGCCTCAACATTTGAAGCGATGTCCAGCCTATTACGAGTTTTTCCTTTCTACTTAACTTTGACTTTGATTTTGGCAACAACCTCAAGCACTTACTGACGGACGATGAAACTCGATATGCTTCGATCATCCGGCAAGCGTTGAAGAAGAAGAAACTCGTCACGGCATGGAGCGCTCTCCAAGGGGTCACCTGTACCTGCATGCATGCGCAGTACAAAAGACGTGACTCCAAAAGGCGTGTTCAACCAGGCTCAATCGGTGCCACCAAAGTCAAAAAATCAACAACTTGTCCCTCGACATTGTCAACCCCATGATCGAAAGAGAGGGGTCAAAGCGGCAGCGCTATAGAAGGCCTGTACAGAATATGGTGGGGAAGGACGACCATATACCTTCGCTTTTAACGACAGACACATGGTTGGTTCAGGGCACAACGCAGTGGACAATGAAAAGCATCGCCATGCATGCCATACATGAATGTCAAACCATACGCGGTCAAGTGTACATAACCATGCATCCATACCATACTGTACGCATGTCAATACACTCGTGCTATACCTCATACCATACATGCATATCCGTTCATGCGTGCAAACCGCACAATCAACACATTGATATGGTGTGCATGCACATCCCACATCCGTACAGGTACGCGCATGCATCACATCCAAATGTGCTTCACCCCACATTTCATGCGCATCCATGCGCCTCCGCCATGCGACACATGGCATCCTCACATCCTTGCTATGCTCCCATGCACCCACGCCATGCACATCCGTACATCCCAGGATGGGATCGCCGGCTTGTCGAAGGAGGCTTGTCCTGGCCTGGCTGTACGGTCACCGCATGCAAAATTCTATCCTGGCCAAGGTCACAAACGGGAGCCGCCGCAAAGGTGTGCCCACAACTCGCACCAAACTCGCATGCATGCATGGGTGCATGCATATTGTGCGCCATTCAGAGGCTTAAAAACTTCAGTTTTCTTTCTTTCGTCCTTCCTTTCATCTTTCTTTTCCCCATGTTGTGGGGTAAACAGCACATGGTGGTCCACTAGTTGATTCCCAGGGGGGCTGAGATCTTCTATTCTTACTCCGTTGTTTGTTTTTTGTTTCAATTTCCTTCGACTCCATCTCCTTTTCCTTTTCTCGGACCCAAAAGCACGCAGCCACTCACCCCCTTCGCCGCCCGCCGGCCCGCCATCGCGACTTCGACGGCACCTCCGGAGAACAGCGGTCGCTCGGAGCACTTAAACCCTAAACCCTGAACCCTTGAGCCCTTCACCAAAGACCTAAAAAAACCGGAATGCCTTGACCCTGAACCTTTGACCGTGAACCCTAAAACCAGAAGCTCTTGACACTGAAACCTTGATCCTTGACCCTGAACCCTTGACCCTGAACCCTTTCCGGGGGAAGAGGGAGACTTTGGCGGACGGAAGGACCCTCTCGCGCGTCCACTTGTGATGTCCAATTTTGCCGTTTGCGGGCTCAACCGTCAACTGTATTTTGCCGAAAATTTGTCGTTAGCGGGGCAGTTAGTTTCTGTTTCCAATAACATTGTGTATCCATTGTGTACAATAATAACAGCCAATCATGATGAAATAAATTAGTTTATTGTCTTAGCACGTGTGATGTAGACCAACGTCGTAGTACAGTAGGGGGTCCTCATATTTTCCACCCTGGTTCCGGCCAATATGAGGCGAAAATATTAATTTTGCATATATAAGGTTCGTGTTACGAATAGACGGGCGGTATTATGTTAGAGTTCATGTTGGACCGTACGTATCGTACCGTACCATATCGTACTGTATCATTTAGCATCGTATCGTATCGTGACATATCGTGACGCATAAGCGTAGTTTTTAGGACTATGTTGTTCGTCTCATTGATGATGCTATAATTATCAATAGTGGAAGAGCACACCCATGATAAAATAAATGAGTGAGTTAATATTGGGCTGGGGGTTGACGGGCTTCCATGGCAATGAAACAAAATTGGGTGCCTTGTGCGACTGAGACGACGCTCAATACCAAAACACCTCTTAAAGTCAATATGCTTGCTTGTCAATATGCTTGCTTGTCAATATGCTTGCTTGTAGATGGTTCATGTGGATGGTATATGGAGCAGATGTAACAACTGACGGGCTAATCCCCTCAGTCGTGTGCGGAAATCTCTCAGTCTGCGGTACGTTGGTTGGATGACGACAGTCATCCTCGCCCCTATATAGTATCGGGGAGTTTCGTGTCGTATCGATCGTATCGTATCGTATCGTATCGTATCGTGTCGAAGTCAAGAAGACGGGGCGAAGAGCGAGCGCCTCTTACGGCGGCACGAGCGGGGAGAGTAGTGAGTTTTGCGTAAGCCCGTAACGGCTAGTACAGATAGTACGAAAAGTACGGATAGTAAGGATAGTACGGCTAACACAAGTTACCGTACAAAAAGGTGGTTTCGGCAAAATCGGGGCGAAAATATTGAGGACGCACTCAGGGTGGTAAATACGAGGACCCCCCACTGTAGACAAAATTGTTTGTACTTATTTGTCGACTTTTGGATGTACAAAACAGAAAATAAACGGGTTTGCAGAAACCGTTTTTTTTTGCGGAGGTCGCCTGGCGTTGACTGTACGAAATTATTGTCCTTTCAGTAGGGATGGCCCGCGTTATAAATTCCGAATACATTATTTACTTTACAACGGGTTTAAAAGTAGTAATATATTATAAAGTAAAAGACTTTATTATATATATTATACCCATTCGTTTTGAACAATTAACGACCGTACGACCTAACTAGTACGGTCGTACGGTCGTACCATACCAAAATTAGGTCGTTTTGGCGTTGGCGTTGCGAAATGCGTCCGTCTGGTTCATCCTGTCTGCTCGTGCTCGACCGTACATTCGTACCGCATAATTCCGTATAGTCGTACCACCATACGACCGTCCGACCGTACATGTTGTAAAGGCGTTGTAAAGTAATATATATCAGCCGTTATCTAGTCGTCACAGTTGTATAATATAATATATATTATATGGTCGTAATTAATCCATCCCTACCTTTCAGAGAGGTTGTTTTGACTTTTGTCCGCGTCGTCGGCTCGTTCGTCGCATTTTTGTCCATTGCGATTTTGCGACAAAATGGTCGTCATTTATTTTGTCATTTTATGAAAGGTCCACGTCAAAGCTAGAACGCGTCGAAACCGACAAGTGGCTCAAACTGCGAGCGGAACATAGAACTGTGCATCATAGCCGTGAAACTGACGAGATCTTTACAGTTCCGTGAATGAAAATCTGGAACTGGGACTGCGGCCGTCATATGAAGATGGATTCTGTCACATATGTCAGAAATATTCTAACGGTTCCATGTAAAAATCTGGACCCACACTTAAGGGTCGTCTAGGTCAAGGGACCGTTGCGTAGGGTCCAACTGTGACGGTCGTTGTCGGTTGCCGGTCTCGGTCAGTCGGCTGGCGCCAGCCGACAGCCAATCGGCCGATCGCCGGCACGTCGCCAGTTCATATCGGACGATAACCACCGGCTACCGTCAATATTGCCCTGACGGTCAAAGGGCCCCATTCCGTGTCGTAGCGTAGCGTAAAACTGGGCCCAGTTCAAGTTTTGACCTCAGTTGCAGTTCAGCTGTGTTTCACCGTATCACTTAGTGCCGATCGGCTCAATCTGAACTGTCCGATACGCTCCCAAGGGCCGCCGGCGACATGCATGGAGCGCCAAATCCCAGCTCCAATTCGAGCTTTATGCAGTCGCTTTCAGACTTCATTCCAAAGAGCGTCCTCGAAAAAAAAAAAATCTTTTTTAGCCTTAAGTGATAGTCAAAGCCACTTGTGAGTGTGATTTCAGTTTTGAATTCATATATTTTTTTTAACTTTCGTAATAATTATTTTCATTTTGCTAAAAAGACTTCAGTGGTACGGTATCCCTTTAGATAAAGGAAAATTCTATTCTCACACCTTTTTTGTCTACGCACAGACCTCTTTTCGCTGGGCAGATTTTAAAATAGACAAAAAAGGAACACACCTTTCACACCTTTTTTTTTTCACTTTTTTTTTCACATCTTTTTGGAATCGATACACGCTACTACTCCTGAGCGGCCGAGCGCCGTGAGACCTTTTTCTGTCGGGCAGATTTACTCCTTATCATTTATTTTCAGAGAAAAAAAATATCTGCCTGCCCGAATCCACTCGGAGCAGAAGATCCGTCCGCCACGAGATCGTTCGCGGGTGGCCGTCCTTCACACGTGCAATAATTTTCCGCCGTCGATATTCACGCAGATCGCACCATGGCAGATCACCGTTCGATCAGAAGCCGGGCTCTGTCCCACGTGTCCCACCCAAGCCGGCTCCAAGGACCGTACAAAAGGCGTACGCCCGCAGCTTCGAGGAAAGTCAAAAAACGTAATAATTAAAGTTGAGTGCCTGTACCAATCACAGTTTGCCACGTCTAAAAAGAGCACGCGGCAGATGGTGATTGGTTCAAGCTCGCAATGTAAGGAATTTAGACTTTCCTCGAAGCTGTGACCGTATGAGTTGTGTACGGTCGAGCCTGCTCGGGTGGGACACGTGGGCGTGTGCCATTCGCTGGAACCGAGCCCGGCTGCCGATCGAACGGTGATCTGCCGTGGTGCGATCTGCTCTAGAATCGACGGTGTATAGTTTCTGCACGTGTGAAGGACGGCCACCCGCGAACGATCTCGTGGCGGACGGATCTTCTGCTCCGAGTGGATTCGGGCAGGC
>CM074808.1:2978315-3092763 GCA_037447605.1 Zygnema circumcarinatum
GCTCCACTCTGCGAGTTGACATCCTCTCGCAGAATGCCTGCAGAACCTACTTCCTTCTTGTTCAAACATTCGGCAGAAAACTCTTTTGATGCATCGTCTCCATCCTGCTGATGGTCGTCAGTCTCTGGTCCAGCTGATGTAGACGGATGATTCCCTACACCTCCTGGCTGAAGCTGCTTCAGCGCGGTGATGTATTTGATTAGGTCACCAGTGCTCATTTTGGTAAAATGCAAGCGCTCGCCTCGTCTATCCTCAAAAGGAGCGCATTCAGCAGTGGGGTCCGCTCCGTGCTCCATCATTCCTCCCACTCCCTGTGCATGTTTCCCAATCCGTTGGTCCTCCAGCAGCGCCGCCTGGGGATACAGCAGGAGCTGCTCTTCCCTTTCAACTGAGAGCCTTCAGCTCTGCATCCTGAGGAGGCCCAGGCCCTGCACATCCCTGGAGCAGCCCCAGCCCCAGCCCGAGTCCCAGCCCCAGCCCGAGTCCCAGCCCCAGCTCCAGCTCCAACCCTAAACCTCTCCCTGCAAGCGGAGGGAAAATCACAAAAAAAGCAGCTCAGGCTGCAAGGAAACCTGTCCAAAAAACTATCGAGTGAGTTTGCTGATGGCATTGGCGCGTATGCTGACGCAATATAACTGGCATTCTGTGAGAAATCTAGAACATTCTACAGTAGTTAAATGTACAGTACAGTAAACAGATTGTAGTATTTAACTCGAAACGGGACTGCGAGGACTCATAGATTTGCGTCGCATATGTACGGCACCACGCTGTCCGTACAGTTTTCAGAAAGGCCTGTTGGTTCATGACTCATTCGTACGCTTTCCTGTTCCTGCAGACTGAGAAGTGAGGACTGTCGTCCCTTTGAATTTTAGAGCCGGGTCTTTCTGAAATGGGAATGCAAGGAGAATGTTGGAACTTGGAAGGAGTGTTTCTGGAACGGCTGCAAACTTTTCACAGATCGGACCATTAGACAAACCAGTCGACTGGTTGGCAACCAGTGGTTGCGGACCGAAACAACCATTCGACTGGTTGCCAACCAGTGGAATGCCACTGGTTGGCAACCAGTCGACTGATTGCCAACCAGTAGACGTCCAACCATTGCCATCCAATGGTTGTCCAATGGTTGCCGATCCACTGGTCCGAACTGTGAAACTTTTAAGGAATGAAGGCTTGAATTGCAAACTTTCATTGAACTCGCGATGGCGAGGCCATCAAATTTACATGGATAAAGGCAAAATCAAGGCTTGAAGGACTGATAACAGCCCTTCTGTTACTTTAGTTTGTTTAAAATAGCGCTGCCTTCATATGCAGTTTTTAAGAATTGAAGGCATGCTATGCTGAATCCTGCATTTGCATTATCGCTGCTGCTGCTGCTGCTGCTGCTCCTTGTAGAGGCATCATCCGCCACCGGGTTGAGGAAAAGCCGGATGGTGCGTCTGGCTCGACATGCTGCTGCAGAAGACCAATCAACTGCGCCTGCTGGCTGAAGGCAGATGCCGGCCTGAAGGCATGAGTGCGGGGAGCTTGCGTGTATTTCCGGGATACGTGCCCTCGAACACGAAGACTGTGCTCACAAACACCAGTGCCCTAAAGCAACTCCGATCATCGATCTTGCCTGCACACAAGCTGTTCGGGCAACAAGGGCTGTCCACTGCTCAAGCATGTCTGGCCAGACCACATAAGTTGACAAGCTGTTCTGCGTTTGCCTATGGTCTTCAGCCAGGTCTCGTCGGAGCGATGGAAATAGGCAAGAGGATTTCCCTTTGGTGTTTATGGAGCGCATTGGAGAAGAGTTATAACCGCAAAGTCTTACGAGTGTTCCCTCATGTGTCTTTCCTCCTCCTCAATCAGGTCAGGAACGTCCAAAAAGTTGTGACTGGGAAGCCTTTTGCTGTTCTGAGCATGCTGCATAGCACAAGAGTTTTGTCACTGAGCATTTTGGCTCCTCGACCAGATTTCCATCCTCCTTTGTTTTCTTGAACCTTGAAGACTCTTAGCTTCCAAGCAGTGTTTGTCATTTCCAGGTTAGGAAAAGTTGTCCTTCTACGTAATCAAGCATCAGCTTCACATACGAGATTTCAGACAAACGATGATGAAAGCGTTCTGAGTGCCTCCACAAGGTTCTATCATAAAAACCGAATTGAATATCTTGGAAATGTGATATGTATCGCACTCTGTGTCTGTTCTTGGCCGTATTTACAGCTATCCATCGGCGCCACCATTTTTGTTATATTCAAGTGCTTCTTCTACTCGAGTCAAATTGCGTTATTGGATAAAGACATATTTAAAGCCCTTTTAGTTCCAGCGCTTCTACAAACCTCCAACAGTTTGCTCCAGCTGGTGGCCACTTTGACCCCTCGTGTGTATGTTTCAAGTGTTGTGAGAGCTGCGGAGCCGCTGTTATTCGCCATTGCCCAAAAAAAAAACTTAAGGTGGGTAATTCATACTTGATTACGCCAAAAAAAATTCTTCGTCCTCGCTCACGCAAAAAAAAGCATAAAGATACTCAAAAGAGTTGGCCAGGAGGTTAACATATTTTCAACGTTTCTTCAGGAAACAGAAATCGTTGTCAGCAGTTTAGATTGGTTGCTCTCCCATACCAGTTTTGGCGAACCTTGAGAAGTTGCATATTGATAACAGTGGGTGATATATGAAGAAAACCCCTGTGAGCTTCCTTAATTCAGATTCGTACTTCCCTGTTCTCATCTTTGATGTCCGATTTTTGCGGTGCCGTTAAAGGACAAACACATTGATACAAGTTCTAGTTTCAGCAGTACAATCATACAGCATCCCGACAGCCTGTATATGCCCCAAACCAGGAGCGGGTTCTGGGAATTTCTGCATGTGCATTCGTGAACTGTAGTTCCAGGGTCGACAGCAAAGCAGCTATAGTTTGGGGCGAGTATGCACCCACTATCAAATTGCATGGACTTGCGCCATCCATGGAGCACGTTAAGGTCTGCTTGAGTATATGCTTGTTCCATTCCCATCAGTGTCCTATGCAACATCAGGTCACTCCCTGTTGTGTGACGTCGTCTCCGTGGCTGCTTTTCTGAGTGGCTTGCAGTATCCAACTTCTGTCATCCATCGCTTGCATCTGGGGGGGAGCAGCTCATGCTCCACTCGACGACTACTCACTTCGCTTCTCTGCTCTGGGGGTTACTTCAGCAACAGTGACAGCATCTCTCTTCTGTGCATGGCTTCTCAAACAAAGCTTCGTCAACTTTCCGCAGGTGGGCTACAATTTGCGGTATTTGACCGATGAGAATTCCATTTGCAGTGAAGCAGTCAACGAGGCAGCTTTTCTATCATCATGTATTCACAGTTTTCATGGCTTCCAACCCACTGTCGGACAAATCTGATCCTTTACATAGGACTTTCTCCTTTTTCATTGCCACCGTGCTGAATTTTGCTTTGTAAAAACTACATCATTCCTTTGTGTCCATTCTTTTGTGCAGGTGGACGCTGCAACCGTTTATACTGTTATGACTATTCTTTCGCTGGCTGTCGTTGCTCCCCTTGTGATGCTTTTAGAAAGGAGCCGGTTTACCCCGGCTTATGCTGCTGCCATAGACAAGGTGGGTCTCCATAGCTACTTCATTACAAAACACTGTTTTTGCCCAAAAGGAGTGGTTAATATATCGTGATAGTCGAATTCTCACATAATCATTCTGGTCTGGCTTCCTGTTCTCCTGATATCAGTCCTTGCAGTTCATTTCTATCAGTGGCTCCCTGCGAGAAGGCCGAGCGCCGATCACTGCATGTTTTTGCCAGAGCTGAGTGGCATCCGTCGATTGATATCACTTAAGGCTTTGCTTCCAGTAACATGGGCTGCTGCGGATTGACAGGATATCCTAATGCCCCAAAGATAGGCAGAAAGTGAAATTTTGGTCTTTATCAATTGCCGGTATATTACACAGTTGCTGCCGGGCACCAGATGGGGAGAAGGTTATCGCCGTATGCTGGGAACTTCTGCTCATATGCTTACATTCGGAACGAGGCTGATAAGTCTAGAAAAAATTAGTCCATTTTGACTTGCGCAATGAAAAAGCCTTCGCCTTGAGCATGTGCCATCCATTCACGCTGTACTTTGCTTACTCTATATAAAGTGTAGGGGTACAAAAAATAGACGCTCACTGTTACGGGAAGTACAATCACGGCTGAAACCTCAGTAACCTCATCAACACCTGAGCAAGGGAACAAGATACTTCCTTATCAAATTGAATGTTGGCTGTTGTTAGGTGGGCCATAAACCAACATTCAATGCCTGGCTCCTTCTCTCGGGCCTTTTTCACTCTCTCAGCACCTTTGCAGCACTGCAGGTATGAGTTCTGCCACGGAGCACTCAGCTCACAACCTCTGTAGAGATGCATTGCCTGTAATGATGAAGGGGGCAGTGGATTGTTGTGCTCTATTCTTCTTGTGACTCTTGGGTCCTACCTCCTCTTGCAGGTGCTGGAGGTGGCGGATGTGTTGACCTTCTCTACGGTGAATGCAGCAAGGCCCGCCATAGAGCTTCTTGGTCAAATCGTCTTTTTCCGGCTCCCAGTTTTGCCCGAAACGCAGCGATCTATTGGAGTGCTGCTCTTGGGGCTCTTCCTGTTCTGGAGAGCCTGCTCTAATGCGGCATATCCTGTTGTATAGGGAGACCATGTAAAAGATCGCCTTGCTAAGTGTTTTCAGGATGGGCTTCCTGTGGTTTTTTCTTAAAAAAATTCTGTCGTTGGGCTCTAGCTGGGAAATGTTGTTGGAGCGTTCGAAGAGAGCAAACTTTCAGTTCAGTTTGTAGTTTACAGTTCAATTTCCAGCAATGGCAGCAGCAACAAAAACCAAAGAAACGTGACTGTCAGCGTTTTTGTTGTACTCCGCATCCAAATGTCGGTCCAAATGTGGGAGGCAGCCAACGGGATTCACTCGTGGCTGATACAAATGCAGGTACCAATTGAGAAATGACTTTGTGGAGGCACTCACGAATCGTTCCTTTTATTCTGACATACAATGACATGTCGGTTTATTGCATGAGGCAACATGAGAGGGGAGTTCGGGTGAGCTGGCCATCATATTGTGATCTGATGTTGCAGCCCATAAACCTCGTGGGTTGATTTGTTTACTTTGTGAAGCAATTGTGTACGCACAAAGAAGGCGAGCCCTCCGCTTTCAACACGTGAATCGTGCATGCCTTCGTCTCAGCCCCCTCTGAAAAACAATTTGGGCGAAAACGAGAAACGCAGTCATGCGCATGCATGCGCTGAGCACATTTTTTTTTTTGCCCAAAATGAGTAACCGTCGTTAATTGAAGTGTCAACGCCTCCTTTTACGAAGACAAAAATCGGTCATGTTTAAGCGCCGGCGGGTCATGCAGAGCTGAAGCCACGAGGAGCCTTCGTCTTCCTCGCCTCCATGCACAGAGTCTCGCAATAAGCAGGAGCTCCACTGCCCGGAGAAGCAAAAGCGTTGAGAACGGCGGGGCATAGACGACATTCTGACGGGTGCTGGGGTCCTAGAGAGGGTCAGGGATGCAAGCTCTTCACTTTAAATCCCTCCTTCCGCTGCAGCCTCTACATCGCCTCTCTGAACTTCAACTTCTCTCGCTCGCTCTCTCTTACCATGGGTAGCACAGCCAGCATTACAGATTACACAGCTCCATGTGTTTATGGAAAGAGGTGTCCTAACCGCGCAACTTGCCCTTTTGCCCATTTCTCTTCCTGCAGCTATGGCTCCCGGTGCACTCTGAGAGACTGTCAATACAGCCACCCCCCCGTGTGTCCTAACCACAAAGCACAACGCAGGGGCTGCGGCTACTGGCACCGTCCCCCCCTTTGCAAGTACGGGCGAAGCTGCAGGGATGCACAATGCCAGAGATGGCATGCTCCCTATTGTCGGTTTGGTTTGGACTGTGCTGACAGGGTTAACTGCAAATACATGCATCCTCCCAACTGTCCCGCGGGAGGAGGGTGTGAGAGGAGGGAGGGGTGCACCATGGCGCATCCGATTCTTCCGACTGCACCTCCTCCGCTCATGAGCAGAACGGCTTGTTTGCATGGAGATAACTGTTATGGGAAACATAAGTGTCCTTTTGTGCATCCTGGGGGAAATCTCATCAAGATCGGAGGTGTGAAAGCTTGAGCCATTATTACATTCGTTGTTAGATTTGGCTTCCATTTTTTAAAATATGTAGTGTTGGTACAGTTTTGGAACTTTTATAGTCTCTTTCTTTTCTTTTATGCCATTTTCCTTCTTTCTCCTCTGTGTGTGTGAGTTGTGCGTGGACTCCATGACCCTAGTTCTTTCCATCGATGGGGATTTTTTGTTTTCTTGCAGACGCCTCTTCGTTTACCAAGTTTTTTTCCGGAAGGTGAGGGCAATGTCTTCTATTTGTTTTACTTCTAAGCGCGTTTGTGATCCAATTTCAACCAAAACTGTCATTCACTTCCTCTCTCCCGTTCAATTTCATTAATGCAGAGTCAGCTATTCTTCCATGGACGTTTACTATATCTATAACAAAACAGTGTTCGCAAGATACTTCGAAAAACTTTCGAAGGAAACAAGTACTTGCAAAAGCTCTTGTACGAACCCATCCAACTTAGCATCAAATTTTCTCCCACCCCCCAATATTGAGCGTTTAGGGCCCCACGAGGCACTTTTTTGCCATGGGACCCCTCACATCAATGTTCACGGAATCATCAACATTGGCCTCGACGTTGGCAAAATTCAAAGAGGGGGTGCGCTGTATTTTGCTGAAGATCCGCAGGTTTCCAACGGATACACCGACGCAAACCCTAAAGGTGAGAAGTCATTAATTCGAACCTGCTGGCTTGTGGCAGGGCCATGCACCGACCTGCTTGCATTTTAAGACACTCGTAGTTTAATATGTCTTTTGTTTTTGCATGTTAGGTTGGGGTTAAGGTACTCTATCTGATTTAACTGAAAATTCTAGAACCAACTGTATTCCTGTGGAAGATACAGACTTTGTGTTGTGGGAAACATGTGGTTTCTGGACAGAGTCTTATATGCTCGTCGGTGTGAGAAGTTAGTTTCCTTAACAGGGTTCGAGTAAGTTGAGTGATTGCGGCTGTTTGACACGCTGCTGCTTCTTATTGTGAAGGATATCATACAATGTTCATTGTCCGGGTGAACATCGGACACGGAGGAACGGTGCGAGCCACATCAGCCTCACTCAGCAGCCCTTCATCATACCTGCTTTAAGCACGTGCAGATTGGAAACCCCATTCATTTCCTTCTCTTTGCAACAATTCCTTGAATAGCGCGTATTCTGTTGCAAAGTGATAAGGTGATGAAAAGCTGAATAATACACTCTTAACTCGCATGAATGGAGTGCTGTATGCCTGGGCAGACTTAAGAAAACAAGCCATATTCTGCCAGCTCATCCTCTGTGTTGGTTTCTCTGACTGCAGAGCACCGGCATTATCACGAAGAACGATAATGCTTCATGTGCCCCGCTCTTCCTGCTGTACTACAAGTAGCTCTCCTGCTCACATCTTCCATGGAATGGCAAGTTTCTTCGAAGGGAGCTAACCCTAGTCGGGACGAATGACTCTAATTGACTGCAGACTTCTCTCGTAGTCCTGACAGCAACGTAGGACGGGCTTTCAGCCCCCGGCATATGGGCCCTTCATTTGTTCCACTAGAGGAACTGAACTGAGTTGTCAATGAAAATGACTCAGAGAATGACATCAGCTTATGGGCTTGCTTGTTGCAATGTTTGGGTGAGATGCACAACGGTAAAAAAAAAAAACCAATGCAAGTTAGAACATGCATGAACATTGGATGACTGCAAGGAGCAGATGGAACGCTTTCTTTCATTCCTGCACTCTGTCTTTCCCTACTACAACTGAATTCACAGCTATTATCTAATCCTTCGTGCTATTTAGCTGCAAGAATGAAATGGTAAAATAAGTCCCAGGCATCCTTTTTTTGCCGATGAATAGCAAATATCTACAGAGCGGACATAGAACTCCAGTTGGATGACCTCAATACAAACACAGCTCGTGATAGAAAGTCGACTGGAGAAAGGATCTAAATTGGATAAGCTGGAAGACAACCCACGAGTAGCAACGAGGTTCCTGAAGACTAACAAACTGACATGCCTGCCTCACTTCCGTTTTGATGCCCTCTTGCCTTGTCCTTTCTTGGGAGGACCCTTTCCTCTCCGTTTCATCTTTTCCAATTTCAACACCCTCCTGCAAAATACAAGAAAATGCACCAGAATAATCGCCTCACATTTCCTTCTTTGGCAGAAAGTGAAGACCAAGTATTGCAAACCAATCAATCACTACATTTTCCAGTGTTTGCTTTGCAGCCTAATCTGACCCTCCCCTTACATCTCTGCTCAACACCATAGAAAACAGAGATGAATAAACATGATAACAAGAACATTGCTTCAAATCCTTCCTATGTCATTATTCCTTTCACTGAACTCTTTCATGCGCAAAATTTTCCATGACATCCCATTTCCTTTCAGCCACCGTCATCCTTCTCCTCGATTCATTACCCCTTTTTAAACTCAGTGTCGATAGTACTTCCAGTACCCAGTTTCAAACCAACTCCATCACGTACTACTTGCTCACATTCTTCTATGTGTCTCATTTACTATAACTTTCCATGCGTATTCTGGCTGAAATCTCAGAATTCTTTGATCCACGCCTCTCCTTCACATTCACTTTTTTGCATATATGACAACTTTCGAAGTCCTAAATGGTTGACCCTACACACTTCCACCGTCCAAAAACCTAATTCTTTCCTTACAGGTTTCATCTACACCCATAGTGCTCTGCTTCCATGTCATTAGTCCCCAACGCAAATTTCTCGCTTCACCTTTATTGTCTACATCAAACTGAGCTGCATTCATCTGCACACTTGCTAACCTAACGTCAATGGCTGTGTTCACAGTAAAAGTCGTTAATTTGTCCTCACAAAGCCCCCCGACACGTATGGAGTGAAGGAGTGAAGACTTTTAAGGCAATATACGCGAAAGCGGATGAATGAGAAACGCTACACTATCTGGTAGATCCTGGTTTGAATAGACAGTCAATGATAACTCCGTGTCAAGCTTGCTCTACCACTAATTGTACAGCATTGCCTATGCCCAGTCCAGTAAAACATTATTTTGAGTAGTATATCATGCTTGCAGCTGTGCAAATCCCGCTTCTATTCCATAAATTCAATTGCAGGACTACTGTTTGGCTGTTCAATTATTCATCGTTTTAGGTCTTCCTCCTCTCTGGAACGGTACGGCGCCAGGCCTTAGTTTATCGGTACCAACCACATATTATACTAGGAATTATAGGAAATTAAGCCCTTACATCATGTAGCTGTCTGCATACATGTCCCCTTTCCAGCACCTGCTCAGCGAAACTCCGCAATTTTGTCTGCTCAGCCCTTGCAACCGCTTGCAACCTTAAAAGGCCTACAGGAGCTATGTTCCAAAAAACTCACTTTCCCTCGTCCGGATCTTCATACATAGGGTCCACCTTCTGAAGAGGCGTGGGATACCAGCTTGCCACATGCTCGCCTATGAGCTTGCTGCGCAGCACCTTGTGCCCTGACCGCAGCCCGTTCCCAATGACATTGCCGAATATGCGCGCAGACGCCTCCACAGCGCCCCGAAGGTGCGCCATGGCGGGCAGGTGCTGCTCCGCTTTCCTGCAGGGCAAGGCCGAGTGGAGGAGAGGGCGGGCCTGAGGGCTTCCGCGGAGGGTTTCATTGCAAGGAATGACGAATCACGAATCGCCACGTCGGACAAAGTGCACACGTGGCAACGTGAGATTGGTTGAAGGTGTGGTTCTATACAACCGTAGAAGGTTTTGTTGTATGGCAAAGGCTTCCAGGCAGCGGTTGTTGGCTTTTGTGGGACCAACGTTTGGCAAAAGAATATCAAAAGAATATGGAAGGTCACCAAAAATGGAATGCTTCCAGTGGCCGCCAAAAGATGAGGAACACGCTCAAACAAAGCTGTGAGTGAGGCAAGAGAGATTCAGGATACGCACTACCTGCTTCACTCAGGAATTGCAAACATGTTCACGTTGGCGTATAAAAAGAAAAAAATGGACTGCTCTACCTAAAGGCACATGATACATTTGCATTGCGTTGAATGCGCTGCCAACAAGCGCGTTGCCTATTCTCGTACCGCCTATTCTCGTACCGCCAATCTCCCCTCAAAAGAGTGCGGTCATCCGACAGAACTGCTTGACTGCCTATGTGTGGAGAACCAATGCTTAGCTACTCACGATGTTGGGGATGCCTTGAAGCTTTCCATCATACAAAATGGTCATGCTGGTGATTGGGCATCCAGCAACCTTCTTGGCATACAACTTCCACAATAGATGCATGCAGCTCCACGGATGTACAGTATTTGAGGGGGCAATAAGTCACAGGGTGCAGTAGGGGTCCCTAGAGCGGGCTCCCCTTTGGTCCTAGTTTTGAGGCAGGGCGCGAGTGAGGCCCTCATCAGCCATCAATAGAAGGCTCTCCAAATCCACGGACTTTGACTGCAGCCGCTCATTCAACGTGGCCTGCAAGCAGATTTGAAGGTACCGATCGGTGAATTGCATTGCAGTCGGACACAAACTTCATGGTCTGCATAACCACGTCAAGGACACTCAAGGGACATACAGTTGCCCACTTACGAGTAGAGTTTGGAAGCAGTCCGACTTCTGTTGAGGAGGCAGCTCAGAGATCGAGCAAACACGCAGAGGAGGTCCGCTTTCCGGCCACTCAAGACCGGTCTCGATGAGTATAACCACGCAATTGAGCCATGTGGCGCTAACACAATCTGGGCCATCCAGCTTCACCACATACCTGCCATATGGCGTCCACCAAAGAATAAACGGAGGAGTCAAGGTCATAACGGGCACAAGGGTCCTCGCTCTTTTTCTGTGTCAGCAGGTAACAACTACACTGGCAAGTGATAGACAACAGGGGAACACTTGTAACAGCAGAATTTGCAGCATATTCTGCGAGAGTAGCACTTAGTGATATCAGTTGCTTCACATAAAAGGAGAACTTGGGCCTACCGTCCCGTGCTTGGAAATTTCAGCAGTGCACTTTTGCGGGCCTCTGTCACAGTGATGCGCTGCTTCAGCTCTCTCAGTACATTTGGAAGCTGCCTGCTTTGGAAACGCAATGGCGAAATAGTTAATCATAGCAGCCATAACTATGGCCAATAGTGTAATTTTCAAGTAAAATGATCGAGATACAAGAAATTCAGGGAGGCCAGGCCCGTTTGATTTTATCTTAAACAAATGAGGGGGGAACTACGCTAATTCCTTTACCCATTCGTCTATCATGACCGACTCATAATCACCACAAGCATTTATAGCAGTCTGGTGCCGATAGCTTGAGTTAATTTAATAAACTGCGTTTGTACAGCTTGATGAAAAGTTTAAGGATTTCCTGACAGGTATACGATACTCACATATGAGTGATAGTTGCAGCCTCCACAATGTCCTCGATATACACGTCATCATCTTCCACCTTCAGCAAATGCAGCCTCCTGGCACACACCAGTCAATACTTGGTGAAAGTACCGTTTTCAGACATTGGACAAAGACAACAAAAATATTTGAAGGGGAGGAAAAAAAAATACCTTCGCCGATACAAGATGCTCAGCACTCGTGTCAACCATTAGGTGGACTTTGCGCTCGATTGTTCCTCTTGAATTTTGGTGACAGAGAACCGTCAATTGCAGCTCCCCCTGAGACGCATGTGTTACAGTAATACCGCCCAGTGTCTCAAGAAGCTTTTTGATATCTTCTGCCCTGCAGAAAAACGATTCAAAAGTTTCAAAAAGCGGTAGAACTACGAGTCACTAGCGTGACAAGGGTTAACTTTCCATGCTTTTATACAAACAAGTACACGGGCATGCTTGAAATGTAGAGTGCACAAGGATCTTAAGGGCTCAAGGATGGAAAAGCACCAAATTTTGCTAGTGTTTTGCATTTGCATGAGTTGCTTCTTCTCCTCTTCCAGAACCTTGACTTTTTCTGCCACCTGCGAGATCTGTCAGAAGAAAATGGAGAGGAGAGGAATTGCATCAAACTCAGTGGATGAACACTGTAAGTCGATGACATCTGCAAAGCTCAAACCGACTGGCATTTGAAGACGAAAACACTGAACATAGCTATGCGTCAAAACTCTGTGGTAGTCTGTCTGTTGACTCCAATAAGCTAACTGAGTGTCAATGCATCCTCACACGCCAAATGTCATGGAATGAAGGGCACTGCTAACCTGTGCCTCAGTTGTCTCCGCTTCATGTGTTTTATGGCCAATGGACTCTGACACTGTTCTGAATTCCGCCTCCAGCATTGATAATACTTGGTTCTGCCATTATTCACATTTTACACCATTTGCGTCAGAAACTTGATGATCAGCCTTGCCATGTGAAACGTGAAACTATGCGATGTCAAGTGAATACACTGGTTTCATCTACCTCCCTCCCTACCTGCAAAACTTCATCACTTGCAAAATCCATTTCTGCCCCGGGTCTTTCGTGAATGGAGAAGTTAACACGAACTCGTGAAGTAGCCACTATCACAAAGCCTGTGTCTTGATGGTTCTCTTAGCTATTGGGGTCAGGCGCTGTCCCGAAATTTACATTGCTTTAGGAGAGATAAGTCGTTTCCTAAAATAAATTCAACTCATGCAAGCCACGATATTTCAATTGCCTTGTATTTCCAACATGTCGAATGATGAACTGACTAGATTTATATAGGTCTACAAAATGTATTGATAGAGCAACTAGCGGGAGGAAGATACGACAGGAATGCAGAATTCGGCAGGCAGAATTTCAGTCTAATGCACTTTGACAACAAATAGTGAGAGGGAAAGGTTGTAAAGCAAAGTTAGGGAACGGGATAAAAAAGCGACACGAAAGTGTAAGAGTGTGCGCAGCGACTGCTCACCTCTGCCGCTTCGGCCTCTGCGTTCTGTTGTTCGAGCCTTTCCGTTTCCTGTCCAGGCGAACACAAACGCTGCTGAACTGTTTTGTGGAGAAAGAGCACTGCTGCCTCAGGTAATGCAACCCCAGTGTGGACCTATGCTTGGGTGGTAGGAATGCCACTGTAGGAGGCAGAGAAAAGTCCCACTCAAACCAGCAGAGAAATGGTATCTGAAAACTGCTAACAACAAAAGGTCACTTAGTTGGTGCCAAACCTCACCTCTTCAGCTCTGCTTATCTCCGCCTCGATTGCAATCAACTTCTCCAGCTGTAATCAGAAAACAGCCCTCATCAGGACAGACTCACAAATAAAGAAAACAAGCCCTTTGAAGCTTTTCTTTTAGATAAATCATGCTCCTTGTATGAAGACCTCGTGAAGTTACTCCTGGTATTTAACCATATCTAGATGGCCTAAGATGTACCAAAATACGCAATAATAGTGTTTTGCAATTCCCTTTCCAGTCCTTGTTCCAAGCTCACTCCGTCAAGTGCGCAAATCACCGCTTTTGTGGTGAGGAAAAGTAAAACTAAGGACCTTTAGCTTCCCAGACCAACCAGCGAGGGTTCATTGACACATCGCTTGCCTACCTGCACTTTCCATGTATTGAGCCGCCTTTCAGCATCAACTTCGCACTTCTCCATTTCCGCAGCATCTGGTTGACAGAAGGAACAACATATCATCGAATGCGTTTCAATGAAGATCCGAAACCCGTAGAGGCAGAATAAATGGGCGCATACCTTCTCTCATACGTGACAATAGTTCTGCATTTCTGCTCTCCAGGCTAACCGATTGCTCACGGACGGCTTGCATATAAACGCGCTGATTCTCAATCTGCTGCTCTGCATGTGTAGCAAAAACGATTGGTTGTGAACACCAAATCAAGAAACGTCAGCAATTAAAACAAGGCCAGCAAACTCTTGAACGATTGATGTCCACCCTTCTGAGCTGGTATGTTGACGTGACGAAGATAAGTACACAACTAAAAAATAAATGCTAGTTCAGACACTGAATAGCTCTCATTCTGAACAGCCCCTCAGTATGCATTAATGACATACAAATCAAAATACAAATACAAATACATATCCCAAAATAAGGTGTATAAGACAAAGTTACAGCAGATAGTGATCGAATGAATTGTCCCGATTCCAGTTTTATAGGTTTATATTAATGATCTCTCGCAGTGCAAGTAGGATTGCGTCATTCAGCTAGTTCCAGAGGATTGCAAGGGCCCATGCGTTCCATCTTATAGAGCGCAGATGCGAAATAACACGTTTTAAGACTCGATTTTTTCCATATCTTCTTCCTTGGTAGGCTTCCAGACATTGCTGAAACACTATAGCCGAAATCGCAGCACGGAAAATGTACAATCTTCTCAGGACAGGCCGATGATTTCCTTTGTCTTATTAGAACGACAAAGCTAACCAGCTCTTTGTGACGAAGCTAGCAATAACGAAATGCCAGGTTAACAAAGATCAAGTTTTTTACCTGAAAGGGCAATGTCTTCTGCATAGGTCCTCGCTGACTGAGCTTCTGCGAGCTCCGTGGCGAGAAGCCTTGCGAAAGCATTCTGAGTTGTTAAATCCACGAGGTCCTTCTCAAGTTCTGTCAGCTCATTCGTGTACACCTGACAAGCACCAGCATTCATTCTGGGTGAGCTATAGAACGACATACCATAGGGCTACATAGGACACCGGAAGTGAATGAGGGTGCCAATCAGAGACAAGTATTTTAATGAAGTGGCATCTGTTCCAAATGTGCTGTGAATTCTGAAAACCCTATCGTTCAATACAATCGAACGCGCTAAATGGGAATTTGAGGCATACATCTGTATGAAACAACAACAGGAACAGGAAGGCCAGATGTGACTAACAATGCCAGAAAAAAACTATACAAAAATGTTTCTTTGTCAGGTATGAGCATACAGTCTTTAGTTTTGGGAGCCAGGGAGCTTAAAGAACAGCTGACTGCATTTCGTTCTTGAATTGGTACGTAGCTTTAAACCCAAGTAGACTTAACATCACCAGAAAACAGATTTACTCAACAACAATTTCAGCCACACAGGCAAGATCGTCGAAGAGTAAAGCGAAGGCGAAAGCGAAAAGGAGTATAGAATGCAGAATATGCCATTGCTGACTCAATTTTGTTAATGCCACTTGCCGTTGCAGTTTTAGAAAGCTTGGATGGTCTGCATTACGCACAGATAACATCACAGAGGGCTTACTTCTTCGTAGCTGCGATCCAAGCCCTTAAAATCATCTTCAGGTTGCACATATTTTGGATGTGCCTTCCACTGCACAGCCAGTAGTAGGTGCAGGGGAGAGTCATGGTCAGCGATGATTTATGAATACCAGGAATATTCAAGGAGGAGAGCAGAAATATTTCCAAATCGTTTTCTGCGAAATAAATCTCGCTGGTAGCAGAATGCCACACCCTATTTTCTTGACAGATTTCAAATGAAACTATTGCAGCCTCTGAAAGGCGAACTTTAAACTTGAACAGTCAAGTAACTTGACGAAGCCCGCCTTCATACCAGCGCAAATTCTTCCTGAAACCTTATTATGGCCTTCTGGAGCTCAGCTGCACTCGTTTCGGGCGCCATCGTTCTCTCTCCCTTGATTTCAAACAGCAAACGTACCCTTGCACTTTAGACTCCACCCAAATTCATGGCCTGCAAAGAAGCATACCTATGACTATCTTGACGGCTAAGGAGACACTGCTTAATATGATAATGCTTAAACTGAACGATGCGTTGGAGACCGCAAGACGAAAAAGCACAAGCAAGGGCTGCCTGCAGGCTTAGGCCTGGGCCTGCCTTCCTGGCTGGCTGTGGCTGTTGGCGAAAATTTGAAACCGAGGGCGGGAACGGCGCCACCTGCTGCCAACGGTCGCACGGTGACACATGGACATCGTAGAACGGCGAACGTTTAACAGAGACGCAGTCACGTTGCATATACTGCAATGACGATACGATCAGGTACTAGTCGATACTAGCCGGTACGAGCGATTGGCGAAAACTCGGCAGGTAGACAACGGCATCCAACGGTCGTCGACGATGAGTGCCACGTGTCACACATCTAACCGTTATTTTTCAAAAAGGTCAACTTGCGGCTGAGATTTATCCAGCGTGGCATTCTTTCCATCGGACGGCTCTGGAATCTCCAACTGCTCAGCAAACCTGTTCCGTTTTAAATAGAATTTAACGGCGAACAGAACTGCGCAGCGCGGAACGTGGTCCGAGCGGATGCAAGCGACCGGCGCTCGAGAGGGCGCCCCTCTTCGCCCTCGCCCTCTCCCTCCCCCCACTTTCGCTGGGGCCATGGCTTAAGCAGTAGCTCTCCCTGGTATTTACCATGTTTCTTTTCTGCGCTGCTGCGACCTTCTCTGTGGCTGCGGGCGGTGTAGCGCTCGTCCCGCGGCTCGACTGCGGCAGCTGACTGTTTCCAGTTATGGCGATAACTGCAGCAGGGCATCATCTTCTCCCCCACGGCTTTCTTGCTGCCCCCTTTATTTCCGTCTTCTTCGTTCCCTTACTTTTCGTCAGCCTAATTCCGACGCCTGCATGCAAAGCGGAGGCCGCAAAAAGAGCATTTCTTATCCCAAGGTGAAGAAAACGGGAATATCGACGTCCTTTGACCGAGGTTCTGAAGAAAATTGCTGGAAAAGTATGTCAGGAAGATGGTAGACAATAATTTGAAATTTGCAGTCTCGTTGCGCTGCCATTAACAGTTGCGTGACAGCCCTCCAAAGTAACTGGTTGGAGGAACAAGAAGTTCATTCATTACGATTGAAGACTATAATGGGCCGTGGTCTTAGCCCTGTCGTTAGTTTTATTTTAAAGGCCAAGGAATTCATTTTGCAAATTTTCGCATTCTTGGGCTTCTATCATCAACCTCAATGTTTGCATGGCCTTCCTTGGCATGTTAAAATCCATTAGCATGAGCTGGATTCAAAAGCTCCATTAATAATCCTTTTAACGATAACTCCTTCGCATGGTATGATAATGATGAGCCCTCTCTATTCGCCCTTGAATGCAGGAGCTCGCTTCTCCTTGAAAGCCTGAAGTGCCTCCACTCGATCTGTGGTTGGAAGCAGCTGCGCATAGCAGGCTTCCTCTATGGCCAAACCGGTCGACACATCCGTCTCAATACCTCGGTCAATGGCAGTTTTTGCCATGCGAATAGCGATGGGGCCCTGCCACGCGCGCGAGCCAAACAAGGGATCAGAAAATATAATAAGAATTACAATAAGGACACATTGCTATTCGTAGGAGAGGCCTTACCCCTTGTTCAATCTGCAAGGCCACCATCAATCTGGTACATCATGCAGCTTGACACGTGCATCGTTCTAACAAAGGCTTAAGGCAGCAACAGCAGTCTCCTAGTCCGCTTCCTATGGAGATTTTGTCCATAAACTAGAAACCAGAATCAGCATGTTTAGGCACACAAGACATTAAATTTTCAAATGCTGGTGGGTAGTTCGATGACTTTATAAAGCATAGACTTTCAATTTAATCTAATGGCCATCATGATTCTAGCTAGATACTGGGAATGATTATAGTGAAGGTAAACACGTCCTTGCAGGCGAGGGAGAGTCGAGGGATGTGCTGAGGGAGTGAGAAATAGATCACAATGATTAGGCAAACTCACCCGTGTCAAGATCCTACGAGCAAGCTCCATCGCTTTCTCATACGCTTGACCAGCCGCTACAGTGTGATTGACCAATCCTGGCAAGGTTGTCAAAACAGCCAACTCTGATAAATGATCCCCATAAGCTGTGCAGTAGTAGAATACGGCATGAGGAAAACATCCACTCCCTTAGCGCGTAACAGGAGATTGACAACCATACTGAGACGTTGGAGATGACTGGGCGACAGTGACTATTTACTATCTATGCACCTACATCCAACAACTCCGTTCAGTTCATAGTTGGACTGCATGCATTGCCACTTTAAAGTCCCACCACCACCCAGCCTGCTAGCCCCATCCATAAGCTCCATCTCCCTAACGTCCCTACCTATGCTTGCAGCCTTGTGCGCATCAACTGGGAGCCCTGTGAAGATAAGCTCCTTTGCAACTGCTTTGCCAATAATGCGTGGCAGCCTCTGAGTGGCTCCCGCCCTGCAGCCGACCACAAAGGCATCTTCAGCCATATTGAGTTTGAGTGCACAGAAAGAAGCGCCTTCAAACCTGTCGATAAACGAGCAACGAAGTACACTAAAGAAAAGCGATATATTACATGAACGAGGGCCAAATCGCTGAAGCTGCTATTGTTGCGTGAAATCAGACCCCTTTGAACTTTCTTTCTTTCATCACTCTAATCTTATAATCAGTTATAACTCTTGACTCAATCTCTGCTGTTTCCATTCACATACCCTGGAATTATGGCAAGGCCTGTCTCCGGCAGTCCGAACTCTGCCTTTTCATCTGAGAATCGTCATCAGAAATGATTTGCAATTAATAATCCAAAGAAAGACTATCGATGCAGACAGCATGGTATGCTTTCCTCAGAAGTGCTCAGAAGTTCAAGACTGGTTTGCAAAGTTGAACAATCGAAGAAACGAGAACATAAGTTGGCCAGCACCGTATAGAATATGTTGGCTGGGCCAAAGGTTAGAAAGCTCTATAATCATTGTATGACTTCACGCTTCATACACAACCCATCACCAAGATGCCTCACTACATATTTGGCGACCGGAAACTTAGTAAAACGTGTAGTTGAGAAATGTGCGCAACGATATTCACACACAATCTGTGGAAGTTAAAAAAAGAAAAATGACTCGTAGTACTGTACGTGGAGCAGAATCTGAAGAATTAGGAAACCAGTAATAGAATTGAGAAAGGAAACTGAAGGAGTAAGCCAATCTACCTGCTACTCGAAGGTCGCATGCAAGTGCCAATTCACAACCTCCTCCCAAAGCCTTTCCTTCAACGACGGCAATAGATGGAATGGGCAAACCCTGCAGGCCATATAGCATTGACAGCTAAGGATGATCTGCGGAGGCCTGCTGATTGAAAACGCAAACGTAGAATACTCCGAAAGGGGTTTTTTGTAATGGAGAAAACAAAGAAACGGAATGGACACGAAGGATAGAAGGAACCACCTCTGCTTCCTGAACTCGTAATGCTCCAACGCAGAAAAGAAAAAGCCCCCGTGCCAATGAGGCAGGACACAAGCGACAACCACTTTTCATGATGGCGAGTTGTAAAACAAAACTAACTGATAAAAGTTGACATTGAGAGCTAGTGAAAACTTGATGGTAGGCTTGAAACATTGACATCTCAACAGTTCACAGCACACTAAAAAGCTGGCACTTAATAGATGCATAAGTTTTCGAAAAAAATCACCTCAGGATCGGACCCTGGCGGAGAAAAGCAGAGGTACAGAGACATGACGAAGCTCATTATGATTCACCTCTAAATCAGCGTAAGTGCCCCTCAGCTTCTGTACAAAACGTTGCACTTGTGATGCTGTCTGTTCGTGACGTTCCTGCAGGGCACAGGAAGGCAGCCACAAGGTTGATTTTACGAATAGAGATCAGCTGCCTTAATTGGGAATGTCACCTCCTTGTCACAGAAACCGTTCACATACAAGGGAGATTGCCTGTTTTAGCTATAAGTCAACACATTTGGCCCGTGAAGTGCACTAGTGAATACTGGCTCGCCGTCAACGCCTCAATTTATGTATTACACACAACAAAGGTGCGAGGTGAAGGAGTAGATATGCTCTCTTTGCATTTATTGGCAGTGATCAATCTGCAGATAAACATGATCGGAACAATGCACACAATATTGGTCTGTCATTTTCTATTCGACATATTTCCGTAGGATGTGGGGATCCTAGAATAGAAATAGCTTAAGCGAGCACCAGCCGATCAGGGGTCGTAATGAACTCCGTGCAATGCATGTCCGGTAAGCTGCACGGATGTCCTCAACTTGGCTATGATTCTTCAAACTAACAAAAGAATCATCAATAGTGCTACTTTTGTTAATCTTGTGCTCAGAATGGTTTTACATTTAATCGAATTGATCATGGATGCTCATCGACCTCAAACATTTTATTTTTTAATGAAAGTTGGTTGTGCTACCAACCTTAAGATCAGCTCCAGCACAGAAAACTCCAGCGACAAGGCTACGGAGGAGGATAACTCGAGTTAATGGATCGCTTTCGGCTTCCTCCAGCGCATCTTGTAGCTGACTTAAAAACATCTTCCCAATAGCATTCTTGCGCGCTGGGCGGTTCATCGATATGACAACAATTCCTGCCATAAGTTTTTACTGGTTTTGTGAGTACTTGAAGGGCTCGAAACTAGAATGTAAAACAATAACACGTTCATATCATTACGCGTGCGAGCACGGCGACAGCAAGATGGTTAGAATGAAAGCAAGCTTATCAATCCACAGGCAACAACAAAAGAATACAGCGATGACGGGCCAAACTCGGTAGTTTGAAATAGAAGTTCAGCATTGGAAACATGATAATGCATATCGTTGACTTTACAGGGATCGGTCCCATTCAGAAGCTTTGTGAAACTATCATGGCTTATCTTCATTGTCCACGACCAGGCTACGAGTCCGTACTTTGAGAAATTTTCAATACAGCACTTCTTTCCTTCTTGCTGGTAAATGTTCACCATACTCATTCATACTGGAATAATGCTCCGATGCTTCCCCCTTTACACAGGAAGTGAGCAGCCCTGGGGTGCTCACTGGAACACTTGACTCGTAATCGCCTTTTCTTTCAAGCAAGACCCACGCACAGGTATTCGCAGTTTATTACACAAAAACTGCAGCGAGTAGACTAGGAGAAATGGAACTGCATTTCAAAGAATTAAGTGATTTCACTGAATTGAATTAGACCTTGATATCGAGCTGCACGTTCGTGCTTCTCAAGTCAGCAAAAGGATTTTCATGGTCAAAGAAGCGTGCCTTTATTTTCACCACTCAGTTTTTCTATAGAGACTTCAAGTTCAGCACTTTGTTCATGTATTCGCCTACACGGTCCAGAGGCCACCGCAGAAAAAGCTTCTTGATGCGTCACAGAATGGTAGGCAAATGAACTTAGAAGCCGTCCATATTTCTTGCCGCAAATAAAGCCTTCAGAGTTTGGAAAATCCTTCACAGGGTTCGATGTTTCAATTACATTTACAGGAGGAGGAATAGATGGGAGTGAACATTGGCGAGAAGAAGAGAGCATTCTTGCAATACGTGAGAAATTACGACATGTCTTCTGAATATATAAGCTGTCTGAGGGGACAAATAAGCGAGAAATCAGGATGCGAGGCTCCATGGCTGCCCCTTGCAAGCTGCAGCCCAGGACTGGAGCTTCACTACTTTAAAGTTTTGCAAACCAAGTTTCCCAGAACAAACGGGCAGGAGGTGAAACATTTACGTCCCAGAAAAAATGATTTTTGGCTACTGTACATTATAGTACAGTACGGTCAGAAAAAAATTTGAGCGAATGTTTTCGGACGGAAATTCGTCGTAGAAAAAATGTTCCCATACTCGTTTTGTTGAAACTTTCGGGGTCCGGGCAGACGAATGTATTCGGTTTTAGGGTTTTTAGAATTTTTAGTTTTCAGTTTTTAGCAGAAGCAGTAAGTTCTTAGATTTTTTAAGTTAAAATTTAGAAATTTCGGAATGTATTTAGTAGGAAGGTCAAGATTTTTCATACCGTAAAAAGTTTTTTCGGAATACATATTTTTACGGTTACGTTTTTTGGAGACCAGATTAGAAATAAGTTTTACTTTTCTGCCAGTGCCACGTAGGCTTGATTTTTGGGACTCCTTTTGGGCGGTTTTTGGTTCCAAATTTTTCTTTCTTCAGTGAGAGGGGCGAGGGTCAGCTGGTCTGCCTGCTTGCCTGCATGGCCGCAATTTAGGGCAGACATTTCCCAGTTTGACATTTCATTTTTTTGTTTTGTGAGTAACAGGAGGAAGGGAAGCTCTACACACCACGTTTCTGCAAACTGCTTGCTGCTTCTGACGTGGTTATTACTTCCAATGGATGGGGAAGGGGGAGGGAAGAAGGGTGGAAGAGGGGGAAAGAAGGAGAAAGGCAAGAAAGGGAAAGCAAAAGAGGACGATTTTGACAAGGAATTCGGAATTGGCACGGAGGAAGCCGAAGAGCTTTCGGAAGACTTAGCAGCAAGTGTTGACAAGGGGGATGAAGGGGGAGGGTTTAGCGGGAAAGGGAGGAAAGGGAGGAAGGGGGCTAGCAAGGTGGAAGATGCAGATGATGAAGCGTCAATTAGCTCTAAAGTATCATCGGTAGATGAAGAACAAAGCAAGGGTGTGAATGCTGCCGGGCGAAGGAAAGGGAAGAAGGGCAAGAGGGGAGGGAAGGGAGAGGATGCGGAGGACGATGAAGACACAAACTCTTTGCAGGATGCTGGAAAACTGCAGGAGGTCAAGGATGAGGAAGAAGAGGAAGAGCTTGCTGAAGTGCGCTTCAGCGGGAAGAAGGGGAGCAAGAAAAGTGGTAAGGTTTCTTCAGCCTGGGAACTTCTACAAGCGGCAGAGGAGGAGGACATGGGCGAGAAGCCGGCTAAGGAGGAGGTGGAAGAGGACGCTTCTATGGAGGAAGAGCTCGTCTTTACCGGAAAGAAGAAGGGGAAGAAGGGAAGCAAGGTGGGGGATGCAGATGATGAAACATCAATTAGCTCTAAAGTATCATTGGTAGACGAAGAGCAAAGCAAGGATATGAATTCTGCCGGGCGAAAGAAGGGGAAGAAGGGCAAGAGGGGAGGGAAGGGAGAGGATGCGGAGGACGATGAAGCCACAATTTCTTCGCAGGATGCTGGAAAACTGCAGGATGAGGAAGAGGAGGAAGGGCTTGCTGAGGTGCGCTTCAGCGGGAAGAGGGGGAACAAGAAAGGTGGTAAGGTTCCTTCGGCATGGGAACTGCTACAGGCGGCAGAGGAGGAAGACATGGATGAGAAGCCAGCTAGGGAGGAGGTGGGAGAGGAAACTTCTATGGAGGAAGTGCCTGTCTTTACCGGAAAGAAGAAAGGGAAGAAGGGTAGCAAGGTGGTGGATGCAGATGAGGAGGCTTCAATCAGCAGCAAAGTGCCCTCGGTGGATGAGGAGGTGGGAGAGGAAGCTTCCATGGAGGAAGGGCTTGTCTTTACCGGAAAGAAGAAAGGGAAGAAGGGTAGCAAGGTGGTGGATGCAGATGAGGAGGGTTCAATCAGCAGCAAGGGGCCTTCGGTGGATGAGGAGCAAAGTAGGGGTGCAGGGAAGAAGAAAGGGAAGAAGGGAAAGAAGGGAGGAAAGGAAGATTATGCAGAGGATGATGAAGATTTCGCACCAGTGCAGGAGAGTGAAGGGGTATCGGGCTTGAGAACTCTAGAGGAAGAAGGGGTAGAGCTTGTCGAGAATCGGTCGAGTCAAAAGAACAAGGGCAAATCGAGCAGTAAGGCTCCGTCAGCTTGGGAGCTTCTGCAAGCAGCTGAGGAGGAAGATATAGATGAGAAGCAGTCTGAGCGGATCGGGGAAGAAGCAGAGTCTATTGAGGAAGAGCTTGTTTTTGTCGGAAAGAAGAAAGGGAAGAAAGGAAAGAAGGGGGGAAAAGTGGAGGAACTAGGGGAAAACATTTCGCAGGCTTCATTAAGCAGTAGAAGTCAGAAAGATGATTTAGATGCTTTCGAACAGGATGATTCTGTCCCGAACAGTCAACTCAGTGAAATTATTCAGGCTGATGAAAACCCGGTGGAGGAAGGTAGTCAAGCGATGTTCACCGGCAAACCGAAGCGTACGAAGGGTAAGAAGGCTGCCCAAGATGAAGATATCGATGCGATATTGGCGGAGTTGGAGGGGCCAAAGCAAGTGGTCAATGTGGCGAGCATTGGGCAGAGTTCAGTTGCGACTGACAAGAATAAAGGCAAGAAAAAGAAAAACAGTGGAAGGACAGCAGAGGAAGAAGCAGATATTGATGCTATTTTAGCCCAATTGGATGGTCCGAAGACCTCCCAACCCGAGTCTGCGCCACCAGTGGCAGAAAAGGAAGCTGGGGATGCTGCAGTGGAGGTAGCACAGGGGGCAGAGGGTATGACAACAGAAGAAACAGAGGGGACCAAAGAGTCAGCTGCAGCAAAGAAGAAACAGAAAAAGAAGGAAAGGGAAAAGGCAAAGAAAACTAAGGAGGCTGAACCAATAGCAGAGGATATTCCACAGGAGGCCAAACCAGTCGATTTGAAGAAACTACCGAAGCATGTTAGGGAAATGCAGGAGCGACTTGCAAAGATAAAGGAAGCCGAGGAGAGAGCAAAGAGGGAAGAGGAAGAAAAGAGGAAGAAAGAGGAGGAAGAGGAAGCTCGACTGGCAGAGTTGGAAAGAATAAAGGAGGAGAGAAAGAGGAGGCAAAAGGAGAAGGAGAAGGAAAAGATAGCTCAGTTGAAAAGAGAAGGTAAGTTTCTGACTCAAAAGGAGAAAGAAGAGCGGAAGAAGCTGATGGCATTTAGAGAGCAGCTCTTGGCTTCTCAAGGTAGCCTTGAGGAAAAGGATGATGATGTTCAGCCAAAGAAGCCTAAAGTTATCTATGGAAAGAAAAAGAAGGGGCCCCTGGGACAGAAGGGCCAGCAGGGTGCTGAGGAGGATGAACCTGAGAGGGTGAAGGAGAATGGCGTGGAGCATCATGAAGAGACAGTATCGACTGACGCAGCCATGGAGGCAGTTACAGAGACACAACCTTTGGAGGAGCCACCGAAGGAACCTCCCGCAGAGGAGGCAGCGCTGCTAGAAGTGGCAGAGGAAGTAGAGGAGGAAGAAGAAGAGGATTGGGACGCAAAAAGTTGGGATGCTGTCGAGGTGAATCTCATTAAAAGGAGGACCTTTGACGATGAAGAAGAAGAGGAAGAGCCAAAGAAGATGGTCAAGTCTGGCTCACTGAAAGGGGCTGCGGGAGCCAAGACCACTAGTGTGGCTGGGGGAAAAGCAGCTCCCAAAAGTGCGTCACAGGATGCAGTATCAGCTAAAGGAGCACCTGAAGCAGAAGACGACGAATCAGAGGATGAGTCGGAAGATGAGTCGGAGGATGAGAGTGAGAGTGAGGACGATGAGGATACTAAAAGGAAGGATCTATCAAGAAAGAGACGAGAAGAAAGGAAGGCAGAGGCCCTGAAGAATAGGTCGGCTGAAGATTTGCGATCACCTATTTGCTGTATCTTAGGGCATGTTGACACAGGTAAAACAAAGCTTTTGGATTGTATACGACGCACAAATGTCCAGGAAGGAGAAGCGGGTGGTATTACGCAACAGATAGGAGCAACATACTTTCCAGCAGAAAACATTCGAGAACGAACGAAGTTATTGAAGGAGGATGCTGATCTGAAGGTCCCCGGCCTTTTGATCATTGACACGCCCGGACACGAGTCCTTCACCAATTTGCGAGCAAGGGGCTCAGGCCTCTGCGATATTGCTATACTTGTCATTGACATAATGCACGGCCTTGAGCCACAGACGATCGAGTCTCTGAACCTGCTGAAGTTGCGGAAAACTCCTTTCATTGTCGCCCTCAACAAGGTCAGTGAAGTTTTTGTCCCGAGTTTTCCTGAGGGGGCGTGTTTGTTTTTCTACATGCGAGCTTGTATATGCATACAACAAGAGAATCGTTGCATTCGTGACATTCGTTTTCGTTACAAACTTTGTAAACAGAAAATCTTCTTTTTCTCGTTTCGTTGGATGGCTTTGGTACTCCAAAAATGTTGACACTTTGGATAGTCGTGCATTTTATGAAGATCTATTGTTTAGGACTTTCTTTGATAATGAAGATTTTGCTAGAGTATGCAATGAACACCCCCCTTGATCGGGAAAACGGCATGTATCTTGACTCAATGTCTTAATTGAACTAGTTCACAAAGACATCATGCACATTTCAACAGCAGACTACAGTTTGTTGGTTTTCAGGAATCTTACCCGCTTAAAAGTTGCAAGAATCAATGCAAGACATTTCAGAACTTGATCTCCATTTAAGATGAATTCCTGCAAACCCTAAATAACTGCATTAGAGAACCACAACATTGTGAATGTAAGCACACCTTAGTAAGTATACACTTTGTGCAGTGAAACTCTTCTGCGGCTCATGTGGTTCCTAAGGTATAATGGCTGAAAGATGGCTTGAGAATTGAATCTTTCTTCTCCCCCTCGAAACTGAAGAGGAGAGCTTTTGAACAAATACAAGACGCGTGAAGGTGTTGTTAATTGAAAAAAACCTTGAAGAGACAGAAGAGTTGCACCTAACTGGAGGGAGGGTTTGGATGGAATTTTGTGGATTCTGCAAGCATTTGCCAACAGGTGGACCGAATGTACGGATGGAAAACGTGTCTCAATGCTCCTATGCGGCAGGCTTTGAAAGAGCAGAAGAAAGATGCCGTGCAGGAATTTGAACGAAGGGCGCAAGATGTGAGTGAGGAACATCTGTCGAACATTTATTTTTTTAACCATATTCAATTAAGCAATGCAGTCCCGTTTGCTTCTCGTCTGAGTCCCTACTCCATTCCTTCGTGCACACCCCCCCCCCTCCACCCCTCAACAATTTGTGGCTAAGTTCGCAGTCGGCTTGTACAGGAAGTGTCATGTCAGACATAGGGAATTTGGATCAATCATTATCACGTAAAGAGAAGCCTAGTAGCTATCACAAAATATGGAGTGTAGAAACTGGTCGATTCAATAAGCACTGTCATTCCTTATCTCACCTCTGTGTGCTAAGGCTATCATGGTAGGCCATATTTAATTCAAGGTTGCGAAATGTTTTCGTCGAACAGACAATGTGCAATAGAGTCATTCAACATTACTTGACCAGCTACTCGGATGACTTTGGAACCTACAGGCTATCAACGAGCTTAAGGCTCAAGGGCTGAACGCCGAGATTTATTGGAAGAATCCTGACATCCGCAAATATATCAGCATAGTACCAACCTCTGCTATCAGGTATATCTCTCCCATTCATACATTTAGGCCACTCCATGTGGAAGGTGAAAGGGGTTCAAACAGGGGAATATAAGGGTAATGGCTAAAGCAAACGAGTCAGTAGACTTTGAAACTCTAGGTTTATGAACTTTTAATTGCAAGAAATGCGAAGTACTCTATAGGAAATGGAGGGCTTGGTGCGCTATCCCCTGGTTCTATGTGGCTTCCTTTTTTCCATGCTTAAGGGGAATGCTGATCAGAATAACTTTGTCATTGCCTCTGAATCGGTCAGTAAACCCAGCAATAGATTTAAGTACTAAGAACTTAAACTGTCGTTTTTCTTATCTATGGGAAGTGCTTCACATGCATGGTTGCAGTGGAGAAGGTATCCCCGACATTTTGCTGCTGCTGGTACAGCTCACGCAGAAGATGATGCAGGAGAAGCTCATGTTTATCAGCGAAGTGCAGGTGCCATTCATGCTCCATGGTTGCCATTGTTATCATTTCTTAAGTATGGACAGCCCCTAGCGTTTCATAAATCCACAGTGGCAGTTCACACGCAGGCTCGAAGTTGATTGGTCATTCTTAAGTTCCTCCAAGACATCCCGTGGGAAATGTTCAGTCAGCTTCTATGTGGATACACGCATCATGTGATTTTTGCTTGTTGACTAATACCTGCAGTCTTGTGTCTGGGAAAGAGAGAATGGGAGGGAAAGATGAGATGGGGTCAGTGAAAGTGATCGTTTGCCCCGTATTGGGAAAGGTCCCTGTTATAGCTGGTCTTTGTTTCTTGAATTAGTCAACTATTGACCATTCTGTGCACTTACCAAAAGACTCTTGCTGTTTGCAGGCGACTGTCCTGGAGGTGAAGGTGGTGGAGGGATTGGGTACCACTATTGATGTTGTCCTTGTGAACGGAGTCCTGCATGAGGGAGATCAGATCGTCGTCTGCGGTATGCAGGTACAGCAGCCTCTTTTCTTCCTTTAAGAATTTCGGCTATTGCGTTATCTGAAACTTATTCTAACAGCTTGTTTCTGAAAGTTAATTGGCCTTTTTCTTTGCCCGATCGTGTAGGGGCCGATTGTGACCAACATTCGAGCGCTGCTGACACCCCACCCAATGAAAGAACTTCGAGTGAAGGTGTGTTGGTCAGAGCCATATGTCTAGCAAAAAGTGCAGGGGCCCTACTACTACTACTACTACTACTTGTAGTCAATAACGTTGAGTGGAGTGTAATGCGGGGGAGTTGCAGTGTGCTAAGCTCTTTGCTGACCGTCCAACATTCATGATGATATTCAAGCAGTTCGTATAATTCAGATGCGGCTGATTGCAGTAGATCTTCCTTAGCGAGGTGGAAAGGCCACTCTTGATTGCTGTTGAAAGTAACATCTAAAGCTCTATAATGTGTTTCGGGAAAGACAGTGTTTTCCTGACATCCTTGATTTTGTGGATATGACCCAGGGTTCATACGTTCATCATAAGGAGCTCAAGGCAGCGCAGGGCATTAAGATCACTGCTCAGGTACAGCGAGAACAAAAAATTCAAAGGCTTGAATATCTTTCATGTCCTTCGCTAATATAATTGTTTGTTATCCGTTTTATGTCTGATACCTTGCTTGACTTACACCTTCCCTTATACCGGATTTTTATTCAACTCTCGATACGGTTGACACATGAGCCAGCCCAATTGAAAGTGATTTTAAAGTATCAAACGTGGGTGTAGACATAAGTCTTCACCAATATCTGTACAGCATAGATTCATTTGCGGAAGGCTCCTTCAAGAACTCTTCATGGGTTGCCACTATTGACAGGATCACCAAACCCTTTGTAACCCATGTATGTGTACATGTTTCACATGTGTATATGAAGCTCTAAGCAACCCAATTTGCGACTGTTGTTGGCATGCAGGGTCTGGAACATGCCATAGCTGGCACTCAGCTCTATGTGGTTGGGCCGGAGGATGACCTGGACGATGTGAGAGAGGAGGCAATGCAGGACGTGAAGGGCATGTTGAGTCGTGTGGACAAGTCGGGAGAGGGAGTGTGTGTGCAGGCTTCAACTTTGGGCTCCCTTGAAGCGCTGTTGGAGTTTTTGAAGAGTCCTGCAGTCAAGATTCCTGTCTCAGGAATCGCAATTGGGCCAGTTCATAAGAAGGATGTGATGCGAGCGAGCGTCATGTTGGAGCGGAAGAAGAAAGAATTCGCGGTGATTTTGGCATTTGATGTCAAGGTGGGTGGCAGAGAATTAGAAAATTGGGCTTCTTATGTGCTTGCAATTTCCTTGCCCACCCCCCCCCCCTCCTCCCTCCCCCCACCCAAACCAGCCACGGACATTGTGTACTTTAGTGTGCAAACAGTGGTAGTTGTGAACAGGCCTTGTTTGTGCGGCACCAACCCATCTTTCTTTCCTTTGTGTATTGAATCTTGAAAGGAGACTTTGTCTACTAGGTTAAGAGGAAGTACGTTTCTAGGTTTCGGGTAAGCAAAAATGTATGAGAATAGATAAATTACGCAGCGAGTAAGCGAGCACCGTTGTGGTTTATCTGATATATTGGAGCTGTCGCCAATAGTTAGAGGAATGAATATTCTCATTCATTTTTATTTTTATTTTTTATTTATTTTTCATTTATTTTTCTATTCTTTATTGTCCTTTGTTGCGGGTTCGCCAGGTGTCAGCTGAGGCACAGGACTTGGCAAAGGAGCTTGGGGTCACCATTTTCACTGCCGATATTATCTACCATCTCTTCGATTCCTTTACTGCGTACATGAAGGATGTGAAGGAAAAAGCACGAGAAGCAACAGCAGAAGATGCTGTCTTCCCAGTGGTGCTCAAGATTCTGCCGAACTGCATCTTCAATAAGAAGGACCCCATAGTGCTGGGAGTAGAAGTGGTGGATGGCGTTGCCAAGGTTAGTATTCACCTCCAACATTGGGAAGGGGGTCGTTACCGGACAGTCTGCGAAGTTTACTTGGGATTTCATTGTCCTGTACTATTCTTGAATATTGCCTTACTGGCTTGTTGTATTATTGCCTTGTCTCGATTTCCAGGTGGGCACGCCCATCTGCATTCCTTCGCAAGAGTTCATTGAGATTGGAAAGATTGCCTCCATGGAGAAGGATCACAAGATGACGGACGTTGCAAGAAAGGGCCAAGCGGTGGCTATGAAGGTACCGACTGTACTCACACATCGTCCGGGCAGAAACATTGATGATTGTTCAGGAATTAGCAGTAGACTCGCATATGTCAACTTGACTTGCCAGCTCTCCCGAGACATGGCGTCATGGCCATGCCCAGCTTTCTGAAGTGCTTGGCTGTCATTTAGGATTTGCGTTTTCACCTTCCTTGGAATGCCAGTAATCTGCTTGAAGTTTTCTCATTCCCTGTGCTGTTGGTACAGATTCATGATTCATGTGTTAAGAACACGTTTGTGAGGGAAACATATGTGTCGTACTGTTTTATCTATTCCTGCAAGCTTAGAAGATTTTGAAGTTTTGCTACTTGTTATATGATAAGCCATTAGCAAGTATTCGTGTGTGAGCGTGGTCTAACTGTAAGTTACTGAGTTGTTATTGGCATGCAGATTGTTGGTTCCAACCAAGAGGAGCTCCAAAAATCATTTGGTCGCCACTTTACACATGAGGATGAACTCGTAAGCCGCATAAGTCGGCAATCTATCGATGTCCTCAAAGAGAACTATCGGGTACGAAAACGTTTCCTCCTGCTAACCTTACATGAACAGACCCAGACCCATCATGGAAGACAAAAGGTGTTTTAATTGTGCTTTCTGCTGCTGTCTATCGTTAGCAAAAAGCACTTTCTCTGGGAAGCTTCAACAGAGGCAGTTCCCCATGGAGGACATCACTTGGACTGTAGAATAAGTGGGGTTTGTGAAACTATATTTTCCCATGCAAAATATCGACTGCTTGAATAAGACTGCAATATGGTATTGTAGACCTCTAGAAGGGATCCATTCTTTTGCACAGTGAGGTAAGCCCTTACCCTTGCACCTTCAAGTGAGTCGACCTGTGAACGATAACGGGAGGGAGGGGCTCCATGTGTGCAGGACGACCTGACTCGAGACGACTGGATATTGGTGGTGAAGCTGAAGAAGTTATTTGAAATTCCGTAGTTCCTTGGGAAGGTAACGGAAGACTTCATTTCAAGTCTGTTCTTGGATGCAACGAGTAGGGGCTGACGACTCAAGCGGAGCCTTCCAATTCGGAAGGTTTTTAGATGTTAGGAGCACATAGTCAGCAGACAAAGGCCGAGCGCGGTTGTTAGGTGAATGAGGTTATCGGGAACGAGGCAAAATTCGCCAAATCTGCAGAGTATTGTCTCTCCACAATTTTTGCTCTGGAAGCCAACGAGCAGAGTGCTCCTTAGAAGAGGCAGAAGGCTGAAGTGAGGGGCCATCAGTTCAAAATGTTTGTATCTTCGATTTAAAGACTTTCTGCACACTCCAACTTTTCTGCTTTTCAAGATGTCAAATTTGTTCGTCATTGGCACTTTCTTATCGGTATGTGGGAAGAGGCAATTTCACATTAAAGACAATCTCTAATAAAACTCTAAACTCTAAACTTTTCTTTTTTCCTAGGTCCTTTGCGACAAGTTCCTAGTCGTTCCCTATGATGATTTTGTCCATGCACATTTGATGGCATTGCCACTGTGAGATCAATGCCACATCCTTTTCCTAATTATGGGAGAGGAGCTGCAGACAATCAACATCAAAACTAGAGAAAACCCTTCTGATATGGACCCAAGAGTCACCATTCCACCCTTCAGTTACAGTATTGTACGAATCTAAGTGCTATTTGATCTCAAGTCGCATGTACAACGATAGTGCAAATGCCCAGACCCTGCGTTGGCAGATGTATGGGGAGTCCTCGTCCCTTCCTCGTCGGGTTCCCTCAGTGGAGGAGAGAGCCATCAAATCAGTTTTCCTTCTTGTCTGAGCCCTCAAATAGCACTCCAGTTGTTCCAACTTCAATCCGCTGCAATATGTTGACATAAGTGTATGCTGCAAATGCGACAAACAGCCATCGGAACCTGCAAAGAACAAGCAACAACCTTTAGTCTCCTGATAAAAGTGGTCGATCAAAAAGAAGGATGATCTTACTTGTTGAATTGGCTCCATTCTCTCCCTTTTTTCTTTTTTTGCTTTTTTTCAACATCGTTTAAGGACTTGGATGTCAAGGGAGGGAGAGAGATCATGTGCTCGCCAAACGAATTGGCTCCAATGGCATCGCATGGCTTCAACATTCTTCAAAGGACTGCGGCTGAAATATATTCGCCGGTTGGGACCTCGTCCGTAAAGCTCAAATAGAGCAATTAAGATATTTAATGGACCACAGAATTTCCGAATCAGGCTATGACTTCTCTGCACTTACACCACCGCCCATTGTTTAGTGAGTGCATCAGCAGTGTTAAGAACATGAACACCGAAACAGACTATGAAGTGAGCTGATGGGTCTCGGGCTAGAACATGATGAAACATGAAACACTTGCTCGAAAGTTCCTTTGACGATGGATTGAGAGAGAAGATGAGAGAAGAGAGAAGATGTTGTTTGAACGTTTCTTCTAAAAGATACCGAAGGGGGAAACATGGACTTCATGAAGAGAAGCGGACCCCTTACCAACGACCATCCTTGCAAGGTATGAGAAGGGGCTGAAGCACTCCAGTTTTCCAGGAGGGCTCTGCATGCAGTGAGGTTTACACGTCAAACTGAGTTTCCTTGACAAGCTATCAGCGAGTGGGAAGCCAAAACGAGGAGTGACTATAATCTAAAGGACTGCGGTGTAGAATGAAAATCCGCACAGTGAAGTGTTTCTCTTTCTTTCCTGTGTTTTATTTGTGGAAAGGATGAATTTTACCTCAACGAGGGAGACATGTCAGATATTGGTTTAAAGCTGTGATTGAGCTTGAAAAGGAACTGTGGGTGCTAGACAGGGGCCACTTTGGCACCGGTGGGAAAAAAAGCTCAGACCCGTTACTCTCTTCGGAAAAGGAGAGAGCTAAAGGTAACGGATCGGTTCATGCCCACCTCACTCCTTCGTATGTGGCGATGTGGTTAGGATGGCCCGACACACCGTACGAGTCAAATGTCACAATCTGACAAAAAAAAAATGCCGAAACTCTCGCATCAGGAAGAAGCAGCAAGGAACGGAGCTTCATAACTCTCCCAGAAACACTTCGAGAAAAGCCAACCCCCTATGTTTATGAGCCTTGGCTGGCCACTGGATCATAACAAGAAATGTTCACAACTACCAAGGAACCACGAAGTTCAAGGCATTTGCAGGTTTGGAGGAATGCAATGCCTCACCATGGAGGCATGTGAGTCCTTGACAGCTTTCTCAAGGAGAGGCAGTAAAGTAGGCAATTCCCAATTTTCATGGAAACCATCCTGGATGAAGAACCAGGGGAGAACATTAAATAGTCGTCAATGAATGTTTCTTGGATTTGTAGATCGCAAGGACATTCAGATTTTTCGGTATTGAGCCACTTTAGGGAGCATAATGGAAATGGTAACAGTAAGGATTGTTTTAAGAGAGTGCACCTGCAGGTGTGGATGGTCCACTATGTTGATGTTGGTAGGGCGAACCTGTTAAGACAGTATCCGTTTCAGGGATTGTAGGGTACGCTTACAGCGTCCAGGACTCAAGAAAGATGAATGCGAGAATGTGTGCATGTGTGCGGTGTGTGTGAGAGAGAGAGCGAGAAATGGCAAACGTAGTCTTTTACTTTTTAACTTGGAAAGGGGAACCGACAAGCGGGAACACTTTCGTTGTAAATTCAGCTATTCGACTGTTTCTTCCTGGGAGAAAGGTCACATTACTGCTGAGGTTTTAGTCATAGGTCACCTTAAGCACTTGGCAAGAAGCGATTAGCTCCCTTTGCCGGATCTCTCCCAGCCCAAACGCATTTCCTGCATTTCTGCCCCATTACACACATAACTTTCTAACATTATTCCAGTAGTGTAGGATGATCCAGGTCACATCCGATCCCACTTCATTCATGGGTTTGCATGACCATCAATGTTCAACGATGGGCCTATTGTCAGGGCATCATGCGCCCGCCTTAAACAATTCACTTGTTCAGGATTTTCAAGCCATGCAGAATGGCAAATGTGATCAAGGTGCAAGATCTTCAATATCCGGCCCCGCGTCGGAGTCATAACTTACCGGTAGATAGGCAAAGCACATGGAGGTGGTGGTTATCAAGAGTGGAGAGTGCCAACATGGTAGGAGCAAAAAACCTGAAGCCATCTCCCTGCCAGCACGACTCATGAATATTGCTGCCTTGCTGCGTTTGAGCAAAAGAACTTACATATGCAGTTCTTTTACAAACACACGGAAGCAAGCCAGTCCTTGTGAATTTTTCTGGCGCTTCTCTTTCACCGAGGCGACAATATTTTCCCTCTCGTCCTAGGCATTGCTCTCATTAATTAGGATGAGAATGAACCCAATTGCTGTGTCATCGACACTGTTTGAACCTTCAGATTTTTTGGTCTGAGGAATATCTATACAGATTGTTTGATAGAACAGGGGCACGTGGCACGTACATGCACTCATCGTCAGGATGTGCGATCACGAAAAGAATGTTTACAGGATCAGCTTCCGCTTGTCCTGCAGGAGAGAACACAAAATGTCGTGAATGACAGTAGGATTTTCTCAATGTGTTCCTGCCAATCGCGTTCGGAAGTACCAAGCTTTAAGTTCTGTGAGCATACACTTAGATACGTTTCATATTCTGAGATGGTGAATGAGGTGGGAGGAAGAGTCCGGGAGTGACTGTGTGTAAAAGAGTACAGTTCTCTTACGCAAAACCTTGTATCTCTGAATTGTTTCAAGAAAATTGTTAGCATTATTACACCCGTCTGGCTCCATTGATTGAACACTGCCTCAAGTAAGCTTCTTCGTCACAGTCTTCGGAAGATACAGAAATTCCTTAAAAAAACACTGTTCTCCGACTGAAAGCTACAATTGCTTTGCTGTTCAAGGCAGTCTTATCTTATCAACTCCAATCCACTTTTGCTTTCGTTTCCTTTCAGCACTACACCAATTTTGTAGATTCCTGCGTAATCTCATTGAGACCCTAATTCCTGATTCCCACTCGATTTTCAAAATAAAGCGATGCTTTCCCAGCGTTTAAGAACTTATCATATTGCCTATGTCACCTGCAGCTGCAGTGCTCATTGCTGTTTCCATGAGTTCCCTTTCTCCTCACCAGCAGAGTGGCCCTTCATTCATGAGCCATCCCTGCGTGTGTGAGGGAGGACACAGCCACATCCTATGCAGCTCCCGCTCAAAGGAGGGGATGTAAACTGTATCCATACCATGAACGGCCATGGCGAAGGCATGGTCATGGTCGCCATGCCATGGATGCATGGCACATTGGCATGGCCACACGGCCAAGAACATGATGCCCATCAACATCATGTCATGACCCATGGCATGAAGCGAATGAACTCATCATCATCCTCATGACATGGCCATGGCCATGGCATCGCACCTTGCATGGCATGTGTTGAGGGATGCATTCGTTGGAGAATGAATTGAATTGGTAAATTCCCTTAGAAATGATTTATATTTGAAGTTTTTTTGTTTGAAAATTTGCAAGCAATCGCTGAGAGCTTTGGGAAAACAACTGTAGTTGCAGGGAGGCGTGACGCCCTAATAAATTTTCAACATCGATTACCTTCAGTTTGCAGATGGTATTGGAGCACAGCTCTTGGAAGTCTTTCTAGCTTGCGATCTACGGGTACCCACTGCTGCCTCCATAAACTAAAATGACTGCTGTGAAATTCAAATAAAAAAACTAGACCGCCTCCAATACAGCAGAAATCGCTGGGTTTTGGACCATTTGCCCCTTGAAGTTTTTTTACTTCCCACAAATGTTCCAATCAAAACGTACGACCATATTTTCGGTTTCCAAAACTCCCAAACAACACTTAAAGACCTTACAATGGAGCCTCCACACAGTATGGCGTCATAGTATGGATTCATATTTATTGAAAAATCGAAGCTACCGCTACTTCATACCAAGAATTTCAAGCTTTTCTAAGGACCATACGTGGCTGTCCCTCATCGCCCGGCTAAGAACAGAGAGCCCATCCATCCATCCATCCATCCACCCCCCACCATGACCATCGCCTCTCGTTGAAAACGAGCATTCTCAATTATAAATAGCATCGCAATGAATGTTGAAAGCTCTACAGTCTGCAAAAACAATGCCTACCTTCCAAAAAATAGCGTAAAACCAATACCTACCTCCGCTCATGCATGCCCGCGCTTACTTGCCCTCGTGCCCCCATATGCTCCCCCATATGCTTCGTCATCAGACCCAGGACTGCCTACATCTCCCGTCTCCTCTAACGGAAAGTCCCCAGGTTTCTCCGACTGCAGCAGCTTCGAGTAGGCCGAGTACAGCCTCCTACTCCTCACATATGTCACAATGGAAACGATCGAAAGAAGGATCAAAAGCGTGACCCCAAGTCCCGCAAGTCCCATTTCAAGCTTGGTCAGAATGGGGGAGACAATGGTCACGTTTTGGTAGCATGGTCCGGCCACAAAATCCTCCGGCAGCTTTTGGGATTTGGGCAAATTAGGGTTGCAGGTCTGCGGCTGCGTCCAACGGTAAGTCACATTTTGGTTGCCCTCCTCGTCCACGCAGTCCTGCTCTACCACCGTTATGTCCACAGCGGAGCAGGGGGCACAGGGGACGTCGGTGGGGAGAGGGACAAGAGGGTTCACTTGGCAGGCCTGCATCCATGAATGCGTGCATGAAGAGGTAAAGGTAATGGAATAATAATGGATGAAAAGGTAGACAAGTCAGTCAGGCAGGCCATGCCTCTTCTTTGAGCAACTGGGGTACTAGGGCAGGTCTGAGAAGATGATTTGGAGAGAGAGAGGGAGGGAAAGAGAGAGAGAAGAAAGGGGGGAGGGAGAGAGATCGGACAACCTATTGGAAACCATCAAAACTGTGAATTTTAGGCAGCTAGAAGGAGGGCACACCTTTGGTTCCTTCAAACGATAGGTAGTTTTCCGGTTGGCAATGCAGCTCTGCACCTCCACCGGCTCATAATCTGCTTCAGTGCATACAGGACATGCGTATGCAGAATACCATATCATGGAGTATGAGCAGAAGTCATCCTGCTCCACAGGCTCGAGCGGTCCGTTCCGGTTGACCCATGGAAACGATGAATTAGGGTTGAATATGGTTTCGCGTGCACTTGCAGTCCACGCCTCCGGCTGCCCGTAGCCTGACAAAACACAAGGGAAAAAGGGAAACAACTTAGCGCAATTGCACTAAGAAAAGGAGATCGGTTTCCATCACATGCAAAACCTAGAAAACCTCTATACTACAGCGATTGGTATGACTTTGTGAAGACACGACAACCTCTTTCGTTGGACAAGATCTATCTCAGACAAGCTTCACCTCACATTCAATCTGTGCATTGTTATTGACATTGTCATTGTTATTGTTATTGTCACCTGAATCTGGGTCACAAATAAAGGTGATGTTCGATTCCCGTGGCTGCGCTCCCGAAGAAGAAAATGGACATCTGCTGCCGACAAAGTTCATGATGAACCCACGTTTCAAGAGCTGCAGCTGCGAGCCCAAGGGAAGGAGGGAGACACTCCCTCCCAGACTCGAGGCAGGTCGCCTCCCATTGGGGGCATCCGCACTTGCAGGCCATACCTGCTCACCATTCACACAAAGAAACTCACAAATTACACTGAGAATTCGGAAGGTGCTTTTACCTCCAAAGACAACTTTGACACAACTTGACTGTCGCAGTTATGTCGGGACCGACGAGAAGATCACAGAGGAGTTCAGGAGTGCAGAATGAGCGGATGGAAAGATTCCAATGCAAGATGAGGTGGCACAGTCGATAATTCCCTCATTCAGACAGTCTGCCAACCACCAAAGGCTGAACATTTTCGTGTCATACAAACAGACATTGTTGGACGGTAGGAGCCTTCTCAAGAGCATAGAACTTTGGTCTCGTATCATCGATCGTCTGATAACGTGGCTTCTACTTCAAATGTAACATGCCCTTTTGCATGTACGCGTAAAAACATCACAGCTGAGCTTTCACCACGACTCGAATCAGACTTAGCTTCCTCTGTGAAACTCTTACCTTGCATAGATAAGTGTCCAGTGGCCGACCCAAGGAATCCGCGCACGTGCTGTTGCTTTTAGATTTGTAGCAGACATTGGCATAATACATCGCTCCATCCGCCCTTAATGGATCAGAGGCATTCTCATATACGGGGCCATACATGTAGTCAGGGTGCAGTCGACTAAGTGGCGAAAGATCATAGAGAACAAATGGCGACATTCCAAAGGTATCTGTCGAATTTCCATCTGAAGGGAGAGCAGGGGGAGCGTAGGTGCAGAAGGAAGACGCTATGTTGATATCACCTATCGTGCAGTCAGTGCTGTTGAGAAGACTGCTTGTTCCCGGATTGCATGGAATGCAATCATCAATACCCCCCTGCAGAAGGAGACAAGCGTATGAGCTTCCCCAAACATTTGCCAGCTGTGATGAACGACATGACGTCGTATTAGAACGATTGATCGATTCATAGAAGACCCCTACACTCTGAGCCATTATCTGTCTGATTATTATCTGTCTGTATGAACTTTGAAGTCAGTAGTGTTAGCCCACCATGCTGTTTGGATTGAATGTGTTTGCTGGGCATGGCATGCAGGAGGAGTTTCCTCCCGAACTGTAGCTTCCTGGGGGGCAGTCCTCCCACGCACTGCCGCTCTCTGTTCGAGCTGCTCCCACAGGGACGGGAGTACAGGTAGAAGCTCCGCCACGGACCTCTCCTGTAATCTGCAAACTCAACAATACAGTGAAAGAGGTATGAAGCAAACAGTGAGGGGAAAAGATGATACAAATCCACTGGGTTCATAAGGATGCAAGTGGGTTCGTTTCAATCCAGTACACGCTGATTCATGGATGCAAATCTCAGATGTCCTTTTTCCACGTGTGTCTATTTTTAAAGCTTTACATTGTTGGACGTAAGTCAACATGGGTTTCACGCCTACCTACCTCCACATGCGTGCACTATATTGAACTGCATATGAACACAATGCGTATACAAGAATGCCATTCTAAAAGTGAGTTTCACGACTTAGGCACGGGACAACTCACCATGATATCATAGAGAATTGCGGAGTCTCTGCTTGCAATATCAGGATTTGCATTTTGCTTTATCCACACCCACATGAGGGAATGTGGACCTTTCGCCATCTTTTGTGGTTCACTTTTTGTTTCGTCGATTGACACCGGAGGTCCGTAGTCATACCCTTCATCCTGCTTCCCAGACTCTTTCACATACTCAGAGAGCAGAAATGTTACCAGAGTCTTAAGCCCCACTGAGAGCACCTTGTGGCGTGCAATAACTGCATTGATCAACATATGTGGCGGAGGGTGATCTGTTCAAAGAAGCCTATGGATGACTCGAATTATCTTAACATATGCAATCTGAGTAACAGAGGAATATGCCAACAGACACCCTTAAGGGCTACGTAGGAACATTCAGGAGCTCACACGTGATCAGCCAAAAATTCAAGCATAAATCGCAATGAGTGGGATGCATTAACACAGATGGGAGTGAAAAAGAAAGAGAGAGAGAGGGAAAGAGGGGGAGAGAGGGAGAGACAGCCACCTGCACATCATATCGGAGCTCATCATCGATATAGAAAAAAAATCCGCGTTGCGTGTCATCCGGAGGGATGTCAGCAGAGTAATTGAATGTAACTTCGCCATCCATCTCCAAAGTGATGTTGAGAGCAAGCCAAACCTGAGGATGGTTCACATTCCAAGACCAGATGCGGCTCTTAGGATGAAACAAGGCAATTTTTTCTGTAGTTGTCCACTGGCTACATCTTCCTGAAAGGCAGTCTGTACTCTAGAGACCAACTTAGAAGATTAATGAGTTCTGGAATGAAGCCCATGATTCATCAACAACATGAAAAATAAAAAGACAACTGAAGACAGAACTGTCTTGAAAGCTTAACATTGGCTTCTGAACTTGAAAAGCAAAAACAAGTCCTTTATGCAAGAAGGCAAATCAATGATCACTATAGCTTTAAGGACGCCTTAGGTTATCAGCTCCGGGATAGCGCTCTGTAAATTTCAGGGCTCCATACACCATGGCATTTCTTGTCCCGTACAATCCTATGGCGGATACTTGCAAAGTATCAGCTCATTAACAAGAACACGAATTACTGTCCTTCATAAACGACTCCACCTTGAAGAATGCTGCTACTGCTAAACCATATGACCTTAACGGTGCATTTTCGATGACAAGAAAAGCATGCATAATGCCCATATGAACTGACTCCCATAGTCCTCACCTGAACTGAGTTTCCATGTCCGCTGCCCGAGTCCATGTATCCATTGACTGCCCGCCAACCGGTGGGCCCGCAATCCCCGCTGCAGCCCGTGACGAACCCTCCGGGAAGTTTCCCCCCGAGCATGCTGAAGTGGGCCAAACTCAGTTCCCTCACCGCCGCCTCGTCCGCATTGCAGGGACGGCAGGCGAGCTCGCCGACCCCTCGGGCAGTCCCCTGCATGAGGGAGAAGTTGCCATCGTTTTTACTCGTATTCTAACTCGTGTGAAAGCGCTGGCAGACTAGTTGTAAGTTTGTAAAAGACGGGGGAAACTGCTTCTGCTTCTCTTGGATGTAGGGTTCAGTGTTACCCACCGGCGGGCAGAGCTCGCAGCTTATTGTACCGTCAGTGGTGTTGGTTACTCCTTTCTGTCCTGCCGGGCATTCGCCTGTTCACCATTGTTTCAGCAGGCAATTCGATCTGTTTAAATTTCTGATTGCAATGAGTTTGTTTTCAAGGAATGATATTATGTTGGGCTCGCACTGGCAGTCTGAACAAGGACGTATCTAAACGCGTCTATTGATTAAACAAAAGGGCCGCTTTCAGACCAAATTTAGTTCTTGAACACACTCCTCTGAAAGGCAGCTCTTCACAACTAAGAGTGCATAAGCTCCTCTAAGTCCCAAAAACAAACGGAATCACACTCTTGTGCTCAAGGACTTCCGCAAAATGATGCAAGCCCAACTGAAACTTGCAGGTCAAATAGCATCAGGCCTAGTATTCAAAGTGATCAGTGAGCTGCATGGTTTGCAAATCAAGCACCAACGGACATTTTCGTGTCAGAGCAATGCATCCTTTAATGAAAGCTCGAATGGACTGAGGGAACCATTAAAGAGACCGATTTCAATCTGCTTTCGAAGTCAAGCAAGACAGACTGTGACTTCTCGTTTTACAATCGTAAGGAAACATATAGGATATGAGACAAATGTATGGGGAATCATTGGCATGAGCACCTGCCCACCCATCAAAAGTCACGAAACGTACTGCATGGTAAGTCTGAAGGAGGTGGCAGCTGCTTGGGAGAAGTAGGACTGCAGATCTGTGGCTGTAACCACGAGTATGTCTGTTGGGCCAGAGAGTCGCAGCTCATAGTTAGCCACACATGTCCTGATTTGCAGGTTTTCAATCCGTTCATTACTACATTGTTGACCTCTGTTATCTCAACACGAGAGGAACATGTTACACGTGTGGACCTCTCTGTACTTATTCAAACACATGCGATAAATGAAACTGCAAGAATAGTGCTTATACGACAGCCACTTGTAAGCTTCTTTCCAACACATTTCGTCTTGCTTCACCCCAACTAACAATACACAGTGCGAGCAGCGGAGTTGCACACAAAGAATACCCATTTCGTACTTTTCGTTATTCCTTCGCAAACGTCGGGTATCATGCTAGGGCCGCTTTTGTCTCAATTTCTTCTGGGAACTCTAGATGCTGGCGTGCTCGTCAACTATAGATGAGCCTAAACAGTTGTGATATGATTGACTCTCCCATTACACTGAGGTCAGATGCAGGATGGATACAGATCCAACATACAAAGTCATGCAAACTCTCAGGCAAAGTACGATGCCATCACCTGCGTACGTCTCTTTGTTGTCGCCATGCATGGCCCGTAAGATATGGTTGAATCTTTCTTTAAATCACACGCTGCAGGATGTGGAAGGCAGGATGAGGCGAGAAACAAAAACAAAGGCAGCGTTCTTTGTGCAGAGGAGGGGAAGAAATTGTTTAGGAGAAGGAATGAGGCTTTTCCTTTCTATACAAGACCGGCTATTGAATTTTCAGGAATCACGACTTCGGGACATTCAGAAATCTCGTAAGAGATCTCGCAAAAGTATACCGGCAACTCTAAAAGTACCGGGACGTAGAAGGATATCAGGAGAGCAGAATGAAAAAAAAAGAGCATAGTGAGAGAGAAAGAGTAGCGAGAGTATAGAGAGAGAGTAGAAAGTAGAGCAGGGCATAGTTTTGCTTACGAGGCCGGATTGTACAGTTTGTCCGCGGAATAACAGAGGAGTAGGAGTCAGGGGGGCATTGCAAACAATGGGATGCTCCCGTGCTGCGATTCCCACAGCGGCGAATGTTTCAGTCCAGGCAATATATCGATTTCGATGAGAACAATCAAGATGATACAGAATCAGAGATGCTGAAATCTTTCCTTTTTGGTGTGCTGATCTTGACCCATTCCCATAAATTGTCTAGTTTGAGTGTATGAAGCCATTAGGGGGATGGATTTACGGCGCATGGGACACAGGTTGACTACTGACCTGTTAGAGTAGTAATCCTGCGGGCAGGGCGTACAGCTGGAAGCGCCGGACTCACTGCAAAGTGTCAAAACAGCTCGAAATCCATCAGACATTGGTTAGAAGCACTTGTGTTACATGTAGAGGAGGATATATTCGAATAAATACCGGTCAACTGGTTTACAACGACAGGTTTGTTCTGAGAGAAAGGTTGTCCTGAGGTTTGCCCCTTCTTGAGTTCCCACTCAGAAAGGGATGAAATATGATGCTGGGGGTTGAGAAGCACAGCCCACACCTGTAGTAGCCAATGGGGCAGCTCGTACAGCCCTGGTCATTGTAGTCAATGCCGTCGACCTCAATTAGCTGCAGGACATGGTCAAACACTCATTGCTTTTTAGAGCATGACTTGCCATTCCATAGCTTCTGGCCAGCTGCACATATAGGAACAGGCTCTACATCCCCTCAAGCAAACCTGAGAAGTCGTTTCACAGTACACTCTCCCTTCAGTGAGGCATATAACACAAACGAACAGATATCCAGCCACGTGCAAATAAGAAATATTGACGAAAAACTCTTGAATATCTCCAGATTCAGACGAGACACATAACAAGGAATGGAACTAAGGAGAGGTTCGTCTGTGAGTGCAAAACGAGAAGACATTACAGTGAGGAAGGCAGAATCTTTCCCGCGGGTCCACTTCTCATCCTTGGAGTAGAGCCACACAAGCTTGTGATATCCGGGAGTGAGCTGAAACTCGGTCTGTGTCACCGTCAACTGCAGAACAAGGAGAGAGCTGCTTTCAGTTCTGCAACTGCCTCTCCCTCAGCTGGGGTTCTCCCTAAAAACAATTTCTTCTTCATTGTCGTGTTCATAAGGTACCCTCAATAGGTATAAAAATCCTATTAGCTGTAAAGGAGGTCAATGTATTTAGTATATGCAGTATATGTGTGTTGTTTCTAATCACTGAAACCATGAGATGTTGGACAAGCACTCTCTGAATTTGAAGAAGCAGACGAGACTCTATTTCCATACCAAGGGTTGCCACTCTACTGGCATGTAAATTTTAACAGCGGCAATCTGCACTGGAAGAACATTGTCTGGCTAGTGGAATAAAAGCATAGAAGAAGAGATGAGTTTGAAAGGCTACCACATAAGATGTCATGGTCATAGTCCGAATGTCGTCGATGTAAAATGAAAGGCCATCAAAGTCTCTTTCCGCATCCACCGTAAAGTTGAATCTTACAAAACTGTCAAAAACAATTGAATAATGCCAATATTGTTAAGCATGAGACCTCCCTCCTACACCTCCCCTTTCTACCGCCTCTGCGAACCCCTCAGAGCCTATTTCTCTTGCAATAGCTATAAATCAGCTTCCCTTCAAAGGCAGGATGGATGCTGCTGTTTCAGAAGAGAGATTCTGGGGGTAAATACTCACCCATCTCGCACCAACTTCACGTTCATAGCGAGGGAGGCTTGAAGGTTGTTGTGACAGTTGTACCCCGGATTGGAGCACTCGTCCTGCCCTTCAAAATCCCACTCCGCAATGAGTGCGAGCTTAGGCCAGTCCCGTGCATCACAAATGGCGATTCCCACTGTTCAATTCCAGACTTAAATTCTATGGCTTTCTGTGCACGGGAAAACCCATATAGAAACGAAACTTCAAAGTGCATGGCTGGGTTTGCCCTAGTCAAACCTAAGTGTATTTTCAAAGAGGACACTCTTGCAGATGAGTTATAGGATTTACCTGAAACCAATCGTTTGGTTGATCAAAAGAACCAACTTTTAAAACGCCTCCCTCAGCGCGCCATCTGCCATCTAATCGTGAATCAGCCAGAGAGAGAGAAATGGCTCCCAACACGTGCCTCTATCTGCAATCAAAATGACTTCTTGCCCGCCAAAGGAAAGCCCAACATACACGCTCTTTTTGCAATCCTGCGTGCCGTTAAGCCCCTTGTAACTGCAGGTTGTCTGCCATGCACATAGAACAGCAGTTTCAGTGCAGAGCGTCAATGGGGAATAGCCAATTAAGCTGCTCCTGAATTAGCAACAGGGATCACTACATGACTAGAAGAATCTCAAATAAAGTGGGTTCGTTCATAAAGATTTGTCCTGCATGAAGTTTCGCGAGAACTCCCAAACTCACGTGCAGCCTAACGATTGATTCATTCTTCTCTCGTGCAAACCTTCCAGGATGTGAAAGAGAGTCAATGGGATCCATATACAGAATTAACCCTAGACCTCTCCCTTCCTCTCCCAAGAGCAACTTTAAGCTACTGCTTCGATACAGTACAATTACTTGACAATTTCGGGCCAGCTACCTTCACATACTCTCTGTCTATCCTAGACTTGCATTCACCTCATCGATGTTCAGAGCCCAAACAAAATATTTTAAGCAAACTCCCAAAGCCAACCTGGAAGGTGGCGTTGTCAAGGGTCTCGAAGGACTGAAGTCGGATTCCTCCCCCCACACTGAAAGTACCTGCATTGCCCTCCGCTAGACTTTATAAGGAGGCTAACAACCCTTCAAGCACAATCACAGGAAGTGTGCCAGCTATTTACATATCCAAGGTAAAAAATCAAACAGAGAGTCAACAAGGTTTATTCCCCCTGCTGGGACAAATCTGCCCTGCTATCCTGCTAGTATCAGGCAAACCTAGCCTCAGCCTATACTCAGGACAAGTTCAAGCAATGTGAGCTGATGATCTCAAGGATGAAGGTAAAGGTTGTGGGTAAATGCCACAAAAAGGGCTACTCGAGAGTTCCACATCTCAGAATAGACAAATAAGTTCACTATTCCTGCTGTGACTGAAAAAGCTATAAGTGTATTGCCATCCAAAGCACTGTTAGCTTGCTTTTGATCTACACGACTGATGGAAGTTGCATGAGAAACAAGGGTTGAAAACTTGGACAAAAACATTTCAATTATTCGTTCCTGCTAAATCGGTCCTTCTATCTTGGCCATTTTGGAAAAGGGAGGAGAAAGTGGGAATAACCTGCGTCGGTCACAAAAGCTCCGGGCTTGTGATATTGAAAAAAGTGAACCGCTTGTTCATCTTAACAAGCTTAATAAATATAAATGAGAACTTGACACAGAAAAAATAAAAAAAGATAGGTGCAATAACAGTGTCCTAAAATATGCCTGCAATAGAGTTAATTGCTAATCGAAATTGCCTTTGAAGGACAAAACTAAGTTGCCATAAAATGGGCTGCATCCCCTTACCGTTTTCGCAGGATGCACATCCTGTTCCACTTAAGTAGTTGCCTGCCTTGCATTTAGCATCTGGAGAATCGCAAAAACAACACATAGCAGCCTGAGTAGAAAACAGCAAATCCTGCATAACCCCCTCACAATTCAGTTCATAGCCGACTCCACTGAGCATAAAAGTATCATTCAGCGTAGATAATGAAACGAGCAGAATGCCAAGAATACACATGCACAAGGTCAGTTACCAACAACTCGACCGCCTGAAGCAGCTCAGTAGTGGCCAGCCCTTCACCAGAGGCAGTCAACTCACACATTGTTCTACGTTTCAGCACGAGTGCTATTTGCGATGAATGGCACTGACCAAGACCTAACGATGCAGTTTGACTTCAGTCATGAACCAGCTCAGGACAAGGCTTTTGAGTCACCAGCAAACATCTAATCTTGGGCTCGTCCCAACTGCCGATCCACAACCCCAATTTTGTCACAGCGATGCCTTCCCTTACCAAGTGAGGTTATGCGGAACATTCGCTATCCGTGAGACAAAGTGGCAACAGACTAGGCAGCCCAAATGTCCACTGTGACAGAATTGAATAAACTCTTCAAGAAGGTAGTCCTCACCACAACGTAAGAATGCTGATGGTGGCAGATGCACCGACCCAGTGGCCAGTGGGTTACATTGAGTGTCAAAGTAGTAAATGATCTGCATGGTGCACAAGTCGATAAAAATCAAACAGAAGTCAGACGCAGACCAAACAATCATCTGTAGAATTGTCACATGAGGCGTTGCCATATTTTTTCAGAAAATATATAGAACGCCAGTCTTAACCCATACAAAGTTCACTTAGGCAACGTACAGTTGTGCAGTATTGCAGATTCATACAAATCTGCTGGGTAAGAATACTAAGCATCAAACCTGTCATGAACCCTTGGACTATTTTGAGTAGAATGCAATGCTGGCCGTGATGTTGTTATTCAGAACCTCTCTGGCATAACCTTTCTAGTGATCACAGGTTTTGTTTGAATAATCTAAATCTAGGCCCACCTCGCTGGCTCTGCGAAGTCCCCCGGCTAAGAACAAAGCAATTATCCGTTGATAATGTTTGTGAGCTACATGGCTCAAGTTTCCTAAGGTGCCGAAAACTACACCGGCGTTACCTTCACATAGTTACTGCTAGTGCCATCCCAGCACTTCATCGATCCATCACTAAATCCACACTTCTTGACAAGACCTATCATTTGTGTCCCTTGCGGAGGCTTCCCCGGGCGTGATTGCATCTGCTGAATCTTCAAAGGTCAAATCTTAAGGCTATGACTTACGATCGGTGAAAGAGATATGCTAAATTATCCGAACTAAAGTTAATCAGAGGTATAATAGCGAAGATGTGCTGTCTCTCTTACCCCAATGATTTTCGTCTCTGGGTCGCACTGGGTGTATGTGCTTCTAATGTTTTCCTCTGTGCAGGCAGTAGACTCCACCTCTGCAACCCATTTCACGCATCAATTAATGGGCATCAAACAATGGCATGCTTGACGATGTAGGGCAAAAGTTAGAGATCGGTATCACGCAAGTGCAAGTGCAGCCGAGTCCATCTCGCTGTAGGTCCATCAAGATGTACAAAGAAGGCACTAGGGGAAAAACGATGGATAAGGACTTACCGCAGTACATCTTGTCCACTTGTATTTTATTGGATGGTTTTCCAAAACAATCTGCAGGGGATCTCCCAACCACATACAACCTCAGTGTGGTATGCAAGAAATAATTGACTCGTCCCGTATTACAGAAGTCCGTGCTTTAAGCGCGCTAAAAGACGGAGCTTTTGAAAAGATGCTCGGGCACACGATACGATTTACTCTTCGCCTGAAAACCTATAAACAAAAACATTCTCCGCTTTCATTGCCTTTCTGTGCGTGGCTGCTATTCCTGGATAGTTAGAGAAAATCGAAAAGCTGCGCTTACTGGTTGGCTGGTAGGTGAGCCAACACGTATTTGTCGCGTTGTCGAAGGAGTAGTCCGTGGTGAAGTCCTGAGGGGTGCATTCTGGACAAGATACAGGAGAAGGGAAACAAAAGGAATGTCTACTTACGCGATTGTGCACAGTGACTTAAATGAGCAGGTTGCTTAATGAATAACTGCAAAGCTGAAAGGGGTAAGCTGACCCAAGAGGAAGAGCTGAGAGAGCTTACCACACGTCTCCGTATAAATGCGTGTAAAGGAGAACTGGGATGTACAATTTCGTTCGAGAGAGTACCTTACACTTCGAGAATTTCCTGCATTCTCGTAAGCAGAATATAGAGATAAGTGCATGGAACATCTCAAGCAATTTGCTTTCATGGACCAATGGGCCTCCTCCTGTGCCACACTGGCGACAAAGTCGCTACTCATAGTCCAAATGACAAATCAGTTTCTACCGATCACTTTTTGTGATGGCATTTAGGCTACAAGAAAGTAGGCTGCTGAGAAATTGAACTATATACAGGTTGCTTGAAAAGGAATTAATACATAGACAAAGACCATTAACCAGGTAACCTATATAGTGAGCAGGGACGAGAATTTTCTAGATTCCTGTTCAACAACTTCAAAAAGGTCTTGGTGAATCCAAAGTAAAAGGAACTAAATCTGTATGTATGGCCACAAACCACTAAAAACCCTAAAAACGTCTTTCCCATACAAAATGTCCAGAACCTTAAGGAACCTAATCACAATGGTACAACTTTACTCCTAAGCAAAGGAGAAAATATCACCGCCATCAAATTCTCGTCACAATGCACGACCTCATGCGCCTACTACAGTGTGACAGTTTCCGGAGAGAAATATCTCAGCAACAAAGAGAAGTTATCGACTAGCGCAGACTGTCTCTCTGCCTCTCAGATTTCCTCCCCGTTACGAAAACCAATTCACTGCTAGAGGATCAAATCGCATTCTGCATTACCTACGCACTTAGTCGTGGATCGTGCATAATCCGACGGATAGCACGTCTTCTGAGCAGGCTGCAGTCCACCTGCACACTCTACCACGCCTGAAAACAACAGTGCAGCCACGCAGACTCTCAGCAGAACCCCTCTCCCCATGGCGGTGTGTCTTCCCCTCAAATCCATACGGATGATATTCCGTCACAACGACAAGCGCGGACACATCAGCCGGTCGGCAGCTGCTCTCCTCCTTCCCTCCCCTCCCCCTATCCCTGCCACCCCTCTCAGCTATAAGGACAGCCTCCTGCTTCGGCCTGGTACCATTCGTACGAATTCGTACGTGTACGGGACATGCTAAAGTACATATACTGTACGGTGAAGTACGAAGAAGGTCAAACATGAAGTACCAATACGATACGATATCGAGACATTGACTTAAGAGTGGAGAGTCTCCTCTGGAGACGCCGCGGGCATTAAAGAAGTCGTGACTGTGGGTCAGAAATCAGAATAGGGTTCGGGGTTCAGAGCGAAGGGTTTAGGGTTCAAAGTCCAAGCTTTAGGGTTCAAGTCTTTTTCGTTAAGGTGTAGTGTTCAAGGCTCGAAGTGTAGAATTCAAGGTGCAAGGTTAGGGTTCAAGGTGCAAGGTTTAGGGTTCAAACTGCAAGGTCTAGGGTTCTAGGTGCAAGGTCTAGGGTTCAAGCTGCAAGGTCTAGGATACAAGCTGCAAGGTCTAGGGTTCAAGCTGCAAGGTCTATGATACAAGCTGCAAGGTCTAGGGTTCAGGGTGCAAGGTCTAGGGTTCAAGCTGCAAGGTCTAGGGTTCAGGGTGCAAGGTCTAGGGTTCAAGCTGCAAGGTCTAGTGTTCAAGCTGCAAGGTCTAGGATACAAGCTGCAAGGTCTAGGGTTCAAGGTGCAAGGTCTAGGGTTCAAGATGCAAGGTCTAGGGTTCAAGATGCAAGGTCTAGGGTTCAAGATGCAAGGTCTAGGGTTCAAGGTGCAAGCTCTAGGGTTCAAGATGCAAGGTGTAGGTTTCAAGGTGATAAATCTAGGGTTCAACGTGCAAGGTCTAGGGTTCAAGGTGCAAGGTCTAGGGTTCAAGATGCAAGGTGTAGGGTTCAAGGTGAAAAATTTAGGGTTCAAGGTGCAAAGTCTAGGGTTCTAGGTGCAATGTCTAGGGTTCAAGGTGAAAGATCTAGGGTTCAAGGTGAAAGATCTAGGGTTCAAGGTGCAAGATCTAGGGTTCAACGTCCAAGATCTAGGGTTCAAGGTGCAAGGTTCAGGGTTTTAAGGTGGATTGTTTAAGGTTCAAGGGCCAAGGTTTAGGATTCAGCGCCTAGGGTTCAAGGTTGAAGTGAGACAGGTTCTCTCTCGAGTCAGTGACACCCAGTTTTTGAGAGATTCTTGTAGAAGCCTTCTTTTTTGTAGAAGCCACATGCAGAAGCATCTCCGACTCACTTCACTTTCGGCCTTGATTCCATTCATGCACTCTATTCATTCATTCGTTTCATGACAAATGCCAAGCCAATGCCAAATCTGTTTCATCGCATGCTATTGCAAGCATCCCCTGCAATGCCATGCCATGCCATGCAATGTTGTCTCCTTCATCCTTCACTCAAGACAGCGACCAAAATGCCCAAAATGTGCGTAACGAGCTCTTGAGCACTTGAACAGAACTGGACATTCAAAACTTTGAGCCACGTCTACCGTCCGATCTGCCACGTGAGCAAATTTGCCAGATTGGCTACATGTAACCCAACCAGGGTCCCCTGCGCGCAACCTCAACTGAGACGGCCATGGAACAGCCCGCAAACTTGTGCCGACAAACGGCTCCATGTACGCGTCCGTACGTGTGAATCCGTTACCAGTTCACGCTCCCGTGCAACTGTGACAGCGACATGTCCCCATCGTGTTCCGCTCCTGCCCCTCCTCCCTAAAGCCCGAATCCTTAAGCCTGAACCCTAAACCTAGGCCCTTATCCCTAAGCCCTGAGTCGTGAACCCTAAGCCCTGAGCCCGAGCCCTGAGCCCTAAGCCCTGAGCCCTGAGCCCTGAGCCCTGAGCCCTGAGCCCTGAGCCTTAAGCCCTGAGCCCTGAACACTTAAGCCCTGAGCCCTAGGTCCTGAGCCCTGAACCCTGAGCCCTAAGCCCTGAGCCCTGAACACTTGAGCCCTGAGCCCTGAACCCTAAGCCCTGAATCCTAAGCCCTAAGCCCTGAGCCCTGAGCATTGAACCCTAAGCCCTGAGCCCTACACCCTAAACCCTGAATCCTAAGCCCTAAGCCCTAAGCCCTGAGCCCTGAACCCTTAGCCCTGAGCCCTGAGCCCTGAGCATTGAACCCTAAGCCCTGAGCCCTACACCCTAAACCCTGAGCCCTAAGCCCTAAGCCCTGAACCCTAAGCCCTGAGCCCTACACCCTAAACCCTGAACCCCAAGCCCTGAGCCTTGAAGCCTAAGCCCTGAACCCTAAGCCCTAAGCCCTGAACCCTAAGCCCTGAGCCCTGAACCCTAAGCCCTAAGCCCTGAACCCTAAGCCCTAAGCCCTGAACCCTAAGCCCTAAGCCCTAAGCCCTGGCGATGGTGAGCTCCAGCACGGGCAGCTGCTCCTCGGGGTGCGCGTGCACGAGGTAGCCGGGGCCGTCCACGAGGACACTGTCGCCGGCCGTTAGGATGAGGAAGACGAGGACCTTGCTCTGGCCGCGGGGAGGAGGGCGGGGGCGGTAGTATCGCTGGCTCACATCGGCAGTCTTGCCAAACCAGTCGCCGCGCTTATCGGCAACTCGCTTTTTCGGATCCATGCCCGTCTCAAAAATGGGATCAATGTTCGATTCCCATGTGCCGTGGAACACACATCGGAAGACTTCATCAAAAACTGCAGACAAGGAGTCCAGCATCTGCGAGCCTGCATCGATGTGGCGAGCAATAGAGTATGAAAACTCAAACTTCATTCACATGAGACACTAAAAATCTGCAAGCAAACAATAGACGTTGCATGCAGTCTTCCCTCAGTGAGGAGATCCTGTCGTCAAGCCAGCCATCCCCGGTCTTTCTTACGATTTATTCAAGTAAACAAAACTGCCTTTTAGCCACGTAAACTTGAACATTTTAAGAAAATAAACTGGTGAGCCCGCCTCCGTCCTTTCGCATCAGAACAAGTCAGGCTCACTGCAGTCATTGTCGGTAAACTTTACATGCTTGAGATATGAAGTACAGTGACCACACACCGCTTTTGTCGGCATCGCGTCTAATAAGCTGCTCCACGGAATCGACGAAACGTTCGTACACAAAGGCTCCAGGCCTGAGATTTGGATTTCGCCTCTTCCCTTCAATCTGGTAATCCTTCATGTTCTTCATTGCCAAAGCCTCCACAAAGTTGTCGCAGCACATTGCCTCGAGGTAGGCATAGAGCAACTGCGGCCGAAGTTGAGTCATTCAAAATTTTAAGGAGATTTAGACGCACAACACAGGTGACTTGATTTCTTCAACTGATTGTGATTTCTGCTTTACGGAACAAAAAAGCAGGTAAATCATACCATCAAACAGGGGGATGATCTTCAAACTAGGGGGCAGAACGCACCTACCCCTGGTTTTAAAGTTTACCTCAATCACGAATACAAAGGTGAGGCCACACCTTTACGTCTATATTAGCTTCGTTTAAGTGCTTCGTGATGATAACTTACCGGTCGACTGTAGTCGGATGAAGCAGAGAAGGCCAACGACAGAAATGCAAGCGGCGATTTAGGAAACAGAATCACGATGTCTTCTTCCCACTTCCACTGAAGGTCCTTTTGCTTCATTCGCACGAGATCAATGAGATACGTTCGTTTCACGAAAGGGCAATTTATGGTGCATATGAGCGAACGCTGATTAGCTGCTGCAGCTCCCAGTATGGCTTGAGAAGTAGTTGCATCGTGCTGATGAAGTTCCCCTTGCTCATCAATCCAATGTACACTTGGCCCAATTTGGGAGGTCTATGTTCCATACAGATCCACACAAACATTTACAGAAGATTGCAGGAGAAATTCACAAAAAAATCACAGGAGGTGACGCTAGCAACTATTAGTAGTCTCCAATGTCTATAGACGAAATATGAACCGCATGAACGGCTTTTATATGATTTCGGTGTCATCTTCTGAAAGCATTCAGTTCAACAAATGTACCACTGACGCATAGACAACTAAGATATCCTGGAGATGTCGAGAAGACGTGTCCTTCCTAGAAAAACGTGGACTTAACAAGGATAGAGTTCTTGCATGCTGCTATACAAAGAGATTAAGGGAGTGCTTTCTTTAGGGACTTCTGTAAGCTCAAATAAAGAAGATGGAAGCGCTGAACGCACCCTTGGCTGGATCGCTTTCAGTCCTACCAAGGACTGCGAACTCTGTGCGTTCACAATCTTGATCTCCCTTGTGTACCCACTTTCGGCATTTGTCTGCTTCAGAGTTTGCATATTCGCAGTGTAGCGCGCTCCATCGGGATGAACGCGAGATACAATCGTGCCAAGGTCTATAGTTCGCAGGCGAAGGGTAAAAGCTGCCCTCAGCTTATCCTCCTGAGCTGCAGTGTACTGGCGCCACTTGGCATCGTCTCGCCACCATATCCCTGGCTGTGTCGGATCTGCACATGGCGATGTTATGCACATGATGTGAAATCCCTGTGAACAGATTTGATTTCAGCCTTCGCTTCTACAAGGAAACCGGTAGTGCAACTCAGTGTGCCTGTTCCAGATGCGGCAAAATGCTTTGAGCGCAAATGGTAGCTTCCAACTCGAGACAGTTGCGAACTAGCTCGTTATCTCTCCTACAGAAAGCAACTCGCGCAGAGCAGACACCGCTCTTACGACGACGCTTAACAGTGTCAAAAGGCAGGTCTAGCCTTGCAGCACTAAAGGGGTTGCCACTCGACTTTCTTCCTCAAATACCTTTTTGTTCTTCTCCTCCCTGCTTTGCGCACGCATGCCAATCCAGAGAAGTGTCGTTGAAGGCCGAGAGACTGCATGGCCCTGCATGCCACCAGGGAGGCATTCCTCGTCGCAAGGTTCCCTCGTAAACATTCACATGTTTGTACCAACGCTTGTTCTCGTTCTGCCTGGACGACGTTCGCAACAGCGAACACGCACGCAGTTCAACGCTCGCAGCCACCATAGAAATGACGCCTGTTCGGTATTTCCGTGTCCCGACCTCGCTTGTTGAACGACGCGTGAAGTCGCTGACCGTCAGTTCGCAGATTAGGGCTGTGTCATTCAGCGCTTGTTTCGGTTCCTGTACGGCCGTAACACGTGTCAGGACTCAAGAGGTTGTCCACGCTGTAAAGGCCCTGAACGACCCTCCGTTGGTTCGGCAACCAATGGCCAACCATTGGATTGCACGGCCAACCATTGGATTGCAAGGCCAACCATTGGATTACACGGCCAACCATTGGATTCCAAGCCAACCATTGGATTGCAGGACACCAATGGATTGCACTGCCAACCATTGGGTTGCAGGCCAACCATTGGATTGCGCTTCCAACGATTGACTACAATGAATGCTGCGCAACCGATCGAATGATTGGCAACCATTGGCATCCAATGGTTACAACCACTGGCAATGGTTGACTCGGTCCTCCGGCAATGGTTGCGAACATGGGAATGGTAGGCAACCATTGCAATGATTTAAACCATTGTAAAGTTTGCCTGGGTCGCCATCCAATAGGGGGAGTCAGACCTTGACCATCGCCGGCGGAATTGAAAGATTTCGCCGGCGAAAAGGTATTGATTTCGAATGCAGAATTCGGGTCGGAAACCGCGGCTCCCCCCGAACCTGTGTGTCACGTCCGTACGGCGGAATAGGCTACAAAAATGCCCCCAAATTTCTGAATTCTGCTCGCCGAAACGCAGGGCCTCCGGAGGCCCTGCGTTTCGAAATTCCAGCTTTCCGCCGATGAGGAATCGTGCCCCGCCTTGTCGCCATGCGCGTCACTCACGTGCGAGCGCCTCACCGCCGCCGCCCGGACGCCGCGACCCGCCGCCGCGCAGAGCAGCGTTTCAGTGCTGGCACAGTTTTAGGGTTTCTCTTTCTCCCACCAACAACACCCACCTTGCGGCAACCGCGTCCTCACGGACCTCTAAGCACCACGGGAGAGTGGTCAGCGAGGACGCGAAGTGACGACGGCGGAGTTGAGCAGCGGTGAGTCCTTGCCCTTGCACCTGCCCCTGCCTCCCTCGCCCTGGCCCATGCCTCCCTTGTCTCCCTTGCTGCTCTTTCTGCTGCTGCTGCTGCTGCTGCTGTTTTTTTTTTGCTGCTTCTTTTTCTGCTGCTGCTGTTTCTGCTGCTGCTGCTGCTTTTTTTTGCTGCTTTTTTTTTGCTGCTGCTTTTTTTTTTGCTGCTGCTGCTATTTCTGTGCTGCTGCTGCTCGTGCTTCTGTTGTTCCTCCTGCTGCTGCTGCTGCTATTGCTGCTGCTACTCTTGCTGCTGCTGCTGCTGCTGGTTTTTTTGCTGCTGCTGTTTCTGCTGCTCATGCTGGTTTATTTTTGCTGCTTCTTTTTCTGCTGCTGTTGTTATTGCTGTGCTGCTGCTGCTGGTTTTTTTGCTGCTGCTGTTTCTGCTGCTCATGCTGGTTTATTTTTGCTGCTTCTTTTTCTGCTGCTGTTGTTATTGCTGTGCTGCTGCTGCTGGTTTTTTTGCTGCTGCTGTTTCTGCTGCTGCTGTTATGGCTGCTGCTGCTATTGCTGGTGCTACTCTTGCTGCTGGTGCTGGCTGCTACTTCTGCTTCTGCTGTTGCTATTGCTGCTTCTTCTGCTGTTGCTACTGCTGCTGCTTCTTTTTCTGCTGCTGCTGCTGCTGCTGCTGCTGTTTCTGCTGCTGCTGCTGCTGCTGTTTCTGCTGCTGCTGCTGGTTTTTTTTTGCTGCTTCTTTTTCTGCTGCTGTTGCTATTGCTGTGCTGCTGTTGCTGCTGCTTTTCTTGCTGGTGCTTTTTTTTGCTGCTGCTGCTATTTCTGTGCTGCTGCTGCTCGTGCTTCTGTTGTTCCTCCTGCTGCTGCTGCTGCTATTGCTGCTGCTACTCTTGCTGCTGCTGCTGCTGCTGGTTTTTTTGCTGCTGCTGTTTCTGCTGCTGCTGCTGGTTTTTTTTTGCTGCTTCTTTTTCTGCTGCTGTTGCTATTGCTGTGCTGCTGCTGCTGGTTTTTTTGCTGCTGCTGTTTCTGCTGCTGCTGTTATGGCTGCTGCTGCTATTGCTGCTGCTACTCTTGCTGCTACTCTTGCTGCTGGTGCTGGCTGCTACTTCTGCTTCTGATGTTGCTACTGCTGCTGCTTCATTTTCTGCTGCTGCTGCTGCTGGTTTTTTTTTGCTGCTTCTATTTCTGCTGCTGTTGCTATTGCTGTGCTGCTGCTGCTGGTTTTTTTGCTGCTGCTGTTTCTGCTGCTGCTGCTGGTTTTTCTGCTGCTGCTGCTGCTCGTGCTTCTGTTGTTCCTCCTGCTGCTGCTGCTGCTATTGCTGCTGCTACTCTGCTGTTGTTGCTGCTGCTGCTGCTGCTGGTTTTTTTGCTGCTGCTGTTTCTGCTGCTGCTGCTGGTTTTTCTGCTGCTGCTGCTGCTGCTGCTGTTTCTGCTGCTGCTGCTGGTTTTTTTGCTGCTGCTATTTCTGTGCTGCTGCTGCTCGTGCTTCTGTTGTTCCTGCTGCTGCTGCGGCTCTTGCTGCTGGTGCTGGCTGCTGCTTCTGCTTCTGCTGTTGCTACTGCTGCTGCTTCTGCTGTTGCTACTGCTGCTGCTTCTTTTTCTGCTGCTGCTGCTGCTACTACTGCTGTTGTTGTTGCTGTTGGTGCTGCTGCTGTTGTTGCTTCTGCTTCTGTTGTTGCTCTTATTGCTTCTGTTTTTTTTGCTGCTGCTTTTTCTATTGCTGTTGCGGCTAATGCTTCTGCTTCTTTTTCTGCTGCTGCTACTGTTGCTGTGCTGTTGCTCCTGCTCCCACTCCTGCTCCTCCTCCTGCTGCTGCTGCTGCTGTTGCGGTTGCTGCCCTTGCTGCTCTTGCTGCTGCTGCTACAGCATTCATTTTGTTTTTTTGCTGCACAACAGCATTCATTTTTTTTTTTTGCTGCTGCATTTCCCATTCCGCATTCAGCATTCCGCATTCTGCATTCAACATTCGGCATTCCGCATTCCGCATTCTGCCTCCCTTGCACTTGCTCCAGCCTCTCTTGCCTTTGCCCCTTGCTGTGTTGCCCTTGCCTCTGTCTTCCTTGCTTTTGCCCCTCGTTTCTTTTCTTATGCTTCTGTTGTGTGTATGATTGTATGTCATTCTTTCCTCTCCCTATTAAGTTGAAGTGGCAGATTGGTTACGCAACTGTTGCAAAACAGTAATAAAGGGGTTCAAATCCCCTCTTCAACTTGTAGTGTTTATTCACTTTTCTATTTTTATTTATTTAAACTTTTTGTGTTTTTGCTTCATATGCCAAATATTTTTTGTTATTTTTTTTTTTTTTTTTTTTTGTTTTTATTCTATCTATCTACTCTTTATTCTATATTTTATCCTATCTGCTGTTGCTGTTGCTGCTGTTGCTCTTGCTGCTGTTGCAACATTCTTTTTTTTTTGTTTTTGATGCTGCTTTCTGCAATACGCATTTTGCCTCCCTTGCTCCTGCCCCAGTCTCCCTTGCCTTTGCCCTTTGCTGTGTTGCCCTTGCCTTTGTCTTCCTTGCCTTTGCTTGTGCCCCTCTTCCTTTGCTTATGCTTCTGTTGTGTGTATGATTGTATGTCATTGAACTTTGAATTGGGTTGTTGTTTTAGCGCAATTTAGAACATTGAATACGCTTCTCCCATGAATGTACAAATGAAACACAAAGTAATGGCTTGTGTGGAATCTCAAGTGAAGATGCAACGACAAAGACTGGAGTGGGAGAAACAACAATGAGAGTTTTACTGAGGCAAGGCAAATCCAAGATCAAGAAGTGGAATCTCAAGTGAAGATGAAACGAATTGGAGTGGGAGAAACAACAATGAGAGTTTACTGAGGCAAGGCGAATCCAAGATGAAGAAGAAGTACAGAAATTACAAATCTAAGATTCTTAAGAAGAACACAGATTACGCATTATTGGAGCAGCGTAAAAACCCATCAATGTTAAAACATGATATTATTTGCAATTAGAATCGCTTAAAGTAGGATATAGGAGAACTCAAAAAAGTGTGTGCATAGAGAGAGGGAGGGAGGGAGGGCAGGGGGGGGATGTCTTAGTGATGCCAGTATTTACTAAATTGAGAATGAATGGCACAAGTTTTTATAATGAGACATGGTTTTTATTTTGTATACAAGAAGTATTTTTATATATGTTTGTGTGTATGTATATATGTGTATGAATTATTTGCGTTAATGTGTTTTTATAAGAACAAAGAAAGAGTAGTAGTTGTGTATGCTAAAAGGAAGATTCAGAAACATTTATACAATCTTATCAATTGAAACAAATAAAGGCAAAAAGCAAAAAAGACAACAAAAAAATAACAACAAATATTTGACATATGACGCAAAAACACCAAAACTATAAATGAATAAATATAGAATAAACACTACAAGTTGAAGAGGGAATTTGAACCCTTCTATTATTGTTTTGCAATAGTTGCGTAACCAATTCGCCACTTCGACTTAATTGGAAGGGGAGGAATAACGTACACTCATACACACAACACAAGCATAGGCAAAGGAACTGGAGGCGCTAGACAGAGGCAAGGGCAACATAGTAAGGGGCAAAGGCAAGGGAGGCAGGGCAAGGGCAAGGGAGGCAGACTGCGAAATGCAGAATGCGGAATGCAGAATGCAGAATGCGGAATGCCGACTAGGGAATGCGGAATGCAAAATGTAGCAGCAAAAGAAAAAGCATGCCGCAATAGCAATAGCAGTAGCAGAAGCAGATAGAATAATATATAGAATAAAGAATGGATAGATAGAATAAAAACAACTAGAAAAAATAACAACATATGCTTGGCATATGAAGCAAAAACACAAAAACTTTAAATAATAAAAATAGAAGAATGAATAAACACTACAAGTCGAAGAGGGGATTTGAACCCCTTTACTACTGTTTTGCAACAGTTGCGTAACCAATCCGCCACTTCGACTTAATGGGGAGGGGAAGGAATAACACACACTCATACACGCAGCAAAAGCATAAGCGAAGGAATGAGAGGCACAAGCAAAAGGAAGGGAAGACAGAGGCAAGGGCAACACAGCAAGGGGCAAAGGCAAAGGAGGCTGGGGCATGGGCAAGGGAGGCAAAATGCGGAATGCGGATTGCGAAATGAGGAATGAAGAATGCAGAATACCAAATGCAACATCCAAAAAATAATAAAAATTGCTGCCGCAGTAACAACATAAAAGCAAAAGCAGAAAAAGAAACACCACAAAAAGCAGCAGCAGCGGCATCGACAATAGCAGCAGCATAAACAACAGCAACAGCAGCAGCAGTAGAAAAAGAAGAATAGCAGCAGCAGCAGCAAGAGTAACAGCAGCAACACTGCAATAGCAATAGCAGCAAGAGCAGCAGGAGAAAAGGCAAGAGCAGAAAAAGCAACAGCAACATCAACAGCAGCAGCAGCAGCAGCAGCAACAGTAGCAACAACAGCAATAGCAACAACAGCAAAGAAAAAGCAAGAGCAGAAAAAGCAGCACCAGAAAAAGCAGCAGCAGCATTATAACAACAGCAACAGCAGGAGAAAAAGCAGCAACAACATCAACACCAGCAGCAGCACGAACGGCAGCAAGAACAGCAGCAGCAGAAAAAGCAGCAGCAATAGCAACAGCAGCAAGGGAGACAAGGGAGGCATGGGCAAAGGCAAGGGAGGCAGGAGCAGGGGCAGGGGAGGCACGGGCAGGGGCAAGGGCAAGGACTCACCGCTGCTCAAGTCCGCCGTCGTCCCTAAAAACCGATCGCGCTTTTGCCGTCGTCGCCGACTCACCGCTCACCGTTCACTGGGGGAAGGCGAGACGACGCTCTGCTCACTCCCCTGCAAGGATGGCTCGGGCGGTGGCGAGGGAGGAACCCTAAACCCTAAACCCGTGCAGATCTGAGCTCGCAGCGAGCGAGCAGGCGAGCAGGCGGCGGGCGCGAGGCGCCGCGGTGGGACGCCGCTCGCGCGGTGGTGACGCGCGTGGCGACAAAACGGAGGGCGGCGGGCGGCGGGCGGCGGAGGGAGCGCGGCGGGGCGAAAAGGGGGGAGTCAAACCTGGGCCGGAGATACGAAGGTAAAATAATTGCTTTCTTGAATTCGTGACGCCCGAGCCTGTCGAACGTCCACTTTTGGCGAAAATGGCCTGCCGTACAGAGCAGAATTGGCGCGAAGGGCTGGCGAAATTGATTTGGCGATGGTCAAGGTCTGACTCCCCCTATTATTGGTTGTCATCATTGGAATAAAGAACAACCCTTTGTTCCGACCATTGGCAATGGCTGGCAACTACTCCAGTGGTTCGATCCTACGGTCCGACCTGTGCAGTTCTGCCGAGGTTTAGGGCTTTCCTGCTTTCCAATTTGTACACTCTGTTGCAATGCCGGCAGATGCCGCTTCAAAAACACCCAAGACACACACTTCAACGCAATGACGAGCAAGAATTTTTCATCAAATTGCAGTCCACATTTCCTACTTAGCAGGTACAAGGACGACGGGAAGGAGAGAGAAGCACGCGTGCATCAAACTTCAGAGATTTTCCACCATCACAAAAGACTCCAAACCGAAGAGGAGGTCAAGCCTCTCTCCAGCCTCCTTGCACCCTTCTATGGCGTCCACTCTAACACAAGGCCTCAGCCAAGTCTTGCAAAGTGAGACGGACAGGAACCCTCCGCGCAGGACTTCGCCCACGCCCAGCGAAGAGGCGACTGCTTATCACTACAGCCGTATCTTTTCATTATTCTCCTAAAAAAAAGCTACAGCCCACAAACTATGCAATCCTATGTACAAGAACTTTTTTCTGCACATCTCTTCAAGCTACCTCGTAGAGAAAAGTGACAGGAATGCCTCTCCTCCTCCAAAGTCAACTGCCTTCGCTTTCAGTTCAATCAAGCTCCGGCCAAAGAACATTGTAACTTCGACGGAGCGATCAAGCCCAAGCCTTGTGTCTGGAATATCGAGGATGAAGTGCCCTTCACGCGTCACACCAGGCTCGTCGACGTAACTCGATTCACAAACTGTACTAAAAAGCTCAACTAATGCAGTCGTCTGCTGCTCATACGCAGGGTCGACAACGTGCCTGACGCTTTTATCTACCTCAATTCTCTCATTCCTCTTCACGAATGACAAGAACACATCATCGCACAGCAAGAAAGATCCACTGTCCAGAACTATCTTCTTGGAGGCCGGATCTAAAGATGTGAACGGCCTCACAATAGCGATGCCGTAGGTTTTTCGGGAAATTCATGATGTCACTTGGTATTCAGGCTCAATCACCAAAGAAAGTCCTCCTAAGCAAACCGCACTCCCTGGGTTCTTCGGGAAAATGATTCTCTCGTCTGCAAATTTGGTCTTGATTCGATGTTGGAGATATGGCGACTCAGAAAAGGTCCAATCTGGCGACTCAGAAAAGCCTCCTACCACAAAGATGCCTTTACATGCAGGTAGTTGGTGCAGCTGTGCCTCGATCAGGTCGAGGATTTCATCTACGACCGGATCAAACAGGCCCTTCACGTCGGCTGAGGATAGAATCAGCTCATCATAATTTCCTATGTCAATGCCATTTCTGGCGTCGTGGTCCTCCCATGCACGTGTCAGAGTAGCGTTCACTTCCAATATGTGATCTTGAAGATTATCAATACTGCAAGGACAGAAACGGAAAAATGGCTCAAAGATCAGAAAATGGACACTCCCACTTTCCCTCCAAGCATCTGCTAAGAAACCGATACCAGACAACCTTTTCCGATAACTTCCAGCAGGGCTCTGCAAGTTCTGCAAGCATTCACCGGTGCAAGTGGTCGCATAAAAAAAAAATACCTAAAAATGACCTTTGTCTTTTGAAACTCCTTTAAGATGCTTTGTGCAACCCATGGATGGCACTTCCTTATCTCGCGAAAACATCCGATCCTATTCTCCACAAGTTCCATGAAGTTTTTGTCGACCGCGCCTCCTCCACAACAGCCTCCTGAACTCCTAAAAACCTCTTTTACTCTTTCCCTCCTATTCGTCTGAACCACAATATCAACCGTCCCCCCTCCCGCATCAACGACCATGAAGGGGTCGCCATCTTTCATCTCGAGGGACTCGCCATTCTCTTGGCAGTAGGCAAAGATTGCCTCTGGTTCCAGAAGTACATGAAGAGGATGCGGGCTTCCAGGACTGTCCGGTTGTCCTGGAATTCGTACAAGGCCTGCATTCTGAGCGATGGACCTCATCTCCTGCTTTGTACGCTCACTCCATATAACCGGCACAATTATTGCCCATTCAATGTCCTCGATGCCAATGTCACTCCCAAACCGAACTTTAAGCACGTCCAATATGAAATCTTTTAACTGCGCCAAGTAGTCAGTGGTGGCTTTCTGAGGGGAAAGACCAGCCGGGAGACGCTGACGCCACTCTTCAATCATTTCAGAAGTGTCTTGACTTTCAAGAGGCAGCTTGAACATTTCGACCAGGCGTCCTGCAGCTGCCGTCTGCAAAGGCTCATCACTGCCTGTAGCATTTGGGTCACAGAAGGGACGGCCCCTGTTGCCTAAACTTTGAATGCCTTTAACTGCCGAACGTTCTGCATTTGGAACTGACCTATCGACAGCTTCAAAATACCGTTTGACTGCCGGCCAACCCCAATCCTCCAGCTTTAGCTGCCCATCTGCGGTATGGGAATACCACAGACTGGTGCTGGTCTTCCAGTACGTTTTCCCGTTTACTGCCACCTCGTCTGGCCATCCTGAGTACATCAACTTCTCACCAGGATTTTCCTTGTGGACATATGCGAACCCTGAATACGTGGTCCCGAAATAAATACTCACGATTATTCTCGGCTCAAGAAGAGAGGGCTGCCATTGCCTGAGGGCTGCCGAGAGCCGCGTAGCTGCTGCAGCTCCCAGTATGGCTTGAGAAGTAGTATCATCGTGCTGATGACGTTTCCCTTCCTCATCAATCCAATGTACAGATGGCCCGATGTGGGAGATCTATATTCCATACAGATCCACACAAACATTTACAGGACATTGCAGGAGAAATTCACAAAAAAATAACAGGAGGTGACGCTAGCAACTATTGGTAGTCTCCAATATCTTTAGACGACGTGAAGTATGAACCGCATGAATGGCTTTAATATGATTTCGGTGTCATCTTTTGAAAGCATTCAGTTCAACAAATGTACCACTGACGCATAGACAACTAAGATATCCTGGAGATGTCGAGAAGACGTGTACTTCCTAGGAAAACGACGACGAGGACTTGGACTTGGACTTGACAAGGATACAGTTTTTGCATGCTGCTATACAAAAGGATGAGGAGAGTGCTCCCTTGAGGGACTTCTAGTGATCCGGAAATAAGGATATGGACGAGCTCAACATACCCTTGGCTGGACTGGTGTCACTCCAACTGCTAGGAACTGCGAACTCTGTGCGTTAACAATCTTGATCTCCCTTGTGTACCCACTTTCGCAATTTTTCTGCTTCAGAGTTTGCACATTCGCGATATAGGGCGCTCCATGGGGATGAACGCGAGATACAATCTTGCCAAGGATTACCCTGGGCAAACCTTGGGTAATAGCTGCCCTCAGCAGATTCTCCTCATCTGCAGTGTACTGGCGCCACTTGGCATCGTCTCGCCACCATATCCCTGGCTGTGTCGGATCTGCACATGGCGATGTTATGCACATGATGTGAAATCCCTGTGAAAAGGTTTGATTTCAGCCTTCGCTTCCACAAGGAAGCTGGTAGTGCCACTCAATGGGCCTGTTTCAGATGGGCCAAAATTCTTTGAGCGCAAATGATATATTTTAAATCGAGACAGTTGCTAACTAACTCGTTATCTCTTCTGCAGAAAGCAACTCTCTCAAAGTACACTGGGATCTCACGACGACGCTTGACAGTGTCAAAAGGCAGGTCGAGCCATGCAGCACTGAAGGGGTTGCCCCTCGACTTTCATTCTGTAAATGTTTTCAATTTCCTCTCCATGCGTTGGACGGGTGGCAATGCAGAGAAGTGTCCTCAAAAGCCGAGAGTCCACGGCCCTGCATGGCCCTGCATGCCGCCAGGGAGGCATTTATCGTCGCCTCAAGGTGAAGGCAAACATTTACATTTATATTTCTGCGGCAAAGCTTGTCCTCGCTCTGCCTACGCGTTCAGAACAGCGAACACGCGCACAGTTTAACGATCGCAGCCGCCATAGAAACGGCACCTGTTCGGTGTTTCGGTGTCCCGACCGTGCTTGTTGAACGGCGCGTGAAGTGGCACTGCCGAGCGAGCACGCCAGTTCGCAGTTTAGGGTTGACGTGTCACTGCGCGCTTGTTTCGGTTCCTGTAAGGACCATGTGACGTGTCAGGAGGACTCAAGAGGTTGTCAAGGCTGTACGGCTTTGATCGACCCACCGTTGGTTCGCCAACCATTGGACAACCATTTAGATTGCGCTGCCAACCATTGCATACAATGAATGCTGCGCAGCCGATCGAATGATTGGCAACCATTGGCATGTGATGGTTGCCACCATGCGCAATGTTGACTCGGTCCTATGGCAATGTTGCGAACATGGGAATGGTAGGCAACCATTGAATTGCAATGATTTCAACCATTGTAAAGTTTGGCTGGGTCGCCATCCAATGGTTGTCATCATTGGAATAAAGGACAACAGTTTTTCCGACCATTGGCAACGGTTTGCTACTACTCAAGTGGTTCGATCCAATGCTCCGACCTCTGCAGGTCTGTCAAGGTCAAGGTTTTTCCTGCTTTCCAATTTTTACACTCTGTTGCAATGCCGACAGCTTCCGCTTCAAAACACCCAAGCCACACACTTCAAAGCAATGTCGAGCAAGAAATTTTCAGCAAATTGCAGTCCACATTTCCTACGATAGCAGGTACAAGGACGACGGGAAGGAGAGAGAAACACGCGTGCATCGAACTTTGAGAGAAATTCCAATGACGTGTCCATCATCACAAAAGACTCCAAACCGCAAAAAAGTTGAGCCTCTCTCCAGCCTTCTTGCACCCTTCTATGGCGCCCGCTCTACCACACCCCCTCAGCCAAGTCTTGCAAAGTGAGACGGATAGGAACCCTCCGTGCAGACCTTCGCCCACGCCCAGCGATGAGGCCACTGCCCATCACTACCGCTCCTTCATATTTACAAAGGGGGGAAACTGTGACTGTGACTGTGACTGTGACTTCACGGGAATACGCCGCTATCCACGATATGCGCGCCGTCGTTTGCTTGGACGAGCCGCAATGCTTGGACAATACTGACTGCTGACCACGATTTCGAAAATTGAGAGTTGGCACTCCGGTCGCCTATGCACGAGGTAGTTGGGATTATCTTGAAGGATATTTTCTGCAGTCGTAATGACCACAAAAAGCAACATCTTGAATTCCACGCTCGCTTCAGGCGTGCAGTACTGCTTGCTGACCTCAGCAGTTTTCCCAAACCAATCGCCGTCCATGTTCGCGCGACGCTTCATTGGGTCCATGCCCTCTTTGAGGATGGGGTCGATGTTGACCTCCGCCGTTCCATGGAACACGAATTTGAACAGTCCTTCCCTCTCTTCAAATGTATTCCCCGTCCACATACCTGCGTCAACGTGATCATGATAAGAAACCAAGAGAAATTACAGATAGCATGCAAAGGCGAGCACTGGAGGACCAACATGGGGGGGGGGTTGGGGGGACTTGGCCCTCCCTCAGATATTGAAAAGTAGTCAGCCACTGATCGCCTTTGAAGGTTGAATGGTAGAAACACACTCGAATTTCAGTTTCCTTTTACCCAACTCATTGGTCAGCCCCCCCCCAAACTAGAATCCTTGATCCGCCTCTGAAGACGAGCAGTCTTTCCTGAACGCAAGATTGCTTTGGTTTCAGGAATACTCAACTCTTCCTCTGAACAGTACGGTCAAGCTGCTCCATCGAGTCGACAAATCGCTCGTATACAAAACTGTCACGATGAAGATAGGGGCTTTTCCTCTTTCTTTCAAAGGAGCAGCGTCCCAGTTTTCCCATTGCCAGAGACTGCACGTATGCATCGTCGCACATCGCCTCAAGGCAGGCATAGAGCAGCTGCAGACAGTTGCAGGTCAAGCGTCCGAAGTCAAGTGGTCACCATGCATCACAAAAATTCAGTATAGAAACTGTTTGAGGAAAAAAAATGGAAAAGATTGCTACAGAAGGCGTCCAATCTGCACATCATTCCCTCAAGATTCTTCTGTCTTGACGGAAGACGAAGTGGAATGGTTTCAGTATGAATCAGACATGCATGGATCTGTACATGTTTCGATGCTTCTGGTGGATAATGATCCAGCCCTTGAAATTGTACGTGCTACAGGGGGCATTCGTGCCTTAAAGAAAATCTGGTGGATGAAGCAAACTTCAACCCATCGACGAAAAAAGCCTTGACCAGTTTCCATTTTGCAAAAAACACACTTCTATGCAATTTCTCAAATGTCCATTCGATGAAGATAGCAAACGATAGAACATCTCCTTTCCCAGAATTCATCCCAGTCATGCCAACTCTAAAAATCCTTTGTTCTGCTGAAAAAGATTGCCAGCTACCTGTCGCTTGGAGGCGGAGGACGCGCCGGCAGCGAGCTGAAGGAAGGAGCGAGGAGTGCGGGGGAAGTGAATCACTATGTCTCGTTCTCGTCCTGATTCAAGGTTTTGCTGCTTCATTCGCTTCAAGTTGATGAGGTAGGATTGTTCGGATATCTCGCAAATGAGCGCGTGCTGCCTGGACCTTGCAGCATCCAAGATGGCGCCTGCAGTGCTTGGATCGTATTCATGGAGAGTTCCCGAATTACTGCGCCAATGGACAGTTGGTCCCAGCTCTCGATTCGTTTCGGGCTGGAAAGGAGACTGCGTTCAGACATGGCATCACATCGAAACACATCGTAAGAATGTGAGAAAAAACAGCTACCAGCGATGTTCTTCACAGTACACGAGTTCAAAATAATGCTTAATGTCTATGGTCTGTATGCTCTATGCACTAAGATATGATCGCGATGACAAAATGACGAGTACTTCCGAAGAAAAGTTGGGGTTGACGAGGATACAGTTTTTGCATGCTGCTATAAAAAATAATGAGGAGAGTGCTTCCTTGAGGGACTTCTGGTGATCCGAAAATAAGAATATGAACGAGCTCAACATACCCTTGGCTGGACTGGTGTCACTCCAACTGCTAGGAACTGCGAACTCTGTGCGTTAACAATCTTGATCTGCCTTGTGTACCCACTTTCGACATTTGTCTGCTTCAGAGTTTGCATATTCGCGATATAGGGCGCTCCATGGGGGTGAACTTGAGATACAATCGTGCCAAGGTCGACAGTTTGCAAACCTTGGGTAACAGCTGCCCTCAGCATATTTTCCTGAGCTGCAGTGTACTGGCGCCACTTGGCATCGTCTCGCCACCATATGCCTGGCTGTGTCGGATCTGCACATGGCAAGGTTATGCACATGATGTGAAATCCCCGTGAGACGGTTTGAGTTCAGCCTTCGTTTTCCTCAAGGAAGCCGGTAGTGCCACTCAATGGGCCTGTTCCAGATGCGGCAAAATTCGTTGAGCGCAAATGATGTATTCCAAATCGAGACAGTCGCGAACTAGCTCGTTATCTCGTCTGCAGAAAGCAACTCGCAAATCAGGTGACTGGGATCTTACGACGACGCTTGACAGTGTCAAAAGGCAGGGCGAGCCTTCCAGCACTGGAGGGGTTGCCCCTCGACTTTCATCCTGTATTGTTTTCAACTCCTCCCTGCGTTGGACGCGTGGCAATGCACAGAAGTGCCCCTCCCCGTCATGGCGGCTTGTCTCCATGGCGGCCGCGTGGCCCTGCATGCGCCCAGCGAGGCCGGCCTCCTCACAAGATTTTTTCTCCGCTAAAAATTTACATTTCTGCAGTCAGCATATTCTCCAGGAGAGGACATCGGCATCAGCGCAGAGCTCAACGCTCGCAGCCCCCATGGAATCGAGTTCCTGTTCGGCGTCTCCATGGTGTACCCCTCCCTCTGGTTAAAACGAAAGCGCGAAGTGGCAGTGTCGAGGAGGAGCTCACGCACCGCTCTACGTCCTCCATGATGTTGTTTGCCGACTTTCAGCATTCCTCTCAATTGGCATCATCCTCATAGTTTTTATTGCTGGAACTAAAATGGGCAGCGAAAGGAGTTGAACCAACAGACGATGTGATCTGCTCAGCAACGAAACAATGCACACCTAAACAAACACAAGTGAAAGCGTTGGCTCAACTGAAGTCCACATGTCCTACGATTGCCGATAGAAGTAAGGCGGAAAAGAGAGAGAAGCAAGCGTGCGATGCACTTACAGAGAAATTATAGTGCCCTCCCCTTGCAGCGGAGAAGTTAGTGACCATGCAAATTTCTTGTGATGTAAATGGAAAAGAGAGGAATCCATTTGCTTCCGAATGATCACTCCTAAGAGCATAGAAATGGGAAACTTAAAAAAGGGAATGTTTGGGCAAAGACCATTTCAAAGACCCAATTCCTAGTCTTTAGTCCAAAAAAAAATGTCGGGGCATGGCGAAAAATCCTCGTTCTGGGAACTGAGGTGTGCTGAAATCATTCCAAGCTTTGGCAGGGTTTTCCCACAATCGCTTCCACGCATTGCTGCAGGCGCAGCTTCAAGCAGAGGTAAGGACCAATGTTGGGACTAAAGCGGGGCTTGGGAAGCTGAAAACTTGGGATGTGAAGAAGGATGTGAAGAAGAATGAAAAGGGTCGAAAAATCTAAAACATCGGCAAAAGTAAACAGATAATCTGCATGCATGCATGCAGAGATCAGTGCACAGCAGTAAAATGGACTAGTTCACACAATGGCCATCGTGGGGATGCAGACGTTCGATTGGATATGACGAGATTAAAGAGTAATCACGTGGGGTTGTGCTCATAATCGACACCCACCGAGCTCAACAAATCGAAAATCAGAGACCACAAAGCTAGAAGTCAGAATCAGAAATCACACATCCTTTTAAGCATGCATTCAACAATTAGATGAAAAAACAGACATAAAAACACCACACATAGATTCAGGCATTCAACAATCAGATCAGAAGCTAACTCGCACACTCATCCATACATCCAACTCCGACAGCCGTATCGTTTCATTAGTCTCCTAAAAAAAAAAACTATGCAATCCTATGTACAAGAGCTTTTTTCTGCGCATCTCGTCAAGCGACCTCGTAGAGAAAAGTAACAGGAACCATCTGCGCCTCTCCCCCTCCAGAGTCCACTGCCTTCGCTTTCAGTTCAATCAAGCTCCGGCCAAAGAACATTGTAACTTCGACGGAGCGATCAAGCCCAAGCCTTGTGTCTGGAATATCTAGGATGAAGTGCCCTTCACGCGTCACACCAGGCTCGTCGACGTAACTCGATTCACAAACTGTACTAAAAAGCTCAACTAATGCAGTCGTCTGCTGCTCATACGCAGGGTAGACAACGTGCCTGACGCTTTTATCTACCTCAATTCTCTCATTCCTTTTCACGAATGACAAGAACACATCATCGCACAGCGAGAAAGATCCACTGTCCAGAACTATCTTCTTGGAGGCCGGATCTAAAGCTGTGAACGGCCTCACAATAGCGATGCCGTAGGTCTTTCGGGAAATTCGGGATGTCACTTGGTATTCAGGCTCAGTCACCAAGGAAAGTCCTCCTAAGCAAACCGCACTCCCTGGATTCTTCGGGAAAATGATTCTCTCGTCTTTAAACTTTGACTTGATTCGATGTTGGAGATATGGCGACTCAGAAAATCCTCCTACCACAAAGATGACTTTACATGCAGGTAGTTGGTGCAGCTGTGCCTCGATCAGGTCGAGGATTTCATCTACGACCGGATCAAACAGGCCCTTCACGTCGTCTGAGGAGAGAAGCAGCTCATCATAACTTCCTGTGTCAATGCCGTTCATTTTGTCGTGGTCCTCCCATGCACGTGCCAAAGTAGCATTCACTTCCAATATGTGATCCTGAAGATTGTCAATACTGCAAGAAAAGAAATGGAAAAATGGCTCGAGGATCAGAAAATTGATACCCCCACTTTCCCTGCAAGCATCTGCCTGGAAACCCATACTAGACAACCTTTTCCAATAATATCCAGTAGAGCTCTGCAAGTTCTGCAAGCATTCACTGGTGCAAGTGGTCGGCTAAAAAAAAATACCTGAAAATGAACTTTGCCTTTTGAAACTCCTTTAAGATGTTTTGTGCAACCCACGGGTGGCGCTTCCTTAACTCGCGAAAGCATCCAATCCTATTCTCCAAAAGTCCCATGAAGTTCTTGTCGACCGCGCCTCCTCCACAATAACCTCCTGAACTCCTCAAAACCTCTTCTACTCTTCCCGTCCTATTCGTCTGAACCACAATATCAACCGTCCCCCCTCCCGCATCAACGACCATGAAGGGGTCGCCATCTTTCAACTCGAGGGACTCGCCATTCTTTTGGCAGTAGACAGAGGCTGCCTCTGGTTCCAGAAGTATGTGAAAGGGATGCGGGCTTCCAGCACTGTCCGGTTGTCCTGGAATTCGTACAAGGCCTGCATTCTGAGCGATGGACCTCATCTCTTGCTTTGTACGATCATTCCAAATAATTGGCACAGTTATTGCCCATTCAATGTCCTCGATGCCGATGTGAATCCCAAACCGGACTTTAAGCACGTCCAATATGAAACCTTTTAACTGCGCCAAGTAGTCAGTGGTGGCTTTCTGAGGAGAAATACCAGCCGGGAGACGCTGACGCCACTCTTCAATCATTTCAGAAGTGTCTTGACTTTCAAGAGGCAGCTTGAACATCTCGATCAGGCGACCTGCAGCTGCCGTCTGCAAAGGCTCATCACTGCCTGTAGCATTTGGGTCACAGAAGGGACGGCCCCTGTTGCCTAAACTTTGAATGCCTTTAACTGCCGAACGTTCTGCATTTGGAACTGACCTATCGACAGCTTCAAAATACCGTTTGACTGCCGGCCAACCCCAATCCTCCAGCTTTAGCTGCCCATCTGCGGTATGGGAATACCACAGACTGGTGCTGGTCTTCCAGTACGTTTTCCCGTTTACTGCCACCTCGTCTGGCCATCCCGAGTACATCAACTTCTCACCAGGATTTTCCTTGTGGACATATGCGAACCCTGAATACGTCGTCCCGAAATCAATACTCACGATTATTCTCGGCTCAAGAAGAGAGGGCTGCCGTTGCCCGTCCGCCATGGCTGAGGTCTGAAAGCTATGCGGCGTGAGCTCGAGCGGGCAAGAAGGTCAGCGGCCTTGCAGGAGGGAGAGTCTCGCAGGGCCAAAGAGAGCTCGCCGCCGCCTCTTTGTGCCAAGGCTCGGCCGGCGACGCCTTCGACTCGGCGATGGCTTCCGAGGCAAGCGATGGCCGTGATTGGGTGGTGGAGTCGCAGAGGGACGATCCTGGAGGAGGATGGACGGCTGCGATTGCGCCTGTTGGGATCGGAAGGCTGTGTGGGGCTTTCTGCTTCGGCGGTTTCCACCGAGAGAGCTGGAGGGGCCTCATGCCGCGGTTTGGGCAGTCCTGCGTTGTCGCGCATGCCGGGCAGGACGTGGTTGCTTTTTGACCCGCCGAGAAAATTGAGGCACGCCTTCAAGAGGGTTTTTAAGGAATGTTCATATTGTTTTCAGGGCAGTCAGTTTGAAATAATTTTCTCTGACACCACTCATCGGTTTGGGAGGAGGGATCCTCTGCGACCAGTGGTTCCTCGTGGTTCCCCATGAGGCTGATGTTGTCCATGTACATTTGATGGCATCATCGCCGTCGCGAGATCAATGCGCCATCCATCAGTTTGGTCGAATTGGTAAGCGAGCAAGCGACCCGGTATTGTTGACAAATGTTGCGAGCAGCAATGTCAGACGGCTGCCCGAAAAATAACATGTACAAATTACATTTTTGGGGTTTCTAAAATGTTGGCCCGGCGGGCCGGGGCAGCTCCCGCTGTCCAACTGCACATTCTGCAGAGCCTTGCGCATGCATGCATGCACGCGCGTAAGATGGGATCGGTTTGATGTTTCGGGAAGAGCCCCGGCCGAGCGACATGCGCGGCAAGCTTGGAGCAGCAATGAGCGCCTGAAGGCAGCTGGAGAGCAGTTTGGGTAGGTATAAAGGGGAGCAGGAGGCATTGCAGAGACGTAGACGAAGCAACAGAAGCTGAAAGAAAGAAAATCAGAAAGAAGGTATTTTCTTGGTGGTTCTAAGAACTCTATAACATGTGCTATACGTTTTATCCTTGCAAAGAACCAGTTCAAGTGGGAGTCTATTGGAGAGGAAGTCGTCACTGGCATATGTACGACATTTCAGCATGCAAAGCCATTCTGCAGGGTCTACTCGCAGGAAAAAATGAAGTGCCCATAGGAAACATCAAGAGCACCGTCTATCCAGATGGTGCTCCGTACTACGTGAATTTGAAGGAATTAAACCAGTACAACGAGCTTTCTGGTCAAGCGAGAAAGGTCCTTATAGTTTACGATGCGGAAGTCACAGCAGCGACAAAGTGAGTGCGAAATTCAACCAAATTATAGAAGCGCTTTTTCCAAGAGATTCGTTTCTGTATGACTGCGTAAGGCTGTCAAGGTCAAATGCGTCTGCAAGTCATAAGCTAATTTAGATGGATTCAGGAACTTGAAGTTCTATAAGCATGGCTGCATCAAGAAAACCCGAAGCTGCGTCGAGTTTTTGAATGAGAATTTTAAAAAAATTGTTTGGACGATGAGCTACTATGAGGGAATGGACCGTTTGCTTCTCTTTGACAAGCAGGTTTAGCTCATTAACATCTTCCTGTACTGGACTTTACTTGCATACTGACTCTCCTACTTTGCTTTTGGCTCGTGTTGAACAGGGAATCGCTTCAGCCATGAAAGCGGGAGGAGCAGAGGGCGGCCAGCTATGATGAGGTCATCTGGAGAGTGAACTGCATTCATTTGACGTTGATGGCAGCCGCCAATAGACCTTGATGAATCAGGCAGCGGGAGATGCAAAAGCTGCAGCAGGACCGGGGAGGGGTCGCAGGATGGAGGAGCGAATTTCAAGTGACTTTGCCATAGATTCTGCAACTTGATTTTACGTTTTACCGGCGGGATTTGGCATGATTTCTTGCGATTTTGTTCCCCGCCCGGTGGGAGGAAGCGTGCATACATGTACATAGGGTCGGTCTGCATTTTTTTTGGTCATTGAACTGCAGCTTGACAGCCATTCCATCACAGAAAATTTCCACACTGAAGGGCTAAATGGGCGCTACGGCGAGGTTGGATGTCCATGAGACTTTGAGCATGTAAAAAAGGTCCGGTCTGCTGGAAAGGCTTTTGGATTGCTGTGGAATGGCCTTTCACTGCCATGTCAGGAAACAAAGCTGAGCTTCGGAGCATCTGAACACGCTGAATAACAAGGATCCTGCATGGCGTGGATGATGTGATTGTGGCGTGTATGTTTAGTGGTTTCTCTAGGGCCAGTTTGTTTTCCTTCTGATGGAAATGTTTGAATTCCGTGCTGTGAGCAAAAGTATAATGTAAAATTCTCTCACAGGCAGTGTTTGCGAACGACCAAAACTAGCAAAAAAAAAACAACCATGAGAGGACAGCATGTGCGCAAAGTAAAGCAGGGGCCGGAGTGCACAGCGCACAGTGATTCCATAGCAAAAGCTACACATAATGAAGCGACAAAATTTGTATTGGAATCTCACTCTAGTTTGCATTGCTCTCACGTGGCAAGGTCAGAGGACGAATAGGAAGACGCTGTTTTACAGCTCTATTCCTCTCCCTGCTAGCGACAAATAAGTTACAAACGAAGGGAATTTATACCATTGAGTAGGCCCACCTCCAGTATTTGTTTGTTAGTGCGACAACCCAAAACATGTACAATATGATTGTATCGCAACCAACACAAATAAAAGAAAAGAAGTGGGGGGGCGACCACTCTGGTAGCCATGCGCCTTTACAGAGGAGTCTTGGGAACAAAAAAGGCCGTCAAGCTCCCTTGTTTTAGCACTGGAGCTTTGGACCGCTTCTGGCACGCGGGCAGGACGTCAGTGGCCGCCCTCTTCATGCTCGAAGGGAGCTGACCTTCCTGCACAGATGAAGGTACAGTTTGCCACATTTTTCAAAGGACAGATGTAGAAGGGTAATGGATAGGATGGGTGGACGGAATACTCTCGTCTCTGTGACAGGGTGTTGTGCCCTTCAGAAGTGGGAGAGATCAGCATGCTTACTTTTTCTGCTGGGGAGTGCAAACGCGTCACTTCGGCTGCTTTTGTCGCTTCCGGATTCATCTCATGTTGTGCCATTTGTCTCTTCAAAAATGACGGCATTTTCTGCGTGGAGATCTGCGTTGCATCTGCAGGCTGCCCAGATTCCAACCACACGGAGGTAGGTTTTCAGTTACTGACACACAAAGAGCTTTTGGGTTTCGGCTCATGAAGTAGAAGGGCACTTAAGTCTTTTGCGAATACTCCGTTGCAGAGAGGGAAAGGGTACGTGGTGGGTCTAACATGTCAGAAGTTTTAGTCAAGTGCAGCACAGGAGGTGCCTGCAGCCACAACCATGCTTTATGGCTGGGACGACATGTTTAGAATCCTATACAATGGCACGTGACATAGAGAATCTTGCCTCTCCTTTGTCGACAGATAACCGCCTACTTACCTCATCGCTTCAAGCGTATTCCTGATTTTGGCTATTAATTTGTGAACACATTTGTACGTGAAAGTCGTTGAGAGACGACAAGAAGTTAAGGCTTATAGCACATAAAAAAGAGACTGTCACAATCATGTCCTTGAATTTTGGGTCCTTGACCCGGACATGCTGTTGTTTCTACCCCAAGACTAAAACAATCGATGAATTCCTGAAACTCAGCACCGACTATTTCCTCGAATAACTCAGTAATGTTCTGGTGTTCTCACCATTGCCGAAGACCCTTCCAGGGCTTGAATAGGTCCATGATGTCCGCTTTCGACTTGAAACCTATGAGACGTTCCAATGTTTGGCCAAAGACAGTAAATAGCGTTAGTCAACACTAGTTGAAAACAAAAATCTCAAAACTGAGGATTACGATTTTGGATACGATGCAAGTTTTGTCCTTACTCCTTACCTTTGGGTTAGCGAATTATCTTCGGTGAATTTTGGAGGAGAAACGATTCCACAAAGTACGTCACTGCATGTTTTCTGGTCCTCCATCGCGGAAGTGCCAATTCCACTGCTATCTTCTGTCAAACGACGGTAACTTCCACTTTCTCCCGGACGAGCTTGAGTCGACTCAGCCGCTTCTCTCGGATTGGATTGTTGTGTGGGACTGCTGTCAAGCACTATCACGGTCCTCAATTGCTTCTCTGTTTTTGTGATCAATGAAGTCTCTTTCAATTCGGCTTCATACAATGAAATTTTCTCCTCCGGGGGGTTGCCACAAATTTCTGCTTTCATATCCTTCTCCTCGTCAATTGTTTGCTCAAGGGGGTCGAGAATGCAGCTGTCTTCTTTGAGGTTTCTTAGCCATGCCTCCACTGGAGACGCCTTTTTACAGCAAGGTTCTTTAGATGTTCCCTTACGTAACTCCGCAATTAAGCCCTTGAGAAGAAATTTCAGCTGTCGATCTGCTGGCCATTGGTAGGCTTGCGTGTTCTCCTTCACGCAGCTTTCCTCTTCAACATTGTTCTGTCATGCAGCAACAGAATAGGTTCAACTTCAACGTGGGGGGACGAGCTCAGCCTCAGCTAATCTTTTGCCTATGGCTGCATACAACGCCACCAATCCCCACTATCGAAAAAGAGTAGCAAGTGTTCGGTTAGCAATCTTACCTCTATATTTTGCTCGATTGACACCTCAGAAAAAATCTTTTCTGCCTTGTTTCTGTCAGCTTCTGCCCTTTGGAGCTTGGCTGTGAAGCACAAATCCGCGTCATCTCTGCATACAGGACGGAGCTTCAAATTGATCATCTCGGCATCTCAGTTCAAATGAGCCTCATGGACTGGCCTAAAATGTCTTAATATGGGTCGACAATCGACAGGAAACATGCAAAACTTTTGACTCAACAAACCTGAGCAGGTAAAGCCTCTCATAGATGCCAACAGAAAGCTGCTTAAAGAAGAATGCTGTAAGGAATGATCCTTTAAGCATTGTCAAATGCAACACGTGACATTGGCAAGAAGATTTCCAATCCCACCTTATCTTGGCGAATGCCAAATGACCATGTCGATGCGCCCCCAGGAGGAGGTCTCTATCAGCAACAGCATCCCACCAGTTTGGTTTTTTGGATCGTTTAATTCTGTCCCAGCGATATGTCCCCGAGTACACTAATGTAAGTTCCTGTCATGAATGCTAGTCAGATGGCACTGGCACCACCTATATAGCTTACAACCAGGAATAAGTTCAATAGAATATATACATACAGACATTGGAAAACGTACGTACTTAGTGCTAGCTTTACTTCACTTAAACGTGTCACACGTTGGACTGGTGCTTTACTGAATTTGAGGATGCAATGCAGCAAACAACGACGTCATCAGACATGGAGGCTCATTCGCAATTCGTTAAAAAGAAGCCTTTACACACTTTCAGCATAGGATGACAATTGCAGTCTCAAACTCTTGATGCGGCACTCACGGTTGTGATTTAAATTGAGGAAGTCCAGCAGCAACTGCATCAGCTAGAACTTTCCGCTCACCCAATTGTGAGAGATACCTGTATAACACCACTGACATCCTGTTAAGGAATATCTTTCGACTGGATAGAAGGTGTTGAGGGAAGGCAGCAACATTCTGATCTTAACCAAAATTCACTTAAGGGGAGGACTGTCAGACAATGCTATTTTGCCTAAAAATGGCTCTGAAAATGCCTTCATAGAAATTAACAGAGGAGGTGATGTGCAATTCACTAGAGGTTTTGTTTAAGAAACTATCCTTAGATTTTGGCAATTCCAAACCGACCCACTTACCCAGACCAGTTATTCTTCATCCTCCTTTGGAATTTCTCCGTTTTCATGATTGCACGGACGCATGCAGGCAGCTTCACGTCATTCAGTGCCGCCAATGAGGTTCCATTTCTTAACTCCTGCTGTACGTGTACTTTACTAAGAGCCTCCTCAGACTGCTGAGTATCTGTGGCAGAGGCATTTGCATAAGCAGAGCGAGGCATTCCATTTGGTGATGGCGTTTGATGTACTGCCGGCAGCCCACCATTCTCCAATGCAGGTGGTGAAAAAGCAGCTTTCATTGCGAGGCAAACTTGAATAAGGGACTGTGACACCTCTTCAACGTCGGCCATGGACCTGTGCTCGAGATCTGCTTCCTTGCGTATTTGCTCTGCACATGTAGAAACGGCATGTCCATAAGCAGGATTGCACAAACGAAGGTGCTCGTAAAAATGAGAAAAAAATGAGAATTGAGAAATGCGTCCGAGTCGGTTAGAGAACCTTTCTAGTTCTTCGTTCACTAATGAATCAATCTGCAGAATGCATTTCTAGACAGGCCCAGTTACCAGCAGAGTGGGCTACGACCTTACCTGACCGTCCTTCACCGATAGAAAATAGTGCCTCTTCCAGCCTCTTCAGCTCTGAGCTTGTCCACATATCCACATCATACTTATTTTGAGAGTCATCCTTCGATATCAGATTTCCTGTTCTTCTTCGTTGGCGACCTATGTACTTGTTTTCGTTTCCTTCCTCTAGGCAGTCTTCATCTGAATCATCAAGGTGCTTTTCCTTATAGTTGACACGTGACCTCTTCCGTGAAATGGGAAAAGCTGCTGTGAGCTCTCCTTCGCTCTCTTTCGGTGATTCACATGTTGGCAAAAGCTCACGCCAGAAGGACGCAGCATCTTGGGCATTGTCTTCAGATTGTTTGTTGCCATCAGATGCATCAAACGTTGCCACAGAAAAGGTGCTGTTCCCTGACCTGCAAAATTTAGTTGCCAGAATCAGAAGAGGCTCCAGATTGAAGCAGATAATGTCCAGACAATGCAGAAACTATCCAGCAATAAAGTTGCCAATGTAGCGCAACAAGAGTTTACACAGAGAAAAGCGCTGTGACACTATTTAATGGCCTCACAGTCATCGACGATGACCTACCCTCCAATAACCCGAGTTTGTGTGCGCTGATTGAGAATCTGGTCAATATTTGCAGAACTGAAAGCTGCAGCTTCTTCCTCGCCTTCCTGCAGACAAATCGCACCAAAAATCAGTTCATAATCTCAAGAACAATTTTACCAATAAGTTTGAGTCTACATCCCTTGGAAGTACACTCCAATAGAATGATTGCTTAAACAACCCCTTGAATCAGGATTAAAAAAATTTGGTTGGCTTTTGGTACCATAGTCCTAGAAAACATGCTTCATCAACTTGCACTACCACATTAAAATAAAGTCAGAATCTGAAGTTTGAAGGAACAGGAAGTGGATGGAAAATGAGGGGAAGATGATTAAGATAACCACATCACCCGCGTTTTGTACATGCTGGCCGGAGTATTTCAGCAGCATACCTTCAGAAGATCATATGCTCCATTCCTCAACAGTCTTTCAATGTCCTGGCTCTGTTCAGGATCTCGATCAGCTCCAAGATGATTGCCAAGAATGGCTTCATCGAGTCCATACTTTCGTGACGAGCTCTGAAAGAGCTGCTGCTCATAAGTCTTGCTTGTGATGAGACGATACACTTTCACATCCTTTGTTTGGCCAATTCTGCGATTACAGACACAACAAAGGCGCATGAGGGAAAATCAGAAAAGTCTGTCGCTGCTGAATAAGAAAACTATGCAAGAAACAAAAATGCAATGAAGCCGGACAACTTTCAAGTGCGACCCAACAGTTAGTGCAACAATTGGCAGTCATTTCTGCATCATTGACATTGCAAGACACGCGATATTGTTGGGGGAAAGCTGAGAAATAGAGCCAGATTGAAGTCAGAATGGTCCGTTGGCTTCTGCAAGATTTCACCAAAGTTGCAATCACTTCTACGAACTCTACCTGTGACAGCGTGCCATTGCCTGCAGATCATTTTGCGGGTTCCAATCCGAGTCATAAATGATGCACGTGTCAGCCTGCGTTGACAAGTCCGCACGAGAGAGGCATCAAATTACCACAGAACTGAACATGGTATTCATCTGAAATTGTATTCTATTGCTTTCTAAGCTAGAATGTTTTTAACAGAGCCCAGACCTACCGCAGTTAACGTGATGCCAAGTCCACCGGCCTTGGTGCTGATCAGGAACACAAAGGTCTTACTATCCTTCGCACAATATCTGTCAATTGCCGCCTGCAGAAAAGGAGTGTAAGGAACGTTTCTGAATTATCAATGTGGTGACAACATGCTCATTTTTCGGCATGACGTCGCAACGTTGGACACCAGAATTGATGACTTCGTTTCTTCAGTCGCTGAACACTGTTTACAAAGATTGCCACCATCCAGAACTTTTACCTGTCGTTCACTACCCCGGATGCTTCCGTCGATACGTTCAAACGAGTAGCCAGTTTCGGTGAGGTAATCTTCCAGTAAGTCCAGCATCATCACAAACTGCAGAACGGGCGACAGGGAATAATGCTCAGGCACTCTCCTCGTGTACCTCATTACAAGAGATGGACGTCCTTACGGCAATTCGCGCGTCATTACAATCATCATGGACTCCAATAAATTCAGGCAGATCCACATATTGAACAAGATGATGTTTGAGATTATGCAGAATGTAAATAGCATTGTAGTTAGGCAAACTCGTAGGCAAACCACTGGACAGGAAAGTTAAACAGTTAGAGGCGAATAAGTGCAATACCTGGGAGAAAATGAGCACTCTATGGCCACCTTCCTTCAATTTGGGCAACAACTTATCTAGAAGAATCATCTTGCCAGAGCTTTGACGGAGAAGCTGCGCTTGCACTTGTTCAGATTCAAGTGACTACAACAAGACAAAAAACACAAGTGAGCCAGTTTGTTCAATTCCATTCTTGGGCGTCAAAGGTGATATGCATGCTTTAGCTTTACTGACTCTTTACGCATCTTAGATGCTGATGCCAAAAATGAAAGGGAAGGACTGGTGATCCAATGGTGCCATACGAGGTGAAATAAACACATGTAAAGCCTTTCTGTGGAATGCATCCAAATGATGATAAATTTAGGAAGAAGGTGGTGCTTGCTGCCATCATAGCCATGAACTGTTCATTAATAGTCATAAGATGTACTTGCCATTTGTTCATTTTTTGCGCTTTCCATCTTTTTACTAAGCATGTTGTCGAGCAGACCATCGCAAAGGAATGGGTGATTGCATAACTTGCGCAGCTCCATTGCCTGCATCCATGGCAACATCACCAGGGATGAATCTGTCACAGCTCCCAAAAATCTCAACGTGTGGAAATCTTCACCAGACATGCTTTCTGACGTCCCCTTACCACATTTCGTAACTGCGGAATGTTGTTGCGCTTTGATCCGTTCAGCAATACACTGATCTTGCCTTCTAGTATCGCTCTGTAGAATAGCCGCTGTTCTTTGGTCAGTTCCACCCATATAATAACCTCTTCCTTCTTTGGAATACTTTTCTCCACATCATCCTTCATGCGACGAAGTAAACGTGGACGCAATATCTGTTCCTGTAGCTCCTTGACCTGCACGCACATGTAATAAACTGTAATAAATTGCTTACCCCTGGCATTATGTAGTTCTTAACCAGTTCCAGTATATCGAATTCCATACTAGTAGCTCTAAATCATGCCAAGAAATGGCAGCTCATTTCTTCGTAGACCTACCTGTGCAGGATCCCTTATGTCGCCAAATTTGAACATGAATTCATCCTCCGATCCAAAGGTTTCGGAATCCAGCACGTTGAGTAGTCCACTGACAATTTAAAACCAAGTAGAAAGAATAAAAAACAGGCAGTTGCAGGTGAAACCCTGGTTGATGCTGCACCTTCTGTGTGCAACATTACTACACACGACACCATTATCATGTCGTTCCGGGAAACCGAGTAATGCAGCAGCAAATATGTGCCTGTGAAGGCAAAAAATGACTGGGTAACTTGCTCCATACAGTTGGACCTGGCAGCCTTACAAAGGGATAGGAGTAAAGCTTACAAAAGCTCTTTGGTGTTGTTCTGAACAGGAGTGCCTGTGAGAAGTAAAAGACCACCTTGACTGATTTCCAGTGTTTTCAAAGCTTGACTTGTCTTTGAGGAGACGCTTTTCAGCCTGAACAGATTATCCACAGTACAGTTTTGGTGTCATGCCTTCCTTGGCTCTTATGAGAGGCAAAGGCGGGCTGTTATCGCTAGGTGCACAAAAGATTTACTTGAACAATTAGGTCTACACGACGTGGAAATAATCATCTGTCATGACAGCATGCCCAAGTTCCCTATCCTGTACAACTAGTACAGGTGATGATGAGTGTGGCATGTCAAACGTCGAGTAGGTTCCCGCTAAACGTGGATACACTAGAACACACACACACACATGTTCGTGTATGTCCTATACTTTCCGAATTATGCAATTCCTTATTGTCCTAAAAGCAACGATTAGAGGCCAGTTTCACCTGTGCGCCTCATCCACAATGCATTGTTTCCACTTGAACTTTGCAAGGCGCTCCTTGTCTCTCAGGAAGATTTCAAAGCTTGTGAGGAGAACCTGGTAAACAGCAAAAAAATCGCCTGAAAGGTCGCTCAGTTTGTAGTTTTTCCCAGAAACAAAATCTTTTATATGTAGCGACATCTATATCGAGAATAGTCGTGCAGACAGAGCAATTTTCCAGTATTGGCTGCTTTCTGGCTACGAGTTTAGAGCGTTTGATTCTCAATTGTAAACTATATGACATCCACGGTCAAACACATGGTATAGTACAGTACTTATATACAGTACAGTAGCACAGCAGTGCTACAAGCCCATAAAAAAAACCAGGCTTCACACAGTACTTTATAAATCAGTTCACCAGCAATTGATGCATCAACTATCAACAATCGTCATTAGTACTGACTGAACTTTCACTTACATTAAATTTAGGTTGTGCTTTTCGGCTGGTGTACCAGAATTCATATTCCTGAATGATGTCTCTATCAAGTTGGCTTCCGCTATACAGTACGCAGTCCATGCTGTCGAGGGATTCCACCTCGCGCTGCCAATGGCCAAGAGTCGTGACGGGTGCGATTACAAGGAAGGGCCCGTGTACATCCTTTTTCATTCGCAACGTTTCCAGTAAGGCTACTGACTGCAAGCACACAAGTGTCATTAGCCAGTGGTCCAAGAGCCAGTGGTTCAATATTTGAACTTAAATAACATATAAAGGATCACTTAGGCAGCGCACGTCATACTGAGCAATGCCTAACAAACATGCTGCTGGGTTTATAACCGATGCACGTGCTTTCAGCGAGTACACTAAGATCTGTAAGCAAGTTCTCCTTCAAGATACTTTAAGATCCTTCCCAGATTGAGAAACAAAGGGGATTTTTTTTTCCCACAAAAAGAGATTTTTTTCACTTGGATAAGAGATTAATAATAGCTGATCACATCTGATTGCACCCAGGTCATCTTGGCAGGTCAACTTGGCAGGTCAACTTGGCAGGTCAACTTGGCGAGCCAACTTTTACAGAAGCAGTTGACGACAACCAGTGAGTAATTGTTACATGTCAGTGCGGTTTACTCGAACAGCCAGTCTGAATCAAATACAATTACGCAGCGGTGGATATGACACCTGTTACGTTCACAGCCTGCCAGAAAAGAAAAAAATACTACTTGCTTTTCAGGCTTATCTCCGCTGCAGCACATGCTGCCACAGACGGTAATGCACATATTTGGACAACCTGCTAAAATTGTGAAGATCCTTTGGAACTCGTCAAAAGCCACAGCTCACCTGAATAGTTTTTCCCAAGCCCCTGCCACATGATAACCAACAAAACGAGAATGATCAGAAAATGAGCAAGCTCGACAAGTCGATCCGCTTGACTGGAGATGATGAACAATGGATTGCTTTTGGTGTAAGCGAGTTATGTTGGACTCCCTAACGAACAATGCTTGGTATTCTGTACAATGCTTACATTCACAAAATACTGGCTGTTTTACCATCTCTGAGCTTCCAACTCATATCAACAGACAGGCACCTAGCACTTCACAAGTGGTCGATAATGTCCTTCAAAACCATTTTCAGTTGAACAAACTGGGTACGCTCACTCACATCTCATCAGCTAGGATGCAGTTTACTCCTCTGCAGACATTACGAAACATCCAAGCAACCCCTTCACGTTGATAGTCACGGAGCTGACGACTACCGATGGAAACGACGTCTTGAGTCGAGAGTTGGCACTTCCTCGATTTATCAGAGGACTGGAAATAACGATAGCGCTCAATTGCCTGCATGTCACCTGGCATTTTCAGTTCACATGGGCGTTCCCAAGTCGCTTCTGAATAATTCAACCCTCTCCATTTGACATAGTACTTTTTCTTGATTCCCTTGCCTGCTTCTGCTATAACTCTGTCAATCACTGTATACTCTGCTGGAAATGGATGCTTTACTTCCACATCATTTACGTCTTCACTACATCGCTTCCTCAGATACCCTTGTAAAAGCTGCGGCTGTTCCTCGCGTATAGTGGATTCCTCCACCCAAGCCAGATTTCTATAGCTGCGGTTTTCAATTTTGACAAGGTATATGTTGCCCTGGCCGGGAACTATATCGGAGGTTACGATTCTCTGAATCCTGCCAACCTTTGTAGCAATAAGCCGCCATGCTTTGTTCAACTCTGCATATACACGGATAGATTCACTTGTCTCTGTTAAAGGCATTTGCTCGAAGGAAAGATGTTCGCCGCCATGGTCAGCCGTCAGTTGTTCACTTGGTTTCTCAACATCAGCAGACTGGTTTGACAATGTCACACCGCAATCCTGGACACTAATGCTGTCCGAGCTTTCAGCCAAATTCGATGCAGGCTTATCGCATTTAAGCTGCTCCTGCTTCCCATATGACTTGACCCTGGGCTCCAAGTCCTTGGCTGACTCAAACCTGACGCCAGCATTCGGCCTAATTAGTTCAGGTCTGTGCCGCCCATGTTGTCGTACTACAGAATGTGAGGACCCCGACGGGATTACAAACTCAAAGGCTGAAAATTTTGAGGATGCTGCATTGCAATCTTCCAGCGATTTCGGCAGCTTTTGTGACATGCCGACATTTACCAGTGTCTTCCCGCGAGTGGCAGCGAAGGGCACCCTAAACTCTACCGATAGCTCTAGATCGTCCAGATCATTTTCTTCCCCGTAATCTACAGACTTGCGCTGCCGCAATCTTGACGACGAACGTTTATAAACAGTCACATCCTCGGCTTCCCTGTCCTCCTCTTCAAACCCCTTTCTGCTCCTCATGTTTGGCATACACACTGGCATATAAATCGAAACACGGAGTCGACCGTTTAGCTATCCTTCACTTTCTTCGCGTTCTTCAGCAAAAAAAACCGTGTCCAAGTGCCTTCTCCCACCTTCCCTATCTCCACATTCCCAGAAAACAATCGCCTATAGTCGCCACAGCGAGACCGCCAGCCCTCCCCTCCCCTCCGCCTTCCCCTGCAGCGCCCTCCCCCCCTTCTCCCCTCCGTGGCCTGGCGCCCCCTCCCCCCTTTTTGGGTTCCAAACTTTTTTCGAAGTTTGAACCTTTGGCGCCGCGCGCGCTTCCAAATTGCGCCAAAACGCGTGGAACCTTACCGTACGGTTCGTACATCTCCTCAAGGGCATGCCAAGTGTCCCATAGTGGCATATCAACCGTTGGATGGCCGCGAGCGTGATCTTGTGGACGGTCCAGATTGCAGCTCAGTAGATTTACGGAACTGCACGATCTTGGATCTATGTGTGATTTGAAAAATATCAACGGTGCGCCGTCCCGTGCAACAGAGAAACTGAGGCGGCACTGAACTGGCCGGCAGTACATGCAGCGGAGGACGCTGACTGGTTGAAGAGTCGAGGTCGTTCGTCCCCTTGACATGTCTGATGTCCGTCAACGTCCTTCGGAGAGGTACTGTACTATACTCATTAGGGTACCGTACTGTTGGCAGTTGGTGGGTCAGTCTTTCAGCTTCTGTCAGCTTGCCTACTGCAGTGCCTCCTGGTACTGCAACTATCGTGCAATAGCACGTAGGTGAAAGGCACAAATGTCATCTCTGCATCTGTTTTTTTTCTCCAATTTCGAGCACCTTTTCCTTTTTGGGTGCATTGGTTGTTCTGTACGAGTCCTCGATCCCTAGCTCGCAGCTTATCATCTTTCAATTCAGCATATTTGGTGGTTTGTATTAGCTGAATTTTCGGCTAGAGCAGTGTCAAATAGCTTTTTAAGGCTTTATGGAGATATTGTACAGTTTTTACTGTTAACAATCATTGCTGATCCGCCCTCGTATACAACAGACTGGGAAGACGATTATCTTGGAGGTGAAATTGGAAGGATATTCGTGAAATGAGTGGTCTTGCGATAAAGCGCGGGCTTAGGAGGTGTGGAGCGGCCTCATGGGAGGTCACAGCATCCGCATTGCTGAATTTGTGGGAGTATCGAAAGTTGATGACGATTGTTGCTGGACCATCTGCTGCCTTCTTCGTTTCAAGGATTGGACAAGGCGATGTTAATACTGTAAAGGTTTTTAGAATGGCAGGTGTTCTGGTATGGATGGCTATGTGGTGGCTCACTGAGGTACAATACCACTTTTTCCGATAAACTTCTTGAAGAAAGAGTAAAATAAGGAAATGGATATTCACTTAACACTTTAATCTTTTTGCAATCCTCATTCCATGATGTATTCATTGTTAAGCGAATGGGTATTTCTCTAATCATGGAACCACTTTATGAATTCTACACTAGCTCAGTGATGAAACACCCTAAAATTACACACGAAATCACACACAAATTAATGCACGTATTCCACCATCTTCAAAACGCCTGTCGACTCGTTTAGTTTTCACTTTCTTTTGCTAAAAGAGTACCCTCTTGGTGTAAGGAATCGATAAACTCCTTTAGTATAATGTTCCTTAGGTCCTGAGCTCTGAACTCACTTCAAGTATGTATAGCGAGTGCTGCTTCAACTAATTACCACTCATTATTCGCAGGCAGTCCCAGCTCCTATCACTGCACTTCTTCCCCTTCCCCTGTTCCCTCTTTCAGGAATCCTCGCTCCGGATGACGTCGCAAAAGCATACTGGAATGACATTGTGGTCCTTTACTTTGGATCCCTCGTGGTTGCCCTTGCCATTGAAAGGTATGATCCTCCTAATTCAGGTTTAGTATAGCGAAAGGCAGGCCAACTAACGAGATTCCTCCTTGCCCGCCTGGAATGAGAACATGTCGATGGAAGAAAACAAAATGCAGCCCATTGGAGGTCTGAGTCATCACCAAGCACTGCAAATAAATTGGAAGGCAGAACAGATTGAACCTTGACCATTATTGCACAGTGGACGTCAGGCTTTGCTGTCTACTTCAAAGCAATGTGTGTTCGATTCGCTCTATGGAGAAAAAGTCGGTTATTGACGACTAGGGACTAGCGTAACAGATGATCACACGCACTCCAGCCACTGGGTTTTTTTTTTTTTTTTTTTTTTTTCTTTAGATTGGGTTGTATTGGTTGTGCCCACATCCCCCTCGGGTGAAATTCTTTGTTTGCAGATGGAAGGTGCATCGGCGGCTCGCTTTGGGACTCTTGCTTTCTCTTGGGTCACGAGTTACAAACCCCCGGCTCCTTTTGCTTGGTTTCATCAGCTGTACGGGCATTCTTTCCATGTTTATGTCGAACACAGCCACTTCTATCATGTGCGTTATTCTAAGCCTCCCTTCATCTTTATGTGTTCCCACCTTTTTAACTTTGAAGCTGACACTCGAGTACAGTTAGGGAGCAGCCTGCATTCCTGCCTTTGATTGCTCCGCCCTTCTTTGCCCGGTTATCTACATGGGGAACCGGAGAGAGGGAGAGGCACCTCAATTCCTTTGTAAGGAGTTGGCGTGTGTTCACGTTTCTGGACAGCATCCATAGCATTTGCAGTCAGAGTACGCACCAGATTAGATGTGCTAAGTATATTTTAGCCTGATAATGCCTACACGAGGTCCTGTTGCCTGCCCTTCTCTTTCCTTCGTCTGACCCTCCTTGTCGTCCCGAATTGTCATCAGGATGGTGCCCATGGCAGTGGCTGTTCTGCATAAAGTTCGGCGCAATGCAAATGGCATCGCCATGCATGAAATTGCCATTGCGACTCAACCATCCAACAATTCAGGAAGCACCGCAGAGGACGGCGAGACAACCAAGGAACAGATGGATGTGAACCTGGACAGTCCTCTACATGCAGCCGTGATTCCGCTCCGTCCTGAGGACAATCTGCAGGTGCATGACCATGGCCCTTACGCCAACAACGGCAACAATTACAAGCACCCATTTGTAGCGTTGCCGTTTGGGGGCGATGAAGGCTGGCCTGATTCAAAGGAGGAAGGTTTTGAAGAGTCCCCTATGGCTATGTCTGCGGGAGAGCATCTTGAACATGAGGACGCGGAGGCTGAGACGGGGAATGGTGATCGCCGGCGGACAGGTCGAGCGTCTGATGTCATTGTGAAGAGTCGTTTGGCAGACTTGGATGACCCTGTAACGCAGTATTGTCGAGCGGTAAGCAGAGCATGGCATTGCTTTGGGTCCCCAAGTAGATCTTTATCTACTCGTGAAAGTAACATGAAGGGGAGTTTTGTCGAAAGTGGGAGCATTTTTGGCTTCTGGGGCATGTGTTCGATAGGGTTTTCGTGCAACATCGCAGCTCTTGTTTGTACAAGGCCAGGTTGTTATCCTGCATTCAATATAATCTTTCGAGACTGGCAGTTTGAGATTCACTTTGATGGATGTATTTTTCCGGCTGCAGATTGTCCTTGGCATCGCATATGCGGCATCAGTTGGGGGCATGGGTTCGCTCACGGCAGCTGTGAGTGCGTTCTTTGGTCAAATGATCACCCTCAGATGACCAGATCATAGTCAGTTTCCGTTAAGTTTGCCAGCACCTGTGAGAAAGAGGGACGCACACTTCCCTATAGCCATGTCAATCCATTCTGCCCTTCCGTTCAGGGAGAGAAAAGAGAGCAAAAGATACAGCAAGAGGGAATGGGAAGAAATCTGATCGCCCCGGTTACATTCGCCTCCCAAAAAGCCAACCTTTGTCTCCACCCCATCGGGCTGCCCAGGGCCCCAACCTCATCCTCGCCGGCACCTTCAGCCGCATGTTCCCAGAGGCCCCGCGCATCTCCTATGTCAATTGGCTCGCATTCGGCTTCCCTCTCTGCCTGCTCTTCCTCGTCATTCTATGGGCAGTCCTCTGCGTTATATACTGCCCGCCTGTCAGTGTGCCCGTCATACGCGCAGCTCTTGATCGTTCGGTTTTGGAGCAAGAATATGCACGGCTCGGTATGCCTCAGAGAACCCAACAGACCTGTCATGTAGTCAGTTCTGGATGGAAATGAAGCTGTCAAGTACATAGACCTGTTCTGGATGTTCCCGTTCCTTCATAGCTAGATCGAAGATGGGTGTATAAATTTCCAGAAGGTCAGCATTCTTCTTCATTGCTTCTCGCATGGAGTGCACGATGTGTGGGAGGCCTTCGATTTCGGAAGTGGTGGGGAAAAACTGCGTTTTCTTTTCTCACAGCTGTCCTGAAGCTCAGCAATCTTCCTTGGCTAACCGTTCAGAGTTTTGGACTTGGGGGGTGGGTTGCAGGCTCAGTCAAGTTTGCGGAGAAAGCAGTCCTTTGCGACTTTGTGGTGCGCTCTTTTCGTCCACGTGGTTTCGCATTTTTAATGACATACATATGTGTGCTATCCCCCTGACATGTATGAAATAGGAGGTTCTGCTTTTGTTTTTACTGCCTGAGAAGGAAGAAAGTGGCAGTGGGGATTAGAGCAATCTGCTAGCAGCTAAGTGAAACTGCGAATTTTAGTTTTCCTTGTACCTCTTCAACGAGGATCTTTGCACAACATACATTCGACCCTTGTTGTCTCACCTAATCGTGCCTACTGGGGAGGGAAGCTATTTTTCGGACATTGAATTTGGGCAGGTTTTATCGCTTTTATGGCTGACTCGAAATCCTGGCAGCGGAATGTTTGGGTGGGCAATGCTCTTTGACAAGGACAAGGTTGCGGGGGACGGTACAGCCAGTGTGAGTTGGCAGCTTTGCGGCTTTGGAGAACTAAGCTTTACCGATTGAATTGTCTTTCAAATGCAAGGAAATGGAAGGTCTACTTTCATTCTAAGCTATGAATATCCTTCGCATCGTCCTTTAGCCACGCTAAAGATACTCCAGACATGGAGCAGGTCATATACCAGCTGTCATTGTTCTTTTCTTGTGCTCTTTCAGTGACCCTCTTATAGCATGTTACCAACCCTGGGAACTTATCGCTGCTTTCTCCACCAAAGCGAAAGGTTTTGCAGTGGCTCCCTCTCCTCTTCTCTCCCTCTCCTCTCTGGCCTCACTCCTGCCCTCTGCTCTGCTGCAGGCCCTCTGCGCCATCGTGCTGTTTGTGATCCCCTCCCTTTCGGGGAAGCCGCGGCAGATGCTCATGGACTGGGAGACATGCCGGACCATGCCTTGGGACATTGTGCTTCTTCTCGGAGGAGGTGCACCGCCTTCCCCCTCCGCACCTTGTTGTTTCGTTTAAGGAATGAATGCCCTGACTCAAGATGCCCTTCCCTTCCCTCCCCTTCCCTTCCTTCCCTTCCCTTCCCTTCTCTTCCCTTCCCTTCCCCTTCCCTTACCCTTATCCTTACCCTTACCCTTACCCTTACCCTTACCCTTACCCTTACCTTTACCCTTACCCTTACCCTTACCCTTACCCTTACCCTTACCCTTACCCTTACCCTTACCCTTACCCTTACCCTTACCCTTACCCTTACCCTTACCCTTACCCTTACCCTTACCCTTACCCTTACCCTTACCCTTACCCTTACCCTTACCCTTACCCTTACCCTTACCCTTACCCTTACCCTTACCCTTACCCTTACCCTTACCCTTACCCTTACCCTTACCCTTACCCTTACCCTTACCCTTACCCTTACCCTTACCCTTACCCTTACCCTTACCCCCCCCCCGCGCCTGCGCTCGCCCCCGCCCTTGCCCTTACCCTTACCCTTACCCTTACCCTTACCCTTACCCTTACCCTTACCCTTACCCTTACCCTTACCCTTACCCTTACCCTTACCCTTACCCTTACCCTTACCCTTACCCTTCCCCCTACCCTTCCCTTACCCTTTCCCCTCTCTCCTCCCTCCCCTCTCCCCTCCTGCACAGGGTTCGCTCTCTCAGCCGGCGTGGCCAGCAGCGGGCTGTCCGCGTGGATAGGCGAGCACCTGTCCTCCCTCCGCCGCGTCCCCGCCCTCTGCATTCCGCCCCTCCTCGCGCTCGCCGTCACGCTCGGGACGGAGGTCGCCTCCAGCAGCGCCTCCGCCACGGTCCTCCTCCCTCTCCTCGGGGGCCTCTCCCTCTCCGTGGGCCGCCACCCCCTCCTCCTCATGCTGCCCGCCACCATCGCCTGCTCCTTCGCCTTCATGCTGCCCGTGGCCACCGCTCAGAACGCGGTGGCGTACTCCACGGGGTTTCTCAAGCTGAGGCATCTTCTGCTTCCCGGCATCTTCCTGAACCTTATTGGTGTGTTGTTAATCAGCATCACGGTGCCGTCATTGGGTATGTTTGCAACTACTATGGGGGGCTCTCTCCTTGGGGTTGGTTTGATTTAGGAAGTCGCTACTCTTTTGGTTGCTGTGTATGGCTTCTTTTGAGCTTCATGATGAGGCTATGGGTGGAGACATGGAGGTGAGAGAGGCAGAGCATGATGATGGATGTCCGTTTCCTGTATGCAGGACAAGTGATTTTTAGGGTTCTGGACGATCCGTCGCAATATAGCTGGTACGTCGACGCGAAGGGACTTTTGAGTGCTAATTCGACCGCAGTTCCATAGTTTTTTCAGTTCCTGTAGGTAGAATGGCCCCCCTCAGACACGCACACATTAGGTCTGTGTGGAGAGGAAAAATATATATATTTATGCGGTGCGACCGCTGCTACGCTTTTTGGCTTTTTGGCTTATTAGGTAAATCTGCGCATGTCCAGCTTAAATTAGGAGTGCATTCTGGTTCAGATTTTTTTTTTTTTTGTAATTAGGTCAAAGGAGGTGGAGAGAGTAGGGCGGGCAGGTTCATCTGGAGGCTGATTGTGGCTTCCCTCCATTCTTTTTTTTCTGTTTTGAACACTCATTTTTTCTTTTTGCGACGTGACCATATACTCGCCGCCTTTAAGTCTGTTGTTGTCCCCAAGCTGAGAATCCTCCTACGAACCCTAAAACCCTGTAACCCTAAAAGCCTGAATTCCTAAATCCCTACAAACCCTATAAACCCTCAAGCCCTAACAAATAAAAGTGCAATCGCCTACCACACGCCTGCAGCCGGTGCACCTCCCCCGTACGGACGAGCCCTAAGCTCTAGGCCCTAGGCCATAGACAAGCATTCTTAGATAAGGTAATTTGTCTTAAGATAAGGAATTTCCCTTAAATTAGTCTTGGGAAAACTTTATGTTGTGATTACCAAATGCACAAGCGTTTTGATTGATTGGTAAAAAAACCAATTTATAAGAGCCGAAGAGTTTGCACCAATTTGTAAGGCCGTGTTGCCACCAAGTAGAGTTCCTGTACATGTGATGACATCGCCATCGTGAGTGCAATGCCAATTCATCATTAATTCAGCGTTATTTTAGCCCTCCGTAAACATCTCTCAATTCGTCCCTTATACAAGCATTACGATATTTAAGGGACGGCCTTATTTGACGATGCCTGGCCATAGACCCTTAGGCGTGCCGTACCGAGTTCTGTCACGTGCTACAGTTTGCTGTAATCTCACCGTTCCCGTCCAACGTGAACTTCAACTTCAGAACCACGCGAAATGTGCCATTCGCTGTAAAACAAATTTATCGATCCGTGATGACATGGAACCTCGCCTAGGCGTCGCCTCCAAAGATCGGGTGACTCTTCCAAGAAGTGCGCGCGCGGCTGCCACGTGGCAGCGCTGCAAGGTCTGCTTCCGCCCTCGGCCTGCCGCCATGGCGGCATGGCGGCGAGGGAGAAGCGCCTGCTTGCTTCCGCAATGGCACGTGCCTCGTTCTCAGTGTCCGAGACATCGTTGTTTCTGCGCCATGTGGCCCAACCGATCTGCTTTCCTCATTCTTGGAGCGCGCAAAGAAGATGCTTTGTTGCAAGAGGAATGGCGTCTTGCATGGCGGAGCTTTCGAGGTTCAAGCTCTTGTATTGAATTCTGAAATCGAATGAAGAGGGAGGTAGGGCTTCGCAGCCTTCCAAGCTCACTATCCTGCTTCAAGTGCTTCAAGTGGTAGGCAGGTGTAGTTATTGCTCTGACAGGCTTAAGAAGAGTGGAAAAGACTTCCAGTATCCTTGCAGACGAGAGCCATGGCGGTTCTCAGTGTATTTTTTCTTTCTTTTCTCAGCTATGTGGTGACTGCGCATGCGCTTGTGCCACAAGACGGTGCCAGTTATTCTAGGGAGCCTACTCATTACAACTATTCTCTGCATATCCTTAATAGCCATATGGTGCTGGATAGCTCTGCAGGCTCTGTTCGAATCTGGCATCCAAAAGACAACCCTGCTTTACGCGAGGAGGGCGCATGTATAGCGCACATATCTTTGGAGTCGCGTGTGCTGACTTTTCCCGCATACTTCGGCACCAATAATGTGCTTTACGTACTGCACGGTGGGACTCTGTGATTGGAACTGTTCAAAGGATGCGATTCACAAAGAATTTTGAAAATGTAGAAGTGCTGGATTCAAGTTTCTGCTTGTCCAGCCAACCAAACATGCAAAAATAGCCTAGAAGGTAAAGCTATTCTCGAATGCGGGAAAGTCACCAGGCAGTCTCCAGGTCGCCGTCTTCGTCAAAAAATGTTTTCTGACGAAATTCGGGGGGTTGATTCAGAAGTTTCATCATTGTGGGTGTTGAACGTTCTCCTTGGCTCACGGATTCTAACCTTGGGACGTGTCGACTTCGTGCAGGCTCTGGAAGAATTGGTGTGGTTCATAAAACTGGAACATCAGAAAAAGATTTGAAAGAAGGCGACATTTATGCACTTGGTGCTGGCCAAGTGGCGTACTTGATAAGCACGAATAGCACTGTCCTCTTCCAAGCCTATGTGCTTTTGAAGGCGCCCCTGCACAAGCGGCTTGATGAGCGAATTTACCAGGTGCTTGTCATTTCCTTCCCCCCCTGTCTGGCCATTGTATCAAATGACACTCCTAGAGAAGGAAAAGCAGATTGCATTCTGGCGCTGGATTGGATTTTTTTGTTGGTAGGATGCTATTTTCCTTTATTTATTCATATTGCAACTTAAAGGTTTTTGTATGTGGCAAGTATATTTTTTAGACTTACCACGCTCTTGGTTGCAATTTTCAGCCATTTTTCTTAGCCGGTGGTCGTGAGCCAAAAGGGATCCTTGGAGCATTCGACGAAGAAATCCTTTCCCAGTCCTTTAAGGTACATTCTTTACTCTTGTGTGTATCTGCAAGAGACTTCGGAAAACCTTCCGCCACACATGCACGTCACTGTCTGGTTGTATTTTGACACTGCAGTTAGCTTTACGAGCTCGGTAACCTGTGGATATCTAGCCGTTGATGATTTTTTCATGGCCGATAGGAAAGCTGTTGGATATGTGTTAAGCATGCATGCTTAGCCTGGTTACAGACCTTGAACCTTTTGTCGTGTGAATAACCGCCGAATATGGTCATGCAGGTCAGGAAAGATGACGTGGACATCCTTACATGGCAGAAGAGTGGGCCTTTCATACGGCTGCCTGAAGGCCATCCCCTTTTAAAACCTTCTCCCATTTCACTTTCAACGTGGTTTACGAGTTGGTTGAAGGTGCAATCAAACTTAATACACCCGCCTGCTTGCCAGTCTGCCTTTCTTAAGGGCTTTACTAGTCGGCTAAGGCCAATCCCATTATGTCTATTTTTCTGGTTACGCCAGCCATAACCCATCTGATATGATTAGACATCTGAATTTCGTGTTTTTCTTTCCTTTACAATTGCTATTTCTAAGCTTGTGCTCTGTGTAAGATTTCACTCTATTTTTTGCTTTTGCCGGTATTCCAGTATGGAGCTGATGATGATGATGATGTGCCGGAGCCATACAATATCCTTGAGGAGGACCATGATGTGGACAGCGACAGTGGTTGGTCCACTGTTATCCATGCAAAAAAGTTTGGACTTCTTAAGAAAGTGGACCTTGGCGCGTTTGCTGTCTCCCTCAGGCCGGTGAGGTCTAGTTAACGTGCATCTTGATTCTTCCTTGCCCACTCTGCTGTACAGTTCCTTTCTTGCAAATTGAGCACAACAAAAAGCCGTGGTGTACCACTCCGGAGGATGTGAGCTGGTCATTCACGGATCGTGGGGAATGTGTTGCAGGCTGCACAAATTGCTCCCCATTGGAATTCTCACACGACAGAAATTGTGATTGTGACGAGGGGAAGTGGCTGGTTTGAAGTGGCTCATCCTAATGGCTCTGCCATCCTCAGCAAAGCTCTGAAGAAGGGAGACATCTTTGTTGTGCCTCGATTTCATCCCGTTGTAGAACAAGGCTCTCGTGCGGATGTCTTGGAATTTGTAGGCTTTACTACGTCAGCAACATCCAAGCCTCCATCCTTCTTGGCAGGTAGTGCTGACTTCTGGAGCTCTTTCCGCATTTGCTTTTGTTTTTTGCTTTTTTTATCCCTCCACCTCTTATGTCCTCCTTTCATAAAGGTTTAAATGCGGGTCTGAGAGATAAATTTCGTTATGATGCATCAGGTTCAAATTCAGTGCTTCGAGGATTCAAGGGAAGTGTGCTTGCTGCCATATTCGACGCTCCCAAGGACCGCATCAAGGACTTCCTGAATGCTCAGGACGAAGCGGTCATCATTTCACCAAATGTGACCCGGCGCGGCAATCCAGCAAAAAAGCTTATAGACTGGTTCGGGAACGCCTTGCTTGCCGATGCGTACATGTGAAGTGGAGAGGCTAGAACATAGCCGAAGATGGAATGTCCAGTGGTTTCTGGAGATGTTGCTTTTTTGACTCTCGGCCAGGGAGGGAATTTGTAGACGTGTTCTCCCTTATGGCTATATGCAAAGGAGAGCAGCTCCGTTTTTGAAGGATAACCAGTGGCGTGTGGTTGCTTCTAATGCTGTGGGCTGCACTGCTGTCTGACGCAAGTGGTTGCATTGACTGGAGTTTGTGCATGTGTGTATGCATACACAGCGTGAATGTGCGAATGTCATTTGATGTGTATCTTTCAGAACCATCCCGCTGTGTTGAAATTCCGCTGAGTTCAAAAGAGGATATATCCTTCTTTCACTCTCAAAGCAGTTCGAACTCCAGTTGCGTCCTCCCCACCGGGCGAGCGAACGAGGCTGGAAGGGAGGGCGCGTGTTCGTCTTCATCTAAGCATTCAACTAAGAGACAAATCGTGGGAATGATCGTGGGAAACCGCGAGGGACTGTAGCAAAGAAGCAAAGGACAAAAGAAGTATCCGCTAGGAGTGAACAGTTACGCCCCGCTTTGTTGAGCCTAGACGTAGTTTTTCGCTCCGAGCTTTTTTTTTTTGTCTTTGGGTCCTTTGCGGCCAGTTTCTCGTGGTTTCCCATGATGTGATGTTGTCCATGCACTTGATGGCATCATCGCCATCGTGAGATCAATGCCACTCCCTCCCCCGCCTCGCCCCTACGCTTGTCCCCATTAGAATCGAACTCTCGCCCTTCCGGCCCAGAACGGCGCCGTGGCGCACACACGACCGTCGATTATAGGGGCTGGCCATCGCAAAAAACTAGCGCCAGCCGTCGATGCTTTCTATTTTTTAAACATTTATTTTTTTAAGTGCATGTTGCAGGTGCAGGAATTTCGTCATCTTGACGTCATCAAATGGCCTCGAGCCCCACAGGGACGTCCCAAAATCTGCGATTTCGCGCGGAGGACCGGCCAAATCAGGGCGGATTCGAATGACGTGTCACATAGCCACGTAGGCCCTAATATACCAGCCATCCCTGTACGGCCCCCTGCGCTGTCAGTTGGCGCACGTTTTTTGTTCGCTTGCCTCGGAACGACTCACGAGGTTCGTACAAATCGTACGGCAACGTCCGTACGGTAAGGTACCCAGCCAATAAGAAGCGCTGATTTGAGGTCCAGCCAATCAGCGCGAGGTGCAAGCAGCCACGTGGCGGCCCCTGACAACACGGCCGCCGCCCCGGTCTGACCGGCTCCCTTTCCGTACGGATATGTCGGCGCCTTACAGGAGGCTCCCGCCAGCCGTGGGGCCGTGCGCGGGCGCCGCTACAAAACGACAAGCACACGGCAGTTATTGCAATGTACGGCAATCATGGGGCTTTCGGAGAATCCCAGGATCGAATCAACGGCCGGAGCGGCTTTTCGCACGCCGCCTGGGCGTCCCTTTTAGGAAAACTGTTCGAAAACGACAAAACGCGGCAGCTCGGGCGGTTATTCGCCAACAAATCCGTACACTCATTATAGGTCACGCCCCGCCTTCTGCTGCCCCTTCCCGACAATAAAGCGCCGTGGCGTATCTCCGTACAGAATCCTGCCGCCCTCGCCGCGCGGGAGTCAGCCAGGCTGGGCCGTACGGCAAGACCGTGGCCGCCAGTTGTCCGCGCAGGGCCTCCCGCCACGTGGGAGCTGCTAGCGGTGCCACCGTTGTGGCCGCCGTACGAAGGCCGTTATTGGGCGGGAGGCCGCATCGGATCGTGCGGGGGAGCGCGGAACCGCGCGGCCCGCGAGCTGTGGAGTGACGTGGCGCCCTGCGATTGGCAGGGAATGCGAACGGCCAAGCGCGGTGGACACCGGAAATTGGCACAAAGTCAAACCGGCCCCGCCTGCCTGCAAACCCGGTTTGTGGTTTGCGGTTTGTGAATTTCATGGACAACATTTCCGCAGGGTTCATGGAGACCCTCCGAACCCTAAAACCCCAAACCCTAAAAGCGGCCAAGCCCTTGCAGTGAGGCCCAAGTAGGCGCAGGCTTTTAGGGTTTGTCCCCGACCACAACAGGAGAGCCATGGCCACGCCCACACTTGCACATCGCGAATATCGTCATCGTCATTGTCATCATCATGATCATGATCATTTCCGCCTCCTTCCGCGAGGAGGCGCAGCGCACAGAGTGCGGTTGGCTGTACACGTTCGAGGGGCCAATTCCTGCTGACTTCGCCTGCCTGCCTGCCTGCCTTACCCTCTCCACTACTACTGCTACTGCTACAAACAGACCACCCTGCCGGTCCTACACATTATTCGATGACAGTCTAAAGAAATTGCGTTCACAAACAATCAAAAGATTATATTCAACTCCTACCATTTCTGCCTCCCTCCCCATGCCTACCTCCTCTACCATTACCCCATTGCTTCCAAAACTCCTCCCAACACCTGGTTACCTTCAAATCAAACGCCTACAAACCCTCATCAACATGTAAACCCTACCACCATCTAGAGCCCCTATGCCTACTTGACCAGCACGCCGCGCTGCCTCGCCCTCCTCTTCTCCTCCACCGCCGTGAACTCCAACACCATCTCCACCAGCATCTCCTGCATCACCATCGCCTCCAGCTCGAACACCACCTCCGCCCTCTCCTCCCCAATCTCCACCCACTTCTCCAACCCTCGCGTCATGTCCCTCCTCGCTGCATCATCCAAAATGTCGTAAACTTCATCTGAAGTCGGAACTGGCCAGTCGTGAACCTCCAACCAGACCTCCTGCAGGAGGTCCTTTCCGGTAGGCCGCGGCCTTATTGTGGGCTTCTCCCTTTTCACCCATGGAGGCGGCGTCACAAAGGGAGCGAGCCTCCTTCCCAACGCTTCATTGACAGCATCAAAGAGAAGCATGCGCTGCCTGCGCTCCTCACTCCTCCTCGCAGCATCCAAAGAGGGCCTCCCCGAGCTGCCCACCGCGTTCGAAGCACCCAAAGCTATCCCTAATTCGAGCTGCTCGAACACGGCGGGGTTCATTGGAAGCTGCGCGGAATGCCAGGGTGGGAGCGTCTCTGCACTGAACCCTGAAACCACGAGGATTTGGCGCACGTACTCCAAGTCCTGCTCCATGCCCTCCACCTCTCCGATGAAGTCAAGAGAGGCAAACTCGAGCGAGTCTGCCGTGTCGCAGGAGCTCGCCTTCGACTGCGACATTGTGAGACGTTCCACCACGTCTCCAAGGTGCCGCTGGAAATCGAGCATGCATGCTTCCCCGTTGCTCCTTCCCTCAATGTTGAGGCCACTCAAAGACATGCTTCCTGCAGAGAGCAAACATTTCCACAGTTTAGAGCCTACTTCGCATTTATCGATACAGCAACCACCATGTTGAGAAATTGAGTATATCAACTCATGCCGCGAGGAAGTAATCAGCAATCGGACATCATTCATCTGGTGGAATCAGACTTTCTCGAAGCCTCACCTCCGCCAGTACTGTGTCTCAGCCCATCTTCACTGTCGACAGGAGAGACCGACTCGTCTGGCAGAACAAGGTCCAAAGTGGAGACAGGGCTGTACTCTCCTTCGTTCCACCTCCCTCCCTCCTTCCCTCCCACCATGTTCCACATCTTCGCTCCGCTGTGGCGAGGTGTGCCGATCATCACATTGCTGTCCCTCTCATCACGCTGCATGTCGTGCAAACACACACATTCTCAGAAAAATAGTTGGAAAAAGCTGCATTCACAATGGTAAAACGTGGGCACCATGAAACACAGCAACAGAGTACATTCTCGCAAAAAGAGGCACACTCTTCCTGCCCGAAATCACATCTGCTTTACATAATCTGAAGCGACTTCTGTTATCACAGGTCTCCCAACCCCACCCTGTTGTCAGGAAACAGTACCTGCACTGCCTTTCCGTGCTCCCCTGATGCATGTCCTCCAGCATCTCTAGCTTTCCCGCTCGGGGGAGATGCAAACTGCCGCCCATTGTCGCTTGAAGAAGTGTTTGAATTTCCTGCGTTTGTCCTCCTTGCAGAATCATCACTGTGAAGCTTTGATTCCCTTTTGGAACCATCCTGACCCGATCTGCTCTTGGATGCTGCCGAGGACCTCTCTGAAGGTTTCAACTCCGCAGAACTGACCGCCTCCTGTCCTTTAGGGTTCAAATTCTTTGAAAATTTCACCGGAAAAAGCCGTTCCCTGGCTGTTCCCTTCACTTCTGAACCAAAAATGTTACCCTTTCCGTCCAAATCTGCCACTTTTTCGTTCCTGCTCGATCCCAGAGAATGACGCCGGACATTCACAGAGGAAGAGACCGCCCTGACCTCCTTCTGCTCCACTCTTTTCTCTGAAACTGCAGTAACTTTTTTCGCCGGAGATACCCTCACTGAAGATTCAGGCTCCGCCCAGACCTTCCCTGAAGTTCTAGCATGTTCCGCTTCCCCTGCAGGCGAGCCTCCCAGACTGCGCCTCCTTCCATCAAAGTCCAGCCTACCACTCCTGCCGTGGCCTCCTACCTCTCCTCCACTCTCTCCATTTCTCCCTCTCTCTCCACTACCTTCAGTGGCCGGCCTCAGCCTGCCACCTGGAAGGTACTTGGAGGGAGGGGGAGAGGGAGTGCGCGGAGAAAGAGACCGAGGAGAGGAGTGGCTACCATGGTTGCCGGAAGCTTCCAAGGAAGCGTCCTGCGCGGCGACATGGCCCGAAGGCACAGCGCTGCCAGCCCGCGACTTGGCGAGCGAGGCCTGCGTTGGAGCCAACAGCCTACTGTTCAGCCCTAAGCGTGCCACGAGTCCCATTCCCCGCCTTCCACTCCCTGCATCTGCTTGATTCGCATTCTCCCCGTCCCCCTCCATCTCTCTCCCTTCTCCTCACTCTCCCTGCCTATATCTCCCTCCAACCGGACCCCTCCCTTCTCGCTCCCTCTCCCTCTCCCCCTCTCCCTCTCCTCCTCCCCGTGCATTCACCCCCCCCTAAGGCCTCCCCGGGGCGGCGCGCGGCAGGCGAGCGCAGAGCGCCGGGGAGCGCTCAAAAGTGGGCTCTGGCGGGCGGGGCGGCTCGCACGTGCGGGAGAGCCGCCCCGCCCGCCATGGCGCGGCGCGCAGCGTCCTTCTGGCGCCCGCCCACTTGGCCCTCCGCGTCGTACGGACAACCCATCCACGTGGTGCCCTTCGATTCGCCGCCTTGCCAGTTTTGCGCCCACTCGCACGTGCCAGAGCGGGCCCCCATTAGCCGACTCCGCCCTGACTCCGCCTGGCGCGCGGCCCGCGCGTCAGAGACCGTCGGCGGCATTTGAATTTTTGGGCCCTCCCATTGGCCGCCCGGATTGCGCGAAAATGGGAATGGGGGCGCACGTTGGGGCCGCAGGGACGCAGGCGACAAAAAGGTGACGTCATAAGCACCGTCATTGCCGGGGCCGACGCAGCAGGCGGCCACGTGGCGCCCCTGGGAGGCGCTGACAGGTGGCGCCAGTTGCGCCAGGCTGGCAGGGGAGGCCTGGGAGAGGGGAGGGAGGGGATGGAACATGGGGATGGTGACGCGCATGGCATGGCATGGCATGACATGGCGTGGCATGGCATGCCATGTGGGGGATGGCATGTGGGGCGATGGGGGGGGGGATGGAGGGCTCTGATGGTTGAGTCAGGGGCCGCATCCGATGATGCGGACGCGGCACGTGGCCAGAGAGGCCCTCAGCGGAATTCCGCGCTGTCACCACTCGTGCGGCGGAGGGCCCAATTGGGGGCCGGGCGGGGGCTAATGATTGCGGGGATGGCGCTTTCAAAGCCCACGTGCTCCGGCCGCGGCTGCACGGTAAATGCAATTGGCTTCCCACTTTTCCGCTCTCTCCTCTCGCCTGTCTCTCTCCCTCACGTGTCGTTACTTGAGTTTATGAGCCCTCAACACAGCAGCGGGTGAGAGAGAGAGAGAGAGAGAAAAAGAGGGAGAGAGAGAAGACCGCGAGTCGATCACACCCACTGACAACACACATCAAGGCACATTTTTGCTGTACTGAAACACCTTGAAGAGAAATTGCTCCATCAACTGAAAGTCTGGCCGCTGGGCGCGGCCTTGACCGCCAGCCTGAGCCTGAGCACGCCCGTGAGCTTCTTGTCGTTCACATTCAGCACAGCGCCGCCAAGAGGGCCCTCGACCAGCTCCTGCAGGGGAAGGCTGAGGTTGCCACGTGTCATCTCCTCCAGCACCGGCGGCGCCTGCATGTAGAGGGTCCGCCCTTGGCAGGAAACGCTGGGCTTCAGCACCTTGCCCTTGAACCGCGGGTCCGCCACTATCTGCCCCATCAACTGTCACCCGCACATGAAGGGACAGTCAGCCGTACAGGCTGAAGAATATGACTGTACACCTGACTTGCACTTACGCTCAATTCAATCATGCACGCATGCTGAATGGCTGGAGGTTCAGGCAACACACATGTAGGGAGCAGGAAGGAGCGGGAGTGAGGAAGAGGCAGGTTAAGGAGAGCAAGTGGGTCGGAAGGGTTCTAGGCAGGTGAAGGAGAACGTGTCAGGACAACAAAAGAGTAGGTGAAGGAGAGGGAGTGGGAAGGGAGAGGAAGTGGCAGGCGACGGAGAGAGGGCAAGAAGGTGTGGGCAGGAAGAGGGAGAGGCAGATGCAGGGAAGACGAGAGGGCGACGTGGACCTCAGGGAGAGGCAGATGACAGAAAGGGGTTGCGGAAAGTTGCAGGCGCGGGAGAGGGATGCGGTTGAAGGATGTAAAACGACAGGAGGTAGAGAAAGGAAACGAGAGAAAGAAAGGTCGGTAAAGTGAGGGAGCCCAAGACGAGAGTGAAAGGAAGTTGCACATCCAATTTGCCATCCTTTCAGCAGGTTGTCCGTCAGACAATGCGCCAAAATTTGGAATGTGTTGAAAACAATTGTGCGCTTGTTCTGGCCTCAGTGCAGTGAGGTCTCTGACGTCAAATATGATGCGTGAAGCAGCGGATGCATGACATACCCCCTGCAAGGTGATGTCGGGCTGCACTTCCACCAGCACTCCTGCGCTGCACATGATGCACTCCGCATCCTTCTCATACGACACCGTGTGCGAGTACACGCCCTGCGTCCCGACATACCTGCACCACTCCACACCTCGCCATTTGATCAAAACAAAGGCGTATTAGGGCACATAAAGGTTACCTTTAGGCTATTTCGAATTTGCTGCTTCTATAATCGATGCAAGCAGTGCGAATGGCTTACGGAACCACATGAAATGCAGACAACAAACAGTGAAACGTAAAAGCAGGGGCAAAAAAACTGTTGGGTATGACACGATGCATAGTTCATTCAGAAGGCAGGAGACTCACATCATATAATTGTCCATTCCAGTGCTGCACATTGTTGCAATTTTTAGAGTCTCCAAAGCACAAACTGCAGCTATGATCGCATTTGTTGAGGCGATTGCTGGAATAATGTTCTTCACCACTCCCTGAACCCCCCCCAAAAGGAGAAGGAAGAAATTGGTCAGCGAGAGTTCCAACTTTTTAACGGTGACTCCAACCGTACACTTCTGCACAATGCAGGAGCTTTGCAAAGTACGGATATCTAACTGAATTTCGATAGAATTCGTATAATTTTCAAGCTTGAGTTCAGACAGGAGAAACCCTAAACTCTTGTCCAAATAGGGTCAACTTTTACAGTTTCCTCAGGGTCTTATGACTTTTTAAATGTTAAGGTTTTGACATATTGTAAGCGTAAAGCTTGAATAATACCTGAGTGAGGGTGTAAGTCACACCAGAAATGTTAAAATGTTCTGCACGTTTTAAGGCCTGCACCAAAAAAAGGTAAAAAATAACGGGGTTAAGTTTACAGGACGGGCAAACTATGAAGAGGAAAAGTGCTGCACTTGGGTATACGGTTACGAGATAAACTTCTTCTCATTCAATCAAACAATTTTACAAGTTAGCTTTGACGTATGAAGGGAATCAAGGAGAAACTAAGAATCATATTCGAGACTGCTGCTATGACATCTACATACCAAAGACGAGTTTCACAGTGAGGCTGCATCAATGTTTTAAATTTCATGGTTCACCCTGCATTTAAAGCTAAAGTAACTCATTGTCAGGGCATTCTATGCAGCAATGCATGATTGAGTTGCTGACAAAGTCCACAGGTATCGAAGCATAGGTCAGCATTTAGGGCTACGGGTTTTCAAGGGAGAGGATCAGGGTTACATTGTATGCTGCATTGCACCTTTTCATACATCCACTTCATATGCTCTGGATTGTCCGCGTCAAATGTTTCCCCAGCTCTCTCCTGCGATCTCAGTTGCGTCCCCCTTTCGTGCACGTTAAGCGTTTACAACGCGCTTCTTTTTAAATTATTAATCTGGTATCAAAATACAAAGGACGGGGTTTCCAAGATGTGCCACACCTACGACTTCCAACTGACAACTAAAAGCTCAAGTATTCCTAATCAAGTATTCCTCCAACAGAGAGCATATTAAGGAGTAGGGAAAGGAGTATAAGGTGGAATTTCACCTGATCCCAGAGAATGAGGTGGACATACTCTATGCAGTGGGCGGGAGACCTGGGAGTTTCTGCCAACGTGCATAGGGGGAAGGTGACTTGCGGTGGAAACAGCCAGAGAGTGCACTGGAAGCAAGGAGTGATCCCAGGAAAAATGACTCGAGCATGACCCTTGAAGCCTTCCGTGCCTCCATCAACCATCGGTTTGATGGTGCTTTGGTCCAACGTGCCATCCATGTCATACTCTGCACATGCATGCACATATGTGTGAATGGTTACTTCAGGTTTGTATGGAGCTATATGCAGAGAAAGGATCCCGAAAGGAACTCGAAACAACAGACGTCCAATAGCCCTAAGTTAAGAGTCGTACCACGTTGCATTTTGATGGGAAAGAAGTCACTTTTGAGTAAGGGTCTAAGATTTGAGGAGCAATTTGGTCAAAGTTTTCACGAAAACAGCCACCAATACTTAATCTTTTCAACTACTCGCTACAATTGCGCGATGATATGCGAGGAGAATATGAGGGACACTTCTAAATCAAGCGTCTTAACTGAACAGCGAACCGTAAAACCACCCAAAAAACAAAACAGTGAAGAGGCTACTTACCCAGGAAACTGCAGACAATAGAGTTTATATAACTTCGTGCTTCCAATGAGTCCAATCCAAGTACAATAATTTGGAAATCCCGATAAAAGTCGATTTCTTTGTCCTCTATCCGACAGAAATGGGGCACAACTGTGACTCCCTTCACTCTTTTCATCACCTTCTCTGCCGCCACTGTCGCCTTTGGCTTTCCCAGATCTGCCATTCTGCATAGGAGGAGCTGCCAGTTTTAGGGTTTCCATGACTTCGACTACTTGGTTTCAGAGGTTTCCAAGGGCTGGCTCCAGATAGAAGCTAGATTTCTTTGGGTTTCAAATGTTTCCAGGGGTTCCAGGTAGAGGTGTATGACACCATTAGGCAACAAAGAGGTAAGAGGAGAACAGTGAGCAAGGGGAGGCTCCACACATCAACAATACATCGTTCGAGTAGAGTATGAACAATACTCTTCTTTGCTTGTGACTCCACAACTATGTCCAATCTAACCTCTCTTCTTTACCATGCGATTGGCTTACATTAAGCTCGATCTGTGGCTTTCATAGACAATAAACTCGCCAACCATTTTTTCTACACAAACGATCTAGGGTAAAGAAAAACGCATCATGACGTGAGTCCAAGTTGACGTGAGTAACAGTAAGAAAGCACACCTGAACAAGAACTGCCTGTTCAAATTAGAAACATCGATTGTGTCCATGTCAATCACATCGATATGGCCAAAACCTGATAATGCCAAGTCCTTCAAAAGTTCGCAGCCGAGTCCTCCAGCTCCGATCACCAAAATTCTGCAGTCATTTTGCAAAAAGTCACGCACCTGGACATGATCCACAAGTGTAAAGGTGCAAATGAGAGTTCCAGAGGTAAAGCACAGCCCTGGTGGACGTCTCGGACCAGATTTACAGGACAATCGCACTATCTTGAAATGAAGGCGGCATACCTGCCGCACTACCACGTCAACTTGGAGCCAGATTTCATTACAGTTTAATTTGTAGTGAAGAATTGTAAAGCCAGGGTTCACCAGAAAATACAAAGAAACGACGGCTGAATCCCGAGGCTTAGAAAGGCTAAAATTAAAAAATCTGACCCCGTGAACTAAGAGTTGCATGCTGGCAAACTCTCTCTGGTGCCGTTGCTGGTTTGCCAGTTTTACTTGCTAGTAACGGTTCACAAGGAAGCTTTCCAAACCCTGAAAATCGTTTAAAGTAGGAGAGAGGGCAGATATGGACACTCACTTCAGGCCCTGGCTCAAATCCTGGTCCGACAATGTTGCCCTGCCGGAGCAGGAGGCGATCCAAATCTTTCCAGCGACCCTCCAAATGTGGTCCGCCTTGGTCTACCTCCATGGCTGCCGTAGTAAGGAAAAAGTTCAGGTTCCCCTTCTCCGATGTACTTGATGAGACTGGTTTTCAAGCTTCAAATTACTGCTCCCAAGATTAGGGCTGGAACGCCACTAACGGACTGAAACACGATAGATTCACATTGACCTAACGATGGCGACGACATCGGTATGTGCAACCTTGGACAGAATGCTGCAAGGCACTACTGTCTGTGCAATATCAAATACTGTTGTGCTGAGTAAGATTCCATACTGTCGTTTCATCCAACAGCTTCAGCTGCATAGCAGCCGGACCCACTCCAGTACCTCATCCACTGCTAGTTATGTTTACTACGCAGTATCTGTTAGTGTTCAACTGCGGGCGGATAAAACAGCGTGGAGACATATGCCCCTGCGTGCGCGTTCACGTGCGGCGGTGTAACTGCCGCAGAGCGCGCCATAGAACGGCCCGCGGAGGATGACGGACATGGCTGGAGCCTGCCTGCGTGCGTGCCTCGCTGTACGTACGCCCGTCACGTCACGTGTGCAGTTGCTGCCATCTTCAAACTCGGCACCTCTATGCAGAGGCGGGAAGGAGGGAGGCGGGAGGAGGGAGGGAGGAGGGAGGAGGGAGGAGGGAGGAGGGAGGAGGGAGGAAGGAGGGAGGAGGAAGGAGGGAGGAGGGAGGGAGAAGGAGGAAGGAGGAAGGAGGAGGGAGGAGGGAGGAGGGAGGAAGGGAGAAGGAGGAAGGAGGAAGGAGGAAGGAGGGAGGAGGAAGGAGGAAGGAGGGAGTAGGAAGGAGGAAGGAGGGAGGGAGGAGGAAGGAGGGAGGAGGATGGTGGAAGGAGGGAGGAAGGAGGAAGGAGGGAGGAGGAAGGAGGAAGGAGGAAGGAGGGATGAAGGAGGAAGGAGGGAGGATGAAGGAGGAAGGAGGAAGGAGGAAGGAGGAATGAGGGAGGAGGAAGGAGGAAGGAGGAAGGAGGGAGTAGGGAGGAGGAAGGAGGAAGGAGGGAGGAGGAAGGAGGAAAGAGGAAGGAGGAAGGAGGAAGGAGGAAAGAAGAAAGAGGAAGGAAGAAAGAGGAAGGAGGAAGAAGGAAAGAGCGCGCTGTCATGGCTTCGAATGCAAAGACGTTGGCCATGAAAGAGCCAGTTGGGCATGACCAATGAGTTTGTCGAACAGTAGCACATTGTAAGTATTTTATATATGAATGTATGTATGTATGTATCCGTCCGGCAGGCAGGCAGGGGGGTGGGGCCTGAATGCTGCGCTAAAGATTAAGACAGTCGCATCCAAGCACGTTCAGCAGCACCAACAAGCGAAAAGTGATCACAGAATTCCCTGCCTCTTTTAAATGTCATGGGAACAAATCGCCACTGACAAGATCATTGGTCGAGCTTCGTCAGTTGCGCGGTTACTCCGAAAAAGTGCGCGCAGAAAATGGCAGGGGGGAAGGGATGGCGTAGGTATTAATCTATGGGGTTCCTGTAATCCCGACATAGTGGACCTTTCTAATTGGCACACAAAATGAGGAAATTGCTCTCGACCTGCAGTTCGCGAGATATAGATCTGTGCATCTAATTCTGTCAGAGCTGCGACCTAACGCAGGGCCATCACAGTGGCGATCACAATTTCCGATGCCGGAGCTTCTGACCTAGGCTGTTATAAACTGCTTCAGCGAATCCTCCGCTGCAACGTCCCGACAGGGCTGCGAAAATCAGCAACAATAGACGTGTCAGAACAAGGCAAATGAGTCCACATTCCCTGCAAAAAAGCACCAAAATTTTGTAATTTTTTGCGTCGGCATGCGTCCCCTGACCTTCAGCTTTTGGAAAGCTTCTCGAAGAGCCTCCTGCCGAACCTTTCGTTCCGGTGCCTCTACCACCATCTCCCACACCCGCCCAGTTTTGTAACCACTCTGAAAGAGCTGTAGGGACCTTAAGGGCCCTCCTCCTTCCTCCCGAGGAACGAGCTCAAGGGCATTATCTGCTCGGGTATTAAGAGACGCCAAGTCCTTCATGTCCGAATACGACTCGCGGTCCACGAGCAGCTTGCTGCGACCCTCCTTGAAGGCGATTAGCTGCAAAGGGATTCAAAAGGTGCCGTTAACGGTCAGTCCCACAACCATTCCAGAGCGCGCTCACTGAACAGAGGCAATTCCCCCCAAACTGCAAGGATACAGTATGTAGAGTGTACAGTTTCAGTGTCCCATGTTCTACATTCTTAAAAGCTATCTTTTCTTTAAGGGGTTTAGGGCCTTTATCTCAAGGGTGGTTGCAAGGGGTGTGAAGACTCAGACCTTGGGAGGTCGTCCCATGGCATCAGTGTTGTAGATGGACGCTTTGTCCACCAGCTCGGAGTAACGTTCCAACGACTGAGCAAACAGCCGATGGGACCGCAGTTGACCCCCGACCGGAACCCCTCTTTTGGTCAAAATTGCTCGCCTTCATTGCCAAAAGTCAACAACAAAAAGGTAAAATCAGTTAAACAGTCAGTCATCTTTCAAGTTTTTGACTTCATGAACACCTATCTCTTCGCACATTTAGACTTTGACGAGATCAAAAAGGCTTTTTAAGCTCTTCAGGAGAAAAGAAACCCCCACATACCTCATCGCCCGCATGACGGCCAAGTGCGCATCACACACCACTCCCACCATCTCAATCCTGTACGGAAGCCTCCCCTCCTTCCCGCCCACTATGTGGCCATTCCCGGAAGTTTCCGCAGTCTCCTCCTCTCCCTCCCCTACCTGCTCCCAGTACTGTTCCTGCACGGTGCCATCTGGCAGCTTCCGATAGCCCGGTCCCAACCGGTATCGGACTTTGTGCACGTTGCGGGCCATGGCGATGGTTTGGGCGACGAAGGGTTCCCATGACATAGTTCCGTCGAAGATGACATCGCGGCCCTCGTTCAAGGCTGTGACTAACATAGAAGATGCAGCAGCCGTGGATTCGTCATGCACCTAAACAAGGGGTTGAAGATTTCAGTCCGCAAAGATCAAGTGTTGTATTATTGCCTTGCAGGATTTCTTGGGTGTTTTGCAATTGATTGATGGTATCTAAGTCAGCAGGAAGAGGATGAGAACGCAAGGGTAACAATCCTTGTAAGCACCTTAAGAAAAACCGTAGGGCAACATCCGAAGGACCACAAACATAGCCCAAAACTTGAAAGGAAATCAGTACAAACGCAAGAACGCCTTAAGTTTGCTAATCTGAAAAGGGTACAAGCCATACATACCATCTGTGCGACACTCGCAACATCACCGGCGCTTTGTTCCAAAAGTGCCTTGTAGACCACATCTTTCTCCTTAAAAGCGTCCGCTTCAACAATAACCGCAGTCTGTGCAATCTTCGACCAGAATGGCCTGCCAAAAAAAACGGGGAGGGAAAGCAAGCGAGAAGGAGAGAGAGAGAGAGAGAATGAAGAGACGAAAAAGATGAGGAAGGAGAAAAATCTCCAATTACGTACTCTTACATTCACGCCTGCTTCTCATCCAGCATCATTCCATTCACCATCATTCAGGTGACCGTGGAAAAAAGCACCCCATGAACGACTGCTTTTCTCTCACGTCTTCATGACCTCCCCGGCGACGGTCGACTTTCCGGCGCCCATCCCCCCTCCCAGCATGAGCAGGACGGGGCATCTGACAGAGTCGTCCGCGGGCACCATCACTTCGCCTTCCGTCGGAATGCCGGAGCCCCCTTTGTTGTTTTGGTGGAGCATTTTCATTTCCTCCAAGAGCACGGAAAGCTTCCTCTGAGGGCCCAAGTGGTCCAGCACCTTCTTGAAACGCTGCGCGCTGCACACACATTCAGCCCGCCCTGCATTGATATCACGTTTGATAAAGCAAATTTTACAATCGAGGATGTGTTAAACCCAGTGTAGAATGTTCGATGCGCAAAAGCGGTATCCTCGATAACTTTGGCATACCCTTACTATTCATTTACCGCTTTAGATACTTAAGGGCCTGACAATATTGAAAACCAAAGAAATAACGCACCGTGTTGCTATGAGCACGGCGTCTTTGAATGAGTATTTCCTTTTTGGTCCTTTGATGATCTGCAAGCCTCCTCAGCCAAAATGTCATGCTCCCAAAACAAAACCTTCACCCTCACGATCTCCGTCCCTCCTCCGCATTCCAACCCACCAAATACCTCTCACAAGTCCTCGTTTCCATAGCTTCCGACCCTTCCCACTGATCCCCATAGCATTCCCGAGCCCTTCCCCATTGCTGATTGTATGAACCTCATTTCCAACAAACCCTAGCAGCTACCTGCTCCACCATGATCCCTGCATGTTTCCAATGGAACGCGAAGTAAGTGAGCATGCACGCGTCGAGCTCCTCCACAAAGTCCCGCACGAGGCGGGCGCTCTCCTCCTGCGAAACTTCCGCGCAGGCGCTGGCCGCGAGCAGCAGGACCTGCTCCCGGCTCTTGTCCGCCGCCGTCTTGTCGCCCCGCACGTAGTCGTCCGCCGCCTGCGCCACCGCCGCCGCGACGCTCCCCCCGCCGGCGAGCCCGAGCTGCCGCACTGCGCGCCATGCACCGCCATGCAAGCCGGCGGTTAGGGTTGGGTTTTCCGGCTGGAACCGGGAACTGCCGCCACATGACATGGAACTGCGGCCCGTTCGACGGTTCCCGTGGCCAATAACGGGACTGAGCGGGCGAGCGCAGAGCAGGACCGTGAAAAAAGGAAGTGATGAGAAACACGGGTCTGGACAAAATCTCTGATCCGTACATTGTCGGCAGCCAATCAGAGAACGAGAAAAGTCCTACAAATAAATCGACCGGCTGACTAACGTCCAATCAAACGGCTTCGGAAGTACGAGGATCTCCTGTCCGTACGTGGTCCCCAACCCTCACATCTAGCCGTACGCGTCCGTACAATCTTTCCGACTCGAGGACACCGGTCCAGAAACAGCAACAAGACAATGAAAAACGACAAACTAAAGTGACGGTGGGTTTCCAGTTTTGCCCTCCCTCGCTCCCACAAGTTGGAGCACCAACTTAAGAAGATGGTCGCAAGCATGAAACCATCGATACGGAATTTGTTCAACAAACGGAACTCGTCTAGCGCTCATACGGTTCCACAATTGAGGGTCGAAAAATTTGAAGATTAAGCCCATGTTGGAACGCCCTGATGGCAATTCGCGATGTTGGTTTTCAGACTTTCCTGGTTGAGCATGGACAGGGAAGTCTGAGCCTGCTGAGATTGAAGATTTTACTGTACTCATTTTCCCTATTTTGAAACCCATCGAACGGCAGACGGTGGAGCATGTCGCACCCTCCAGAACTTCTACTTTCTCCTTTTTCACGCTATCATCATCAGCAGATCAAACACAAGAGCATGCGAGAGGGGACTGCAGTGGGCAAAACATAAGAGGAAACTCGACAGATAAGGGAGAGGTAAGGGAACGCTGACGTCAGCCCTAACCAGAGGCCGAAGCACCCACCGACATATTCACCGAACTTCTCGATGCTCTTCACTTCGCCTCCGCCGCCGCCATCGGCCTTGGGAGATAGCCTCTGCCTGCTCGCTCGCCACGTGGTCAGCAGCCACCTCCGCGTGAGCTCTACTGCCAGCGCGACACCTGTCAGCCCGAGCAGCAGGGGGCCCCGCCCAGACTTGGATCGACCCGCCATGGCCTCAAGCACGTGGAACCCGGATCGGCTCATGCATGCAGGCACGAAGTCGAGCTCCGCCGCCCCCTGGCCATGGCTGCCCCCCTCTCCCTTGCCCTCCTCCCTTCTCGCCCTCCCCTCCACGCGGGGGGGTTGTACGGTATCGGATCGCCCCTCCGTCAGAGTCCCCGCAGAAAACGGAAGCTTCGTTTGTACGGGTGTCCGTACCGCCTTGTTATTCCGTTAGGGCCGTAGCGTATCGTATCTTATTGCAAGGCTTTGTCGAAGACGATATGGCGATATATTGGCTTGCGATTTCTCGATGTTTGAGTATGCTCGATGCGATATATTTCGAATATCGATCTCTACCCGGGCCCATCGCATCATGAACCGTCGACAGATGTCACGTTCACATAGAACTTAACGCTGTTCCGTTTCCGACCCGATTTCCAAATTCCGTGCATGTAGCTGCTGCGTTCAACTGCCGCCCCGGCGCCCGCCGGTACGGTGACGTCCCCTCCCGCCGGTGCGAGAGATTCGCTCGTGCGAGTCGGACGCCTTTCCCTCACCAGCGCTAGGGATGGATGTTAGCAAAAATTTTTAGAAGGCAAGCCGTTTTATAAAACACTTTTAGAATGTTCGTACATTCATACGGTCGTGCGATCGTACGGCAGCCTCTTTGACGGGCCAGCTCCAGGCCTCCTCAAATAGGGGAGTTTGACCTAATATAGGGGACTTCCCCTAAACTGGTTTGAAAAAAATCGTAAATAATACATGTACGGACAACAAATACGTACGGTTATGTACGCCCTTTTCGCGGGCATGATATTTTTGAGTACTGTAGTTTGAAGCAGTTCTAAAGCTGTCGTCTTGTTGAGCCTCGACCTAGTAGCAACAACAATGGAGTAAGGACAATTTGTATTTCATTTTCAATTTCAATTCGTATTTCAGATTTTTTTGTTGTTGCTGAAACCAGGGAGGTTATGGTTTGGAATTTAGTTTTGTGAGGAGGTTTCTATAGTATGATAGGTTCTAAGAAGGTGATGTTTGGAGTAATTCATGATAAATGGAAATAGATGTGAAGAGCTTTGGCTAGGGCCTGCAAATATTTGATGCAGTTGGGTCTTCGATGAGTAGCTATATGTTGTGATTGCCAAATGCACGTGTGTTCTGATTGATTGGTAAAAAATCCAATCTACAAAAGTCGAAGAGTTTGCGCCAATTTTTAAAGCCGTGTTGTTAAGCCAACAAGTAGAGTTCATGTACCTGTGATGACATCGCCATCGTGAGTGCAATGCCAATCCATTTTACGTTTGTTTTAACCAAATGGCTTTTTTTAGAGCCTTTTATGGTGTTTAAGGTAAGACCCCCTAAACTGATGCCTATGTGTCCCTTGAATAAGCTATTTACGCTATTTGAGGGAGACCCCTTATTTGAGGAAGTCTGGCCAGCTCCATTCGCAACTGGAACCTAACCTAATTTTGAGATGGCACAACCGTACGACCGTACATTCAGTTCAACTTCCATGTTCGTACGAAATTTTAAAAGTGTTCTAAAACTCTAAAACTCCCGATTATTAAAGGGTAGTGATATTTCCACCCCTTTTTTGGATCCAAACACCCCTTCCCGGCCGGGCAGATTTCAAAAAGGATTAAAAACGGAAAATGCTTTTTTCACACCTTTTTGGAATCGATACCCACCCTCCATCGGCAGATTGTATTTTTGCGAAACAAGGAAAATTATAACCCTTCACTCCATTTGAATATCCCGCTTACCTGATTTTTTTTTCACGCGTGCGGTCAATCGCAGCCGTCGATTCCCTCGCAGATCGCAACGAGGCAGATCACTATTTCATCTGCAGCCGGGCTCGGTCACAGCGAATGGCACGGGCCCACGTATCTTGCCAAAGTCGTCTCAAAAATTTGTCCGTACAAATATCGTACGGTCGTACCAAAAATTTTGTACATTGAGAGTTTGGACCAATCAAAATTTTCCACGTCAAAAATTTAACACGTGGCAAATGTTGATTGGCTGGGAGCTGACAATAGAACAAGATCTCGGGCCGAGGTACGCGCGCACTCGCAAGTGCGATCCGGCTTTGACGGGACTCGTGGGCGCTTTCCATTCGCTGAGATCAAGGCCGGCTGCAGATCGAACGGTGATCTGCAGTGGTGCGATCTGCGAGGGAATCGACAGCTGCGATTGACACACACGTGTGAAAGACGGACACCCGCGAACGATCTCGTGGCGAACGGATCTTCCGCTCCGAGCGGATTCGGGCAGGCAGATATTTCTTTCCCTCAAAAAAAAAATTCAGGTAGGCGGGATACAGTATTCAAAATGCGGTGACGGGGTATCATTTTCCTTGGTTAGCAAAAATAAAATCAGCCGACGGAAGAAGGTGGGTATCGATTCCAAAAAGGTGTGAAAAAAGCATTTTCCGTTTTTAATCCCTTTTGAAATCTGCCCGGCCGGGAAGGGGTGTTTGATCCAAAAAAGGGGTGGAAATATCACTACCCTTATTAAAACGTTCTAATAGGGGGTGTCAGACTTAAAAAATTTCAGTACGCGTGTTCGTAAGTTTGACATCAGAACGAGTACTCCAGCATAATCGCGATCCTTCTGCGGCGGAGTACTTTCGTAACCTTTTTTTTCGTAACGCTTTTCGTAAGATTTTGTTAAGTCTGACACCCCCTAATAGTGAAATCTAAACTCTAAAAAGTCACTTGTACGGACTTCCGTCCATCCCTAATCGCCTAATCGGCCTCTCGCCCGCCCGCCCGCCCGCCCATCGTACGGCACAGATCTCTCGCCAGATAAAGTCCACCCACCGACTGACGTCATCCCTTGTCCGGTCAGCAACCTCGGGCACCAAAAGACGTCACTAGCACGTGTGTGGTAATGAGATCCGCTCCGTCTTTGTCTGAACGTTTGTCCTCTCCACCCACTCCCTCTCCTCCCCCCTCTCTCCCCCTCTCTCTCTCTGTCTCCCGCCCTTCCTCTCCCCTTTCTCCTCGGCCTCGGGGCAAACAGAGAGGCGTTTGACAAGAGATTAGGGTTAGGGACGCAGCTCCGGTGATGCCTGGGAGGCGGAATGCTGAATAGGTCGCAGAAATCGAAAGATTTTATTCGCAAGGTGTACGTTTCTACATACAAAGATCGCTGGTGGCAGAGTTAGGGCGCGCTTCATAATTGAACCCTGAGCTCTAGGCGTTGTAGGGCTTGAATAACGGTAAGAACGAGGTTTTTTGGAAAAAATTGTAATGTTTTGACATCAGGAACGCGTTTAGGGTTTTGAGCGAGCAAGGCGATTGATATATATACTTACCTCCCTCAGTCGTTTCCTAAACAAGTGGATGTTCTGAAGCCATTTTTTCTCAGTCGATCCATTCTTAGCAGATATTATTTTTATATCGTTTCTCCTGCAATCGAACGCCCTGTGTGCGCTTGTTGAAAGCTATTGACACGGATACATTTACAATTGTTCCGGGATGCAGGAACAATGTTTTCGAGGAGCATGCTAGTCAAACCTCGAGAATCCCAGTGCAGGTATTCAGGTTCATACCATAAAGCTTGAACATTTCTGGCTACAAAGGGTCCCTCCCTCCCTCCCTCCTGTTCTCGATATAGTATATTGAATTGATACTTCTTCACGTAAAAAGAAGAAGTTTTGCAGCTGTAGCTATCATCCGGATGTTTATGCGAAACTCGTAATGAATCAAAGTTTCCAATCTGTTTCAATGTCTGACAGCTATAGCTGCTTTCG